>WEIU01017508.1:448486-467436 GCA_013389925.1 Aegithalos caudatus | reverse complement strand
ACCACCACACAGTGTTTTCTCATTTTCTGTGAGATGAAAAATGGAGAGAAAAAAAAATCCCAGAGGAAAAGATCAAGATGTCTTCTCTGAATGGCAGCTGTGGTACCTGTATAGGAAAACTGCTGAGTAGAAAATACCTTTTTATTTTGGCTAAAGGCTGCTTTGTTCAGGTGATCAACTCAGGCTAGTACATGTCTGAGCCAAGGCAGAATTTCTTGCTTATGAAAACAAACCAACCAGAAATGTCTAGTCCATTGGGAATGTATTCCAAGTTTAGCAAAGGGCTCAGGGAACAACCACAAAGAGGTTTTGAGCTTTCTGAGAAAGGACTCAGGGAACTTAAAACAGTGCTAACTGAGAGCTGGACATGGTGAAAATCAGAAATTCAGCTCCAGCCTGGGATAATTCTGATGCCCAGACAGCACCCACCATGCTAAATCAGATTGGAAAAGTAAAAAAAAATACTAGAAGGGGGGAGCAGGAACTACATAAATGGTGGTTGGTGCTGCTCTAAGATTCACAGAAGTACAAAAAGCTCAAAAAGTGCCCTAAGGGTGAAAGTAACAACAGAAGCAGCCAAGAAAGCTATTAAAGCAGCGCTTGGAGATGAAACTGATAAAACCAAAGGCAAGCTCAGAGACATTCAGAGGATGAGCAGTACAGCAACTCCTGGATCAAAGCCTTGATCCAGATATCAAGTGCAGCAGAAAACCAGTATATGCAACAACTCCATTTAGGAGCTGAGCTAATAAAGTTTCTTAAGGTAATAGCCTGTTAATAAACTCAAACAGCAAAATTCAGACTGTACATTCCACTAAAAGGAACATTTTAGATGGAGTGACTTAAAAAATAAAGGCAATTACCCACAAAAAAAAAAAATTAACCCATTTTTCTTTTCCTCCATTTCTTTGGTCTTGGATTTGTTCACTAACAGCATAGCTAAAGGCTGAGCTTCAGCTGGTTGTCTAGAAACCAAGTGATATACGTTGAAAAGTAACAAACACTTAATTTTCTCTATGTAAAAGTTTCCTTGGCATTTAAATTTCATCTGTTTTTCCAGTGATTTTATGCAAAAAATTATAGCTGAAATTTTCCCATCTTTCAGACATATCTGAACTATCATCAAAATAAGCTGAAATATGAGTAAATCCAAAAAGATACAAACAAAAAGAAAAAAACTCACCATGAGGGTATGATCAAAGGCAGGGTATGGAATGACAACCCTTTGAGATATTCAAAATGTGAGTGGACAAGGACCTGAGCAGCCTGACCTAGGATGACCCAGCTGGACTCAATGGCCCCTTCCAACTTTAACCGTTCTGCAAATTATTTTTATTTTCACTCCTTCCTTTCCCTAAAACTCACTGGTCAGGCTGGACTAAGAGAGATGTTTATTCTTCAGTTGAGAGGACAGTGGTGAGTATTAGATATTGGCAGCCTCAGCCACTGCTGTGACATTCCTGCTCATGGAAGCTACTCCACACAAAGAAATATTTAAACCCAACAGATTGGAGTGAAGCCTCAGGCTGAAACTGTGTTTAGGGTAAAGGTGGCTGCAAAATTAAAATTAGTAGGACTGACTGCAGTATCTGAAATGCAGGTGAAGGTCATAAAATTTCTCCCTTCCCTTCTGCACAAGTCCTATTTTAAATGTTTCTTTAAATAGGTTGGCAGGGTCCTGGCAACCCTCAGCAACCACAAAACTTGCTGACCTTCTTTCTGCCCCAGGCCCACCACACAGAGCTGGAGGTGGAATTTTGTACATTCTTCCCATTTCTGTGGCATTTCCTTCTGCTGCTGCATGAACTGCATTTGTCTACGGCTCAACAATTACCATTAAAGAGAGAGAACCTCAAAAATAACAGAAGAAATCAAAGACACCCTCTTGTTCCCTTGAATTTAAACCCTATGGTGTGCAGATATACACATGGTTTCTCCAGAACACTCAGGAAAAGGATATTTTGGTGCCATAACTGGGTATAATTTTTCAGAAAATATATTTCATGGAGAAAGATTTAGCCTCCTATCTCTCCAAATTAAAAGCATCCAAATCCACTATGTTTAATACACCAAACACTGGCTGTACATTTGAGCAGACTAAGTAACAATGGAAAGAAATCACTTCCCTTGAATGCTGATTAATCTGATGAAGAAAAATTGGATTTTAGGTATAGTGGACCTCATTTTCACCCATGTAATGTATTAAAATAGTGTATAGAGTGATTTGGGTTGGAAGGGACATTAAGGAGCCTCTAGTCCAATCCCCTGCCATGGGCAGGAATATCTTCCACTAGACCAGGTTGATCCAAGCCCCACCTCACCTGGCCTTGAACATTTCCAGGGACAGGGCTGGACCTGCCACTGACCCCAACCATAACAAATTATGGTCCAAAGCTGAACATTTCTACTTGTTTTCAAAAGTAGGAATGAGTGCTATTTCTTTATTACCTATGGAAGTATTCCATGGGATAATGGGGGAACTGTTTCTTACCAGCTGCGCTAAGACCTGAATTTTAGCAAAAGCAGAAATTAGCTGAATTTTGATTTCAATAATTTTCACATCTAACATACTATAGGTAATATTTCCTAATAATAAAAGAAAAAAAGGAAACAATATAGTGACCTCTGGCCTCCACATACCATTTCTCTTAGAGGTCAAATCTAGAAAATAAAGGGAATGGGTAAGAACACAGTAATCACTTGCAATGCTTTAAACCAGAGACATTTTTGTTATCAAGGCTGCCTTGTTGCTACAGTTTTCCAGATCACTCATTTATACTTTCAGATCCATGTTACCCATGCTGTTGGCCATCTTAGGGCCTGTTAAATTGCAGTACTTTGCTGAACAGCCTAAGCCAGTGAAAAAAGGGATCAGACAGTGCAGTGAGGCACCTTTTGGTAACTAAACATCAGCTGCAGAGGGCAGGGCATGGTAGGAAGGATTTCTTCCTCCCTCCAACACTGCCCAGTTTGGAATGCTCTCTGGATCTCAAGGCAAGGCAGGTAATCACTGTGTGTGTGTGTGTGTGTTTTAGAGGTGGAGGGCAGGGAAAGGCCCTGGTGACAGGGGGGCAGGAGTGTGAGCTGGTTCAAGATTTTTCAGCTGATGCACAGTGCCATTAAAAAAAAGACAAAAACTTTCAAAAAAAATTTTTTCAATATTTTTTAGGGTTTGAAGAAAAAGGAGCAGCAGGATTTTCTTATTCCACTGCATAGAATCATGCAATGGTTTGTGTTGGAAGGGACCCTAAAAATCATCTTATTACAACCCCACTGCCATGGGCAGGGACACTTTCTACTATCCCAGGCTGCTCAGAGCCCCATCCAACCTGGCCTTAGACACATCCAAGGATGGGGCACCCACAGCTCCTCTGGGAAACCTGTGCCAGGGCCTCACCACCCTCACAGGGAAGAATTCCTTCCTGACATCCAATCTAAACCTGTTCTCTGTCAGGGTGAAGCCATTTCCCCTCATCCTGTCACTACAATTCCTGCTGAAAGAAGCCACAAGCCATCTCTCCAACGATGCTGTTGGCCAAGGAGGGGGGCAGGCAGAGAGGGTAAAGAAAACCACAGATCTACTCAGCGTGGGGACACTGGGGTGGGAGGAATGCCTTGAAGCAGAGCTGTTGTTTCCCTCACCTAACAGCTGACTGCTGGCAGGGAGGGAGGCTGGGAGACCACGGAGATTTACATTCCTGAAGCTGAGGCAAGCAAACAAAGCACACTATTAAAAAGCCCTACATTCTTCAGGAGGCACTTGTTTGGCCGGACTTCTATTAATAGTGCTGTGTTTATTCTTGCACAGTGAATAAATTAAGGCAATGTTAAATGCTGTCAGCTTATGAACTCACATGAGAGAGAATATAATTTCATTCAGTTTGTGGGAAAGAAAACTTTATCCACAAAGCATCAATATTTAACAGTATCTGTATAAACCCAAATTAGTTGTACTCAACCCATCAGACTGGATTTCACCTTGCATGCCACTCCCCAGACTCAGCTGCAATGTTGACACTTTCTAAACATTAAACTCACCTGAACAGATAAAATTCCAGGGACCAAAACCAGTCACAAAAATTACCCTTTCTCTACAGCTGTAACCAGGTTTAAAGAATGTGGGGGTTTTTGTCCTATTTAAACAATATGGTGGTTTGGGTTGGAAGGGACTTCAAAGATCAACCCCTGCCATGGGACACCTTCCACTAGCCCAGGTTGCTCCCAGCCCCATCCAACCTGGCCTGGAACACTGCCATGGGATGGGGCAGCCACAGCTGCTCTGGAAACCTGTGCCAGGGCCTCACCAACCTCACAATTTCTTCCCAATATCCAATCTAAACCTCCTCTCTGTCAGTGGGAAGCCATTCCCATTGTCCTGTCACTCCAGGCCCTTGCCAAGAGTCTCTCTCCATCTTTCCTCTGGGCTCCCTTCAGGCCCTGCAAGGCCACAATGAGGTCACTCCAAAGCCTTCTCCTCTCCAGGCTGAACAATGCCAATTCCCTTAGCCTTTGCTCCCAGCAGAGCTGCTCCATCCCTCTGATGCCCTTGGTGTCCCTGCTCTGGCCTGGCTCCAGAAGCTCCCTGTCCTGTTGAGCAGCCTTGTTGAGCCCTGTCCCTAAAAAATCCCTCAGCCAGGTTGGAACCCTTCATGCTTTGGTGCTTGGCACCACACAGCTTTACTTGAGTCAGGTGTTCATTCTGCTCCAGCCACGACAGAAACACCCCCACACACACCACCTCTGCCCAAGCAAGAAAAATCAGCTGAAGATTCCCACCCTGAGATCACTGCTATAATTCCTCAGCCAGTTTTGCAGGTAGTGAGGCTGAAGTGCTGAGGGGCACGAGCATCCTTCACTGAATTTCACAACACATCCAGAGCATCCCCATCCAAAAACTTAATGGAAGTATGAAGATTCAGAACGTTGCAACTTGTCCAATTCTTAGTTAGCCTTTTCCAGGGAGCTAGAAAACCAGCACTCAGGGCAGCTGGAGAGCAGATATATTCCAGGAAGTGCTGTGACTCCTGAACTACTTGAGTCTAGTTTAGCAAATACCTGTCTACAAGTCTTCAATAGTGGGAAACTAAGAACTACATTTCAGCCTCCATTGCTCTGGTATAAATCTAAACCTGGCACCCAGGAAATCATTCTGATCTACAACAGAGTACATGGAATTAATCAGCTGTAACCCCTCAAGGGATGAAGGGTCAATTTACATACAGTCATAACCTGTTAAATCCACATGCTTCAGTAAATATTCCAAACTACTTTCTTCCCTGAGCTGGTGACTATCTGCCTTCATCCACACCCCGTCTAAGGGAAACAATAAACTTATTTGTACTTATAAAAGACAAGAAGAAAAAGGTTGATGCAGCAAAGGGAGTCACAGAACTGGCCAAGGCAAACAGTTCTGTGTTTCTTCAAAAAATCAGCACCACTATCCATGCACATAGCTGAAGGAACTTCCTCCTGGGAAGGGAAATAGCCTGGTGACACAGAGCTTTTGGAACACCAACAGAAAACATCTCTTATATCAAAAACAGCCTTGCTGGAGCATCTCCCTCCTCTGCTGACTCCCAAGTATATAAACTGCAAAACATTCACAAATACCATTTGGAGAGGCAGTGTTCACAGAGGCCTCAGAACTGATGCTTCCCTGCTGGCACAATCAGAAAGGGAATGAACTACCTCATTCCACAGGAATCACTGAAACACACCTTTCCCAAGTAACATCATAATTTCTTTGGCAGTAACTCACACTTCAGCCCCAAACAAGCTGTTTATCTGTTTAAACAGTTGGGATGGGGAAAGGTGGTTATGTATATATAGACAGAAATGTTACAGGTTTAAGCTGGATAGCAGAAAAAGTTCTTCCCCCAGAGGGTGCTGGGGCACTGCCCAGGCTCCCCAGGGAATGGTCACAGCCCCAAGGCTGCCACAGCTCCAGGAGTGTTTGGACAATGCTCCAAGGGATGCACAGGATGGGATTGTTGGGGTGTCTGTGCAGGAGCTGGACTCAGTGATCTTGTGGGTCCCTTCCAAGTCAGGATATTCTGTGATTTCTGTTCTTGTGCCAAAGGGCTGGCAAGTTGCCTTTCAGGCAGGGGATGACTGAAACCAGAACAGCATCTCCCAGCACCAACCTTCTCTGCCATATCAGATGAAATGTTGCAGGTGTTGCTTGGAGTCTGCACTCTCTTGCAGCGCTTGTTTTCACTGTGCAAAGCCCAGGAGTTGGCAAAATCGTAACTGTTCCCCACCAGGGTCCCTGGGAATGAAGAAGAGGAGAAGCAACATGGCTATTTGAGGGGTTTCAGCAACAAGTGGGCATTAGTGGCTGCTATTAAGGTGATATCCTGCCAAAAGCTCTCTAAAAATACAAACTGTTGTATCAAATGGATTTATATTCCAAAGAGATTGGCCATAGGAAAGGCACTACCAGTGATATGGATTTACTTCTGCTAAAGATGTCTCTAAGCTCAAGGACAGACTAAAGCCTGCAGCTCGCACCTCCCACCTCCCTCACACCTGCATGAACACAGTAGGAGTTGCTGCTGGTCAGCTACAATCTGCAGAAACCAAAGCATGCCTGCACACTTAACAGTTGTCAATGAAACACAAAATATATTAGAGAAGCAAACAAACCCAGCTGCTTTCCCTAACTGAAGAAAGCATTAGCACTCTTGATCCCAGCTAGCCTTGATTTTTCTCCTGTCCAAAACTAAATCTTGTGTGCAAAGAAGCTTAACATGCACCATCATGCCCATCCTCTTACTGGGTAAGGTGTCCTGAAACACACTCCTCTGTCCCAGGACAAGCAGCTCATACCCAGGCTTAGCAAGATTTGCATCCATTTTGCATAAAAGCAAAGCTGAACGAGTTTGTGTGGCTACAGCTTCCCAGGAGATGCAAGCCACCTCTCTGCTGCTCTTGCTCCATCCTTTTGAGAAGGGGGATCCTCCCAGAGAGGGAATGTTTCCTCCACCCTCTTTTGCCACCCATGGCCTTGCTGGTTCCAGGACTATCTCCGCTTCCTGTTATATAGGTACCTGATACTACACAATTTTGTGACCCTCAGCTGCTTTTTAGAACCCTATTGTGGTGCCTGTGAGAATATCAATTACCAGTGTTTATGCATTCCCAAGACCTTATGCAGAGAATATATTGAAATACAAGCCTGGGTGTATCTGAAAACCAAAAGAAACCAAAATAATTTCTTCCCTAATATACCTATAGAATATTTAATAATATATACATGTATAGATAATAAAGATTCCATTGAGCTCCCTGTTTAGTGCAAACACAAGGAATATACAGACCACTAAAACTCTTCCTAAACTATGAGGTAGTCATGCAAACTGCACTGAGAATGCTAAGGCAGAGGTATTAAGACCTGTAGAAATCTTTGTAAACTAGAAATTAGGGGCTTTTAAAGGTAGCATGTATTAGGCCCACAGCAGATATCAAAGGAGGAAGATCGCAGTGAAAGGGCATAAAAGACACAAATTTTTCATTTATGCAGACAGGACTTGGCACAAGAAAATAAATGCAACAAGAACACAACACTTTAGCTTACCACATACTACAAACACTAAAGCAGCCATGCAAGGCACCCTGGGGAGAAGCAAGGTGCCAAATTCCCTTTTGTTTGCAGTAAGGCAGCCTTTCCCTAGCAGGTGTGCAACAGGAGCTGGGCTCTGCTCTGAAGCAGTGCTTCTCAAGCCCTGGATGCATATCCATGCCAGAATTCCTGCTGGCAGCTACCCCCAGGGACTCCTTCACCCACAGGCTGAGATTTGAAGGTTGGGACAACTGTTGGCACTAAAATACTGGTCACTTGTTTTCTCATTTCTCTCCTTCCATTATTTTATTTTTCTTCTGCAGTGCTTGTAAATTTATACCTCTTCTGCGGTTCTTTTACGCAACATTTGCATTATGTGATTTTAATTCTTTGTTTGCTGTGGTCTATGACTCACACTTCAAGTAAGTGAAGGGTCTGGAGAGTCAGTCATGTGAGGAGCAGCTGAAGGGGCTCAGCCTGGAGAAAAGGAGGTTCAGGTGAAACCTCCTGGTTCTCCACAATTCCCTGACAGGAGGGGACAGCCAGGTGGGGATCGGGCTCTGCACCCAGGGAATGAGGATGAAAAGCAATGTTCTCAAGCTGTGCTAGGGGATAGTCAGGTTGGACACCAGGAATAATTTCTTCATGGAGAGGACTGTCAAGCATTGGAACGGGCTGCCAAGCAGGGTGGTGGAGTCCCTTAGCCCTGTAAGTGCTCAAGGATTGACTGAACATGGTACTCAGTGCTCTGGTTTAGTTGACAAGCTGCAAATCGCTCAAAGGTTGGACTTGATGATCTTGGATCTCTTTTCCAGCCTAAATACTTGACCTATTTGATGAAGCTGCAGGAAGAAAAATGAGGAGGGACAAATATCCCTAGCACATCTGACTGCTCTGCGTAGAGGGAAGAGCAGCTGCCAACACTTTTCCCACCTGACACCTCCATTTCCTTCTGCTGAACAACTCAAGAACAGAGGAAAGGAAAGGCAGTGGAAAAGACCACACAACAGCCTGAAAAAAAAATATCTGGGGTTTAAGTGGCCAGGTGATGCTGTCAACATAATCTGGCACTACAATCCCACCACACAGCAGGACTGCCCTCGTCTCCTGCACAGCAGAGTTTTGTTTTGCCTTCTGTCTCTTCTGTGGTCACCTCTTCTTCCTGGAAGCACCCAAGATTCTGCAGAAACAACTCCCTCACCAGAGCCCTTCACCCAGAAATCCTTCATCCAGCCTGGGTGGGACTTTGGCTAAAGCACTGGTTTTGCCTAAGACTTACAGGAAACGTTGAAAATAGAAGTTGTCACAAAACATAAAAAAAACAAAGGATTTGGACAAAAGTGCTTGAAGTAGGGGTGCCTGATATGGACCACAGTATAGCTCCCAGCAGGTAAACTGGCTGCTCAAAAGCTGAGAGCCTCCCATGCAGCCAGCTGGGGTGGAATCTCACACAAATCCCACCTGCTCCTAACATCCTGGAAACATCACAACATCCATGGCCTTGCAGAGGTCTTTGAGGAGAGGGCCACTCCCCCAGCACCTGAGCAGCAGGCAGGGTCTCCAGGGTGTCCTGCTGGACTATGCCTTTAGTGCTCCAGTTTCTGCCCTCATGTCTGTCTCCTCTCAGAAAGATTTTCAGATTGGTGATGGCCACACTCTTCACAGCAAAATCTTGTTCACTATGATTATCTGAGCCTCCAATCACCAGTTCCTTCTGAAATCTGAAACTTGTTTACTTTGACACTGATGGTCAGGCAAGCAAAGCATCAGGAATAACCACCTCATGCTCCAGGCACAGAGTAGGAAGCAAGGAACCTTGACCTCCTTCCCTGGGCCTCCTGCACATTTTCCATATGGCCACAGGCCCATCAGATAACTCTCCCAGGCTTTGTTAACTCATCTATAAAATAAATGCAAGAATTTGGTCAAGACACTACAGCCCTGTGAGTCTTAATTGGTAAATACAGTCTTAGTTGGTAAATAACCAACTTTCACATGTCAGTTATTTATCATGCAATGGGGGAGGATGTTTTTGAGGGTGGGTTTTTTGTTTGTTGTTTTTCCTTTTTTTACACCATTGTACATGGTTCCAGACAAGCAAAACTATTGGTAAGGCTACCCAAAAATTGATTCATAGTTTGCATCAAATTAATAACATGAAATAAAGTCACAGGCCACAACATCTTTCCTGCCCTCTCCAGTTCAATGACTATAAAATCAGTAATATTGAACAGGAGAGGGAAAGAGCCATCTCCAAAACTCTAGAGCCTACTGATGCAGCCACACTCCTCACAACAGAAATGTCTAACTTCAATCCCAGGCCCTGAATAAAGCACAGGGGTTAAGAATGCAGGTTTCTGGCATTTCAGATCAATGCCCCAAAACAAGGACAGCCACAACACAAGTCATCTTCACCTGTACCATTTGTAACCCCCTTGGGAATCTATTCCCTTTACTTCCAATTGAAAATGCAAGAAAATGGGATTACTGACTCAGCCTAAACAAAAGCATTCAACTTGCCTAAAATCAAATTACTGGTATGCTTTAAAATGTCAAGAAACTTGCATATCAGAATGACCTAAACTTTTGTTTACTTTCTTAGGCAAAAAAATAAAATATTTATTATCACTGAGAGCTTAGAATGTGCTTTAAAGCTTCTGGTGGCAGGTACCACATGCTGAGAAGTCACAGATTCAGTCATATACATCTACACTATATCTGAAATTAAATCATTACCTGAAATATCAGATTTTTCCTTCAGCTACTGCCTGTTTCTCCATGTTTAACCTTTATTGATTCTCCTGTGAATATATATATTCATCATATATTCTGCATTTCAGGAGCTCCAGGCTGGAGGATGTTGCTCACAGCAGGCTTTATCCAAAATTCTCCATGAGTATTGTTTTATCATAAATATCTTTGTAATTTGGATACCAAATTCATAGAAATCTGCTTCCTGCCAGTGCCAAGAAAAACAAAATGGGATGCTGGATTAAGTTGGGCTGGGATTTTTTTTCCTTCCACTATGCTAAGTGTGTGTGGCATGCACAAAGAACAAAACAATGGAGTGACATCCCTGTGTTGGATTTGAATGACCAGTTTAGCACAAAGAGACTTCAAGGATGGCCTAGACATGCAAGCACCATCACAGCAATACAAGAAAGGGCTGGATGTGACACTTACTGCCCTGGCTGAGTTGACAAGATGGTGTTTGGCCAAAGGTTGGACTTGATCTTGGAAGTTTTTTCCGGCCTGAATGACTCAGTGCTAAGAATATTAGGCACAGACTGAGGCTGCAGGCACATGGATAAAAGCTCTGGCAGCTTTGTGCTGCAGCCTCACTCACTGGGGAGGAATTCCTTCACCATTTCTGCAGGGCAAGAACATGCCCTGAGCCCATTCACATGCTGCAGGGCTAAGGGGATTCAGCAACTTGCTCCTGTGTGCACATCCTGAGGAGCTTCCAGAATCAAATTGCCTGTGCTGTGTCACAGTTCCTCTCATGCTATGCAAGTCATCTCTTCTGGTCTGTGCTTTCAATCCCCAGTGGTAAAAGGCTGGTGACAATGGTCAGAATGGTCACAGCCATGGGCTGAAGGTGGCCAAATCTGTATCTGAGCTTCTAGAAAGAACACAAGTTCATGTTTCTGATATGAGCAAAGGTTGGCAACCAGTTAGAAGTGCATGAGGAGGTCAGAAAGCAGAGCCTGTTCAACTGGCAAGTCTTAGAAGCCTTCACAGAATGGCCATAAAGGACCAGACCTTATCTGGCAGGAAAAAAAGCAAAAGGGAAACCCTTCATTAGGGTCTGGGAGAAAAACAAACAGACAAAAGACCAAAGAAAAAGCCTAGAAAGCTTCCAAGACATGTCTTTTTATATTTTAGTTACGTGTGATGTGTGAGAACAAACTCTCAAGCTAGGCTTGGTATTGCTTCCATATCCAATAAACAAGCAAGTCCATAGAATAAAATCCATGTTGTTTGTCAGTCTGGACAGGACATGAGCACTTCTCCACAGGATGCAGGAGCCATGTCAATGGCAGTGACTCAGCACCCCAGCCTGTCTAAGGGCAGTGTGTCTGCAACTTTGGGAAAAGGTTCTTCCTCCAGAGGGTGGTGGGGCATTGAACAGGCTCCCCAGGGAAATCATCACAGCCCCAAGGCTGCCAGAGCTCCAGGAGCATTTGGACAACATGGTGGGATTGTTGGGGTGTCCTTTGCAGGGCCAAGACTTGATGATCCTTGTGGGTCTGTTTCAACTCAGGATATTCTATGAACTCCAAAACCTACTGGAGAGGCTTTTTTGGGAGATTCAAGAACTAGCAGCTAATGCTCAGTCCAACCAGTTTTAATTTACCAGGGTATCAATTTTATTCTCCTCATTCAGAGCTCCAGGACCTCAACAGCTGAGCATCCAAAGTGTACACAGAAATAATGTGTGTTATTCTCTCATCAGTTCCCCATTTCCACACTAAAAACACACTGAGGAGTCATAAGGGCATCATGACAACAGCACGTTTGAATAGATTATAGAACAGGAGTACAAATATATCAAGAGAAAAGAAAAGCAATTACAGTGTTTATTAAGCTTTAAACACCCTTCTGTTCGTGCCTCCTTTATTTACTTGCTGTAAGTGGTAATATCCACTCACAGAGCAGGTGCCTCTTTCTTTCACCACCACCCTAAAAGCAATGCAGATATAATCAATGAAGTTATATACCATACTACACTTTCTTAAGGGAAAAAAAAAAAATCAAACTCTGTTATTAAACCACAATAATTTCTTTCCCTAAAACACAGAAAAATCATATATTCCTTTGTTTCCACTGCATGTTATTCTGAAGCTCAGAGATCTTAACACATTTCTTATCAATATAAATCCATCCCAGAAATCTGATTTATTAAAACTGAGGTCCTAGTCTGATAAATTCCAGGTTTTAACAGGGAGCAATGGACATACCAACAGGACAGTTCAGTCTGCTGGCAACATTAAGGTAACCAACCCTTCAGTGCCCTCAGATCACTAAGTCCTTACACCAAGCTCACATCCTGAGAGAGGCTGACCTTCAGGAGATCTAATCAACCTGAAAGAAGATCAACTAAAAACTTTAGTGAAAAGGTTAAAATGCTTCACAGGCTTCCAAGAGGCTGCCTATTTTTTCTCTTTAAAAAATATTACCTCTCCCAGCTGTTTGTGTTGCCCACCCCCCAACCTGGAAGCCAGATTCAACAGTATATTAAAAAAACAAACAAGAAAAAGTGCTCTGAATTATTCCATAACTGATTGACTTGGAGCAAGTTAAGAAACGCTCCAGTGAAGCAGCAGAGCTGCCAAGGAGACAAACAGTGCGTGGGTGTAGTGACGTCCCTCACTGATACAACAAATTCAAGCATAATTCAGTCTAATTCCTTCTAAATTAGTTTAAATGAAAGGTCTTTTGTATCACTGGAAAAACTGGCAGAATTGCTGACACACAGTTCTATTCTTCAGGCTAAAATCACAGATCTGTGTATCCACACAGGTGGATAGACACGAGGAAATCCCTGACTTCTGTAAAAGACACAGAGGACACACTTTCGCTGTCACCTCTCTCATTTTACAGCTCCTCCAAGCAGAGACCCTGTCATGGACTCCATTACATTCCAAAATCTGTGACTGTGAATGGACTGTTTTTATTAAGAGGGAAGATACAGCCTGCAGCATGTAAAACAAATACAGCAAGAAACATTTAAATATGAGCAGCAGAGGGGCCTTTTCTACATCTGAACAACCCAAAGCATTACAGTCTCCTTTTTCATTCCTGCTTTTTCCAAGAGTCTTACTACTATTTAGTGTCTCAAGAAAAATCATAAACTTCATATCTCATTTCATTCTGATATCAAGGGATCCGAGCCCTGGCAAGCAGTTCTGTGACCAGAGTTTGTTTCGTATTATTTACATTGCTGAAGGACAGAATAATCATTTTAACATACCAAGAGATCTCTTTTTTTTTCTGTACACTGAAGCTATGCTTATGTATCCTGAGTGTCAGTAGGACACATCTCTGGAACACTGCCAGGCTCCTTTCCAAGCTGCTTTGCCTCCCTTTCTATCTTCTGTATCATTTATTTTTAATACACACTTCATATTATCAATCTAATGTATTAACTAACTTCAAACCTCTCCTCTTCAGGTAAGTGCTCAGAATTAATAGACACTCTAAAATATCACAAATCAAGTCCAACCCTTCAAAGTCTCATTGAGGTCTTTTCAGAAACTCTGAGTCTTCACACAAAGATATACTGAGCCTCTTATCCTCACAGGAATTGGTGTGATGTAAGGTGCACCTCCAATCCAACAGCCCTTACAGACAGGGAAATACCATTAAAAGGTAAGCCCTTTGTAGAACAGCATCCCACGCCAAACCAGGAATTTAATCTTCTGCTGTTGCTTCTATTCTTACACTGTCTACTCTTACTACCTCTTGGCCAATTCATGAAAAATTAGAAGTTGAATCAGTGGGTTTTTTGCTGGGTTTTCTTCTCACCAGTCTCCCCCCCAACATGAATTAAGCTGTAGCTTTATCTTTGCATTTGAAAGTTTCCAGGTTTCTAAACATGCTACGTTCAGATGCCTCGGCTTTCCTCAGGAATGAGATGTGACAGCCATTTCCTTTGAGGAGAAAGGAAGATGAAAGGACTTAGACAGCTTTTCAGCACACCAAGTTGAGGTACCTGACAGGTTCTGTAGAAACATTTTGCTGGATCAGCAACATCTCTGTTGAATCACCCCTCAGGAAATGTGTGCAGAGCATCCATTAAAATACAATCAGGTAGTGGTAACCTTACCTTCCCGGGTTCTGAAGTCATCCTCAAGGAATTTATTAAAATTGCCACACAACCCACAGGTCTTGTTATAATGCTTTTCTTGAAGGAGTATCTGAGTGTTTCCACTGGCATCAATCTTCACCACAAAGCCATGCTCATCGCTGGATATTTTATAATAACCTGCCTCCTTCTCTATAAATATACCATTGGAGGCAAAAGGTATGGAAACCCTGTGGAGAAAAAACAGGAAATTCTCAGCATGTGACACACAAAACCCATCAGCTTGTTTTCTGCCAGAATAATAGTTCCTACAGGTACCTTTTGTCTTCCTGCATCACAACTCCATCTAAAGAGAGGCGAAGACTGAAATATTCTCCAAGATACACAGAGAAACCAATTTTGTCCCCATCTTGGTAATCACCTGAGGAGATGAGACACAACCAAATGCTCTTAGTTCTGGGACTCAGGAGGACACTTTGTAGTCAGTATAAAACTTATTTTAAATTATGACCAACACAGAACAGTTATTAGCAAATATAAAAATATCTACCAAAGCAGTTGGTATGTGACATACAGTCTTGGTACATACATCATCACTTCTATGCCCAAGAATAACTCTGCAGAGGCCTGTGCTCATTCCAAGGCCTTCTGTCCTAGAAGATGGGATTTTTCTTACTGGTGTGGTTTAGAATACAGTTAAAATTAGTTCTAAAGGGTTGTATAGTTCTTATTCCTGGACTCAGCTTTAACACAGCCACATCTCCCCCAAAAAAATCAGAATTAATTAGTCTTCTCCTTTTTAATAGGAGTAGTAAGAATATCCCTGCTTCTCAGCAGCTTATTTATGTGCAAGCTACATTACCAAGGGATAACAGGAGCCCCATAAGTAATCCCACTTGCCAAAACAAGGCCAAAAACCCCAAATACAACCCACAGACAAAAAAAACCCCCACCAACTATGACCTCTTTTTATGCAGTGGTCCATCCTACCTGAAAAAGGGGAATTATTTTTCTTGTTTCCCAGCAATGGAACCCAGCTCAGACTCACCTAAGAGTGTGAAGGAGTGCTTGTGACAGTCCCCAGCAAGGAGGTAGCTGCAGTCCCCAGCAAAATTGTACAAGGAGCCATCAAATGTTTTGATGTGATCATCCCCAAAAAGGCTGCAACGGGCAACTGATGACTCCTGAAGTGAAGCACCTGATAACTCTGGGTATCAAAACACAACATTAACTTGCAATTTAAAGCATTCATTTTGCAGTTCAGGAATTTCTCTGCTGGAATTTATCCCCACTGATGTCCTGGTAGCTTCTAGGCAGACTGTAAGCCTGGTATGGCAGTCCATAGGATCACAACTTTATTATTATTATTATTATATGCATTATTGAAATGCCTTTTATTTTATTGTTTTATTGCCACCAGCTCAAACCTTGCATGGGTAATTTAAGTCTGGACCCTCAGAGGGGGTCATGTGTTCATTTGTGCCTGCCTGCAACCCCACTAAAGCCTATAGGGCACTAGGAAAGCCCCATTTCTTGTTCAGTCAAACATCCCTCACTTCAGAGAATGTTTGGGACTCAACACAGTGCCTGCTTCAAGGTAAACAGACAAAAGGAATGGTTTTATGGATGCCTTCAGCATGGTGAGAACAATCCCTGAGTCAGTATAAAAAGGGGAAGGAGGACTCCTATCTCACAAAAAATAGTGAAAATCTATTCTAATCCAAACCTGTTTTCTTACCTGTGATTACAGTGGCCAGCAGCAGGTTTGTTTGCAGCACTGTCAAGAGGAACATCTGTTAAAAATCAAAAAGAGACAATTTAGAATATTCTCAGCTTGAGACACAGTCTGTTTCTCAACTCCTCATCACTACCTTTTCTTTATAAAGAAAATTATTACTGAGGTTCTGCAACATTTCAGAAAGCTATAACCCATGCAGACAGTCATGGTAATTCAACTGCTCTCTATCTTGCTTTAACTAGGTTATCTAGGAGAGTTGTTAATTATTCTTTGCCCCCATTTTCACTTTTCATGGCAGGGAAATGAGCTATCTCCATGGAAAACACAAGCCAACACAGACACATATTGCAATTCCCCTCAGGTAACACCCTGCACACAAAGCCTTTCAATGCACAGCATTATTTCTCAGCCAGCCTGATGCGAAGAAGCATCCAGGACTGGCTCAGCCAAGCTGGCTCTAGTAGAAGTCACTTCTGTAGCACAACATTTGCACCCTGCCCAAACATCCACAAAGAAAAAGAAAGAATATACAAGTTTTGCACCAGGCTTGCTTGGCAGACCATTGTAACCACATAATCCACTGATTTCAGGGTGATAACATGTTTGACATAAGGGGCAAGAAGGAAAGGGAGGAAACTGTGGAGAGATTAGACCCAGGGTGAAAATTTTCATTCAAAAAAATCAGTTTAAGCATTGCCTCCTCCTTTGTACAACCAGAACATCAGTCTTGGTTTTCCCTATGTCTATAAACTACCTCCAGGATGACCAGGTCTTTAAAAATAATAATTAATAACAGGAGAGGAGGGTCATGCAGATGGTGAACTACATGGGTTCTGTGGCAAAACATCAACTGTTAAGGATGAAAGCTGTAGGGAACTCCATCTAAGGGAATTAATTTCAGTGATCATATAAACACCTAGAGAAGCTTAAATATACCAAAGTTAATATATTAATGCCAGAAGACCAGACACACCTTTTCCTAAAGGAACCTTCCAATTAAAGACTAGAATGCATTTTGGAAAGACAAATTGAGATTTCAGGTATAGACACATACTTATTGCTGTTAATTATGTAGGTCCAACTCACAGCCACATAAATAAACACAAAGTTTGACTTATTTACACAAGCTAGGAAAAGAAAGATCTATTCCATAACTCAGTCTAATATAATGCTGCAAATCCCAAACTGACATAAGGGTGCAAGAAGCCCAGAAGTGGCAACTGCATGGGAATGACACTACAAAGAATGGTGAAGAAAACAGTAGGAATTATTATTCTCAGATGACACACTTCTACTGTATTTCTGGTGCATGCACAGTGTTATTGTAATGATACTGCTGTTCTTTATTAACCCTTTTGTTTTACAAAGCAGGCAGAGAAAAAGGCAAGGTGTAAATCCCTTCATATCACTCCTCTTCCACCTCCCATTCTGTTCTGAACTGCAGATGAAGTTTCCCCAATTCTAACAGAGCAGGTGCCACTAACAAATCAGAATACAATCCAGTAAAATCTGCCAGCATAAAACCCTCTACAGTTTTATCACTGGCTTAATTAAAAATGAATGTACCTTCTTCTGTGCGAGACTCCTCCTGCACATGAGCAAGAAACTCCTCCAGTTTCCACCTCACCAGCCTACCACACCATTGTTCCCCTGGTGCTTCAGAAGTCAAGAGTGGAATGGCTTTGGTCTGAAATCTCTTGTTTTTGTACAAGCCAGGAACTCTTGTCCATTTAAGAGGAAAGATAAAAACGCAGACGTCACATCCGCCCGATTCTCAAGACAATAGATTAAATTGCTATCGTGGAAATCAGGCTCTCTTAATTGCCAGGAAGGTACAATGAGGGGAAATAGTTTTAAAAACTGACAGACAAAGTCTTTGAAATATATTTCACATGTGTATGTGTGACAAATCTCACTGGCTGAGCCAACAGGCAGCATATTTATTTGACAGAATGTTATTCAAAAGGAATAGTAGGATGCTCCATACCTCAAAGGCCACAGAATCATTAAGCCTTTATTCCTAAAAAACTGCCTTAAAGAAGAAAGAAAAACTGAGAGCTAGAAATGCCCTGAGTTTTTTCTCTAGGTGCAAACATCTTGAATTTTGCTACCTTCTATCAGAGAAATGCATTTGATCATTGAAATGTTCCTCTGGAACAATGCATGGTAACAAGCTATTCCTTCTCTGACTTGTTTGCAGAGTGGGCACTAAATTTATGGCATGTGTACAGCACTGAGCAAAATCACACAAAAACCAGAGTTTGTCAAGTCTTACTTGACTTTCCAGGTCCCATTTCTCATATTTTCAATAACAACTAGGATTAGCAAAGGCCTTAGGAGGCAACACATTGCACGGACTGGGAATTGTTCTCTCCTCTTGGATCCAGCTGCCACATCTCAGCAGGTCCTTCCTAGCCCTGAGAGCCTGAACACGAGTGATCCCAGAGAAATGTTCCCTAAACCTTTCCTTATGGGAATGCCAGCACTCCTCAGGATAAGGGGAATTAGATCTATCACCATGGTCTCTTGTCATCTTCTCAGTTCTATAATCCTTTCACTTCCTGAGCCCCAAATAATTCACTTCATTTGGCAACTTCCTCTTGCAAATCTAAATCCAGCAGGGCTTTGATTTGCACTTTTTTTGCTTGGCACACAAGGAAGGTAAAGTGAGAATACCTGGAAAAATTCCTTAAAAATAAGAACAATGTTGGTTCAGATAGGCCAGACACCATGACGCTCCTCAAGCACGTTAGCAACCTTGGGTAACACAACAAACAAAATTAGTGAGACAGATACATAAAGAACAAACTTATTTTTTCATACTAGCTCTTTTTTCTTCCCCA
>WEIU01017508.1:425065-443528 GCA_013389925.1 Aegithalos caudatus | reverse complement strand
AAAAAAAAAAAGCAAAAAGCTCAGATGGTGAAAATTATTCCTTCAGTTCCTGCTTTTTCCTCATGTATTGATATACAGTACATATACCAAAATCACAAGACAAGATATCAATCACAAGACATCAACCACGATACAAGGACTCTGAAATTCTAGAATATTAATTGGCTCTCTCATATGCCTTTTGTTTTTTTTTTTCTACCAAAGATTGGCATTTGTAAGACTTTCTAACATGAAGGGTAGAGACTTCAACATGAAAAATCTAAGACATTCACAAGAATTCCCAATCCCCAGATATAACATCCAAATAAAAGGTAAAATTCTCCAAATACTCTACAATTACAAAACATCATCAAGCCAGATAACAATACAGATAATACAGGTATTGGAATCATAAAATATCCTGAACTGGAAGGAACCAAGGATCATGGAATCAGCCCAATTTCCTTTGTGCCCAACCCATGGGACAGGTACTCACCCCTCACAGACTGGAGGTAATGGAGAGTGTGCACGTGTTTCTCCATTGGACTGTTCCTAAAATTATGGAACTTTATAGAAATTACAATAAAAATCAAAAATACCCTCTAAGTTTGACTCCATTAATAAAATGTACCAGGTAGTCCAATCTTTTTCCATTTGGCACAGAACAAAATGGCATCCTAATAAAAATTTAGTTTTTGAACATTTCAAAGCTGAGGGATATCTTAAGCTCCCTCAAGATATATTTTGTGAGCCCAATGGCACAGATTTTATCTTTAGAAGCACAATAAAAACACAGGATATTTTTTGTGTGTTCAAATAACAAAATCATGGCCATAAATTGTTCAGAAAACACAAAACAGTTAAAAATTAGGCTTCCTTTCTTTGTCAAACAAAAGTAATCGGAACATATTCCTTTCTCCTTCTCTTGCTTAGCAGAAAAATGCAAGGTATTCAAAGGAACAGTGCCTGAGGATATTTGCAAGCTTGAATACATCTGTATATTTTATTGGCTTTTTATTTCTGTTCACATCCTTCTGGTTCAAACCCAAACAGTTCTGGAAATCCTCAGACCCCAAGGCACCTATACAGCTGAGCTATCGATCCCTGCAGTCTGCCAGGCTTTCAGGAAGAGCAGATTCACACATGGATATGGAGAGATCTCGGGAAGGTTAAGGAAGATGTTCCAGAACAAAGAGAATGGCAAAAGTCAGGTTTAATTTGAAGCTGGTAGGATGAGAGGAGAGTGCACCCACCCCTAGGGTATTCTGGTGGATTACCGTTGTGGCTGCAGTGCCTTTCCTGCTCTTTTCCATCCCACCTTCCAACACTGGGAATGAAAATCATCTTCCCTCAAACTTCCTTCAGAAAATGAATGCCAAAGGTTTCCAAAAGTTAAGTCACCTTCAGCCATTTTACTTCAACACAGACTGTTTAATTAATCTGTGACATCCATGCATTCACCATTCCATGTATTACTCTCATTTTTTCCTCTCCTTGTTCCCCTGATTTAGGAATCACATCCCAGGCCATGCCATCCCTCTCAGGTGACAGGAGGCAGAGATGTACAGTAGGCACTGCTAGAGCAGGTGCCACATTAACTGTATAAAGAAAATTTTATTGCCATTACACTGATAGCAGAAGTGCCACAACTGCTTCCAGGGAGCATTTTTCCTCAGTTACAAGTAATGAGCAGCCACTAGTTTAATTACCACTGTAAGCCATAAACTAAAACAAGTTTCACCTCAGCATGAGGGAGATTTTCTTTACCTTGGGGGTGGCAGAGCACTGGAACAGCTGCTCATGGAGGGTGTGGGGAGTCTTCCTCTCTGGAGACTTTCCAAAGCCACCTGGATGCATTCCTGTGTCACCTGCTCCAGGTGACCCTGCCTGGGCAGGGGGGTTGGACTGGGTGATCTCCTGAGGTCCCTTCAGCCCTAACTATCCTGTGATTCTCTAAACTGCTTCTTTAACATGTAGAGGTATCAATTACTCTATACAGGATGGTAGCAAAAATAGAATAATTCCCCTGTAAATAAAAAACACTGAAAATACTTTATAGCCATTATAAAACATCGTAGTATAGGGATTTCTTTGGGAAAACAGAAAGAAAAAGAAAGAACAATACCTCTTCATTCTCTAAATAAGGACCACAGTCACATCTTGTTTATTGAAGGACAACATGGAGCTTAGTTCTCATAAACACACCCTGATTTTCATCCAGACTCAAAAGCATGGAGCCAATTGCATAAATCTCAAACTGAAAATGCCTTCCACACTCCATTTTATTTATAAAGAGGAAAGAAAAGGATGTTTATTTATTATTTTGTTATTAAAGAGTTTTGTTTATAAAGAGGAAACAAAAATACTCGTTTTTAGACTCCTAGAAGCATCTACAAGACCCACAGCCCAGCATCCCACTAAGGTAACTGCTGCAAAATCTTAGGACAAAAAACTGTCCCAAACCAAAGCATCAGTAGGAAGACCATGGAAAGAAGGCTTGAGATAGGAAGTTATGCTAAAAAAATTACACAGATCATTGAGCAGACCTCAGCATGGCTTGGGAATCTACTGGCTTCACAAGTAAATTAAACTTTAAATATTTTAACACTACTTTCAGCTATTTGTAGCTTCACAGTCTAAAATGTGTAACTTGAGTTAAATCAAAAAGAGCTGTTGAAAGAAGGCAAAGCAAAGAAAGCATTCCTCAAGAAAAAGCTGAAAAGCACTGGAGCCTGAATTTCCAGTAACTAGAAGCAGCAAGTAACTAGACTGGCATTGGGAACTACAAAATTAGTAAACCACAGATTTAATCCCTCCAGAGACTTAAAAACATCCAGCTGCCATATATATATACACACTTAATATATATACCAGAAAACATCTCATGTGATGTTTTACTATGTCCAAAATTCTGTGTGCCACTCAACTATGGAAGGGCTCTGCCTTGAAGGTGGTTTTGAGGCACTGAACTCAAATTCATCCTGAGCTTCTCCCTGTGGAACCAGGCTCTTTCAAATCTCTTGGCTCCAGGCTGACAGCTGGGCATTAACAGCACTGGAAAGTAAAATTCAAAATTTCCTGAAGATATGTATTTAAAGCCTGGTTTAAACTTTATTTATATACATATTTTAATATATATTTAATTCCTCAGCCATTTTTGACCAAATCATGGGGGTTCATGTACTCCCTCAGCAACCTTGGAGGAAGAGGGAATCTTGTTCCCAGAAAAGGAAAGCTGAAGCACCCACTCAGCATTTACCAGCATTGCCTCACTACAAACCAGTCCATGTTTGGGTTTTCCCCCTGACGTAGTTTGTAAACAAAGGAGGGATATTTAACTCTGCTACTGTTCCCAAATTATTTATATATGAACAGACATTTCTTTAATGCTCCATCTGGAAAATCTGACATGGGATTTGCTAAGTTCCTGTCCTGCCCCTTGATCAAAGAAGAAGAAGCACAGAAGCACAAAGTCTGGGAAGTCCCATTAGACCTGAAAAACTCCACAATCTGGTGATAACTGAGGTAAAGTGGGGGAGGAGGGAGGGATTTAGATAATTTAGCATTTCCAGAAAGTTTTCATCCCAATTTGGAAGGTCTCCTGAGATCCCTAGGAGTCTAATCAAGCAATGTGCTGAAAAATAAGGGAACTGGGCAAGAGGACAGAAGGATACCTGAACCAAAGGTACCACAGGCACATCATACCTTCTGAAGATCTAGAATTTTCTAGTGATTATGCTAGAAAGTCTCTGACCAACTCAGGAGCCACAGCTCCTGTGGTTCACATCTTCAAACAGTACCACAGTGCCCCTTCTCATCAATTAATTTGCTCAACAAGTAATGCACCAGGAGAACAAGGGGGCTGTTTGAAGGACTCATGGTGGGGACAAAGGAAGGCTTGTGGACTTCCCCAGAAATGCCACTCAACCACACAGGAAGATAAATCTGATACAGATGTTCTGGACAGAATAATGCTTACAGCTGTTCTCAGTCTGGTTTTATCTGGTCACTGCTGAATTGTACCGGAACTGAGCAGCTCAGCATCACCAAAAAATGCAAATACTATCCACAACATTTATCCTGACAAAGATCACAATGTGTGATGGCAGGGTGATCTGCTCAGACCATCACCTCACCAGGGCAAAAGGGCAAAACAGAACCAGGGTGGTGGCTTGACTGCAGGGACTGCCAAGAACTTGCCAGTATTGGTTCACTAATTTCTGTGCTCCTCCTGTCTACCAGGAATTTTTGCTTCCTGTTCTTCATACACTGCAAATGATTTGGAGCTGGCACCTCGGTGTTGTTTTCAGTTTGTGCAGCGCTTAAAGTGGGGACTGAGTCTACAACTCTGCCTTACATATAGCATCAGCAGCATGGGGAACAAAAATAAAACCCCTAAAACAAAACAAAGCCAAAACTGAGCTCTGCCACACTGAACCTGTCAAGTTTAATCCCGTGGGATGGAGGGAAGGTAAAGCCTTTACAAGTGATGAAAGACACATTCATACCTAGGCTAGAGTTTACAGTCACCAAGGAGCTAATCACACAAGTGACATAAATCCTAGTCTAGACAAAGCTTTGTACACTGAAAGGAGTAAAAATACATTTCCATAGCATCAAATACAGCTTCACACCCTTCAATAATGAACATTGGGACTATTTCAGAGAAGATTTTAAGCACCAGAGGTTCACACTGGCTTACCCCCTCCTTGTCAACACATCAAGAGCCCCTCAGATAAGAATCTACCAATGCCACCTCAGTTATTTACAAAGGTCATTTTGCATATTTGTGTCCCAACATTTTGGGACACTGCATTTTTTAGCTATTGCAGTGAAAACATGATGGTTCTCAACCGTATTTTCTAGAAGTTCTTTACAGCCTCATCACCAGACCAGCCAAAGCCCCTGATTCTTGCACTCTCACCATTTTAAGCAATTAACACATCCTAGGATGCCCCATGGGGGAAATAAACTGTTGCACTAAGCAAGAAGAGGGAGTGTAGCAGATCAAAACACAAGAAAAGAACAAGCACAAAGCCAAAGCACTGTGTCCCAAACAGTCACTGCCAGGAAGCCAAAGGAGACACCAAAATAGTCAGCAAGGGTTAAAGAAGTATCCTGAAAAAATCCCTTCCAAAAAATGCATGCATCTGTACAAAACAGCAATTTTCAAAAATCCTTGTTTACAGAAAGGTAAGCATGGGCAGCAATAAGTTTTATCCCAGTGTTAAAGAAATCTCCAAACCCAGGGCCTAACAAGGTGCTATAAATGTCATCTGCTGAGAAGCAAGAAATGTGGAGTTAGAGATTGCTTTGTGGGGAGATGAATACTTTAAATCCATTCTGCTCGATGGGAAGCAGGAATAAATCTAAACTTCTCTTGCTGGTGTTATAGAGGCTGCCCAGCAGTCATTTCTGGCCTTAATAAACCACTTCTACCAGAGAAAGAGCAGAAGACAGAGCAGGAGGAGCCCAGCCCCAAGCACCCCAAGCTTTCCAGCCCAGCTGTGTTCACTGGCAGTGGGAGGAGGGACAAGTTCTGAGCTCTTTCTCCCTGGCTCCTCACTTTTCCTACTCTTCAGCAAGTGTGCTGTTACCCTCCTGCAGCTCCTGCTGCCACAGAACCAGCATTGCTGTGGGAAGTATCTTGGCACATCTTCAGATACAAGGAAAATTCCCTTTCTGACAGGCACAAGCCCCCACAGTGTCACCAAGTCCAGCAAGGGCCAGATTAAATCTGAGGTTTATTAATACCAATTTTGAGGAGAGGCTTTGCTCACTTTTCCAGCCCAGGATGTGTCAGGGTGAGGCTGCTCTGAAGCACAACTATATTTGCTATAATCCCAGATCACACACTGGTGTATTAAGATAAAAATGTCTTTGAACTTCTAAATTTATTTCCCTGGATTTCTTTTTGGTACTGATTCAACACCGATACTGGGATTGGTGTGATAAGAGAAGGCAACTTACATTATTCTAACTGTGCAAATTCTAGCTAGTTTGGGGGAATATCTTCTCTGCACTTTTAACTGTGAAGTTTTAAAATGACAAGAACACACCTGGATTTGCATCCAGTGGAAAAGTACCTACTGGGCTGCTGCTAGCTGTGCTGAGGAGCCCTTGAAATGAAAACAAACCAACCACAAATCACACTAATGGGAAGGCTGTCACTTCTGGATGCAACCCTAGGAATGAAATATAATAGGAGAAAAGAAATATTTGCTTTAGTCCTAGACACATAAAGTAAATCATCTGCAGAAAGAATGACATTCCTCTCCTCCCCTTCATCCCAAACTAGAGATCAGTTCTATTGATGTGAATAAAAGGAAAGAGAAAAGAAAGTAAAGGCAAACCCATAACAAAGCAAACAGAACAGCTGTATATTCCTTGCAAACTACACATATCTATTATATCTATTAAATACATGAGACAATTATCCAGGAAATCTGACACCTCAGCTGCAAATTTTCCACAGATTCCTTGGAGAAACTGGGGTGGAGGTGTTCAATATAGAAGGTATTTTGTGAAATTATATACATAAACATCTGAGGATTGAAATATTCTCAGTTTCCTGACCTAGTATCTCAAGCTGGACACCTAAGAAAAAGAAAGTCTCCCACCCTGGGCTTGAAGCTCCTCAGAAAGTCCAATTTCCCCTCTCCATTCCCCACCAATTCCTGACCCAGGTCACAGCAGCCAAGGCAAGGCAAAGAGCTGCCCCCACTTAGGTGCATGGCCCTGACTTTGAAAGGACCAGAACGTACTGAATGGCAAAAAAACTCCTAATAATACCCATCACAAATATCACATCATTGCAGTGGGGTTTTTAGCTTTGTTTTCAGATCATCTAATCCCAGGCTTGAACCCAGTAGGATCAAACACTTGAACAACACATATTTAGATACCAAAATTAACAACTTTAAATTACATGTGGAGACTTCTTGAAATATGCATTTCTAATCCAGGTACTCAAATAGGATGTGGGACTTCCCTAGAAGTTTTGCTTCCAAGTAGCAGCTGAGCAGTGGGAAACCCAGCTTTGACAACACTTGTTAGTTCTGTGGTTAGAAAAGAATAGCTGTGTAGTCAGATCTCACAGCCTTCTGAAGAATATATTCCAGTCATCCAGAGCTCTGGTATCTGGCAAATCTTCAATATCACATACTTGCTGACTATCCTAGTGTGCTCCAGGATAATGGTGAATTATGAACCCAGCCCTTTGCACAAAGTGTTCCCGTGTTCTTTTCAAAAGACTTCCCTCCTCCACCCAGAAAGTTAAAGAAGCGATTCAAACCCCGCTGTGGAAATACAAAGTTTGTGTTTTGGCTATGAGGAGTGCAAAGCAGGGAGAATAAATTTTATAGGGATAAAAGGGTAAACCAGCAGCTCTGATGAGAAATAAGAGCAGGCAGGGTGCTGAGGCTACATGGGGAAAAAAAAAAAAAAAAAAAATGCTTTCCATACAAAGAACTGAGAGCAAAATACTCAGGAAATGACACCTTCAGGAATATTGACACTTGCTGTGCCCTAAACTGCAACCTCAAGCCATACCCACAGGGAATATGCCTACTCCTGGCATGTGACAGGCATCAGGATAGCCATGCCAGGTAAAAAGGTGCCATTCTGCAGGGAAAATTCTGCTGGTCTCTTCATTTCAAGGTGGAGGCACAGTAAATCCACTGTTACAACTCACACCACACTCGATTAGTTTCTGATCTATTTCCATTCCTGTCTCTCCACTACCTACCTTTTATGATGGCTAATGTCACAAAGGTAATCTTAAAGAAAATCAAGCACCCTTCTCAGATTATTTTCTGTGATCTGCTTCTGAATAAGGATACTTGGCAGAACCTTCAATCTTAGCAATTCCAGTTAATCCCTTAATTCCAAGAATAGAAACTTAAATTCAGATATCCACACACCTGAGTCATTGCTGGGCATTGTTAAGAGATCCTTATTTTTAATGAGAGCAAAGCACTGTGATTTGAGGACATCTGAGCACTACAGCCTAAAGTCAATACCAAACTCTGCAACTGAACAAAATAAACTCTTTCTTGCTTTATATAGAGCTGGCAAGTTAGAAATTCCAGCCAAGCACTCCCTCAAGTTTCTCTGATGAGTCACACTAAACACTGGTTACCTTCATGGCAACAAGTTTTTATGCAAGTAATGAAAAGAAAAAATGAAATCACTGAAAAGAAAAAATGAAATAAAAATAAAAATAAAAATATAAATAAAAATAAAAAAATTAAAAAAAAAGGTCACCACCAAACACAAATCCACAGTATTTATGCAGTACACGTATCCATACTTAACATTAAGTAGACATATCAGGTTTTACACCATATTAGAGACCATACCTAGACAGGCATAACTTATGCAGATTTCATGTACAGGTGTGTACAGGTTCAGATATACAATAGATTATTTTCAATCTTCAGGAACAACTTGACTTGCTATAAATCAACCTCTAACATCAATGTACTCATAAAGAACCACACAAAGGCCCCAGACAAGGAGGATAGCAGTATTCTATTAGAAAGGTGATTTATTACTTGGCTTTTCTTGAAGTTTTAGAGCTATTAATAGACTAGAACCACATGCCAGTTTTGAGACACACCTCACAGTCTGCCTCTGCCTAGTGGCATTTAAGGACTTAGCTGTTAGAGTTAAAAAATCCACTGCTTTTTTTTCCCCCCCAAGACTCTCTAAAAGATCTACTGCTCCTATATTTTTTCTCAGGTCTAGATTATCCAGGTCTCGGTCTATTTTATTTGAAACTTTTATCCTCCCTATGATCTGAAGAGACTACCCCTCCTTCCTCCATAAGGATTTTTCACAGGCTTTACTAAAGCAGCTAAAATATTTTTAGAAAATAAGAATACCTAGTCTAGCTCTGAGAAAGCACACCTTCAGCTATCTCAAAAGATTTTTGAAGAGGAAATAATTCCCCCCTGCTTCAGTTATATTAATTATTAACGTATTTCCCCTTCAGTATTATGGTTATGCACAGTATAAATATAATCTCAAATTTAGTAGTAAGCTAAACAAGATGACTTCTTAAGTCAAACCCAAAGGATTTTAATTATGTCAATGCAAAAAGAACCAAAACAACATAATGATGCTTCTTTACAACCTCTTTAACTTCTCAGGTGGCAATTTATTTCAGGAAAGATTACAAGATTTAAGATAAGAAAATAAACAAAACTTCAGATGTAGAGAATACAGGGCTGCCTCCTTGCAAGAGTGAAAATAAATTTTAAAAATGCACATACCATTTCTAAGGCAGCTTTCACCCATTACTTCATTTGATAGGTATGAAAGAGATGATCTTCATTTATGCCTTAACTTGACCCTTGTTTTCATTCACCAGTTCCATCAGAGGTTTAATCAAAGGAGGTCGTGGCACTGCAGTTGTTAGTACCAAATTTAAACCCACCTACAGGCTCACCAAATAATCAAAACTCCAATAATTTTGCTCCACAATAAGAAAGTTTCACATGTTATGTCAACAAAGGACATAAGTAGAGCAATAGCCTTTAAAGGAAGATTTTCAGTTAAACACAACTCAGGCTGAAATTGAGAGAGGAAGAAACACAATACCAATGCTTTAAAAACATCCCTAATTCTCTGAAAACCTTCCCACACAAACAAACCTTCCTGAGGGATACCACAGGGTATGTGGAGGCCCAGCCCCCTTCAGGAGGGTTTAACTAATCATCATTTAATTAATGATGATCTGGAGCACTTGGAGTAGTGTGTCCATCATTTCAAGACAGTGTGATTCATAACAAGAAACACATGAGAATAATTGTAAGCTATAGTATACTAAAGTAAATATGTTTATGTTTACTTTACTATATACATGTTTACTTTACTATAAATGTATTTACTTTACCCACCACATCTTGTCTTTGAGGAGAGGATGTTACACCTCACCTCTGATGGTATCATATGGGAAAGGGAAAGCATGTTCAGTCAACCTGTTCCTTCTTGAATATTATGCTGGATTTAATGAAAATGCACTCACTGACAGAATACTGAGCTATCAGCTCAAGTATGCTGTGACCTCCCTTGTTTAAATTGAATCACAACATTCAGATTTTCCCCACCTTGGCTTTTACACCTGTTATCTATCTAAAGAGTAGCCAGTACATGATGTATTCCTTTTCCATTCTGTTTACTGAAGCCTTAAGATTCTTTCCAGGAAAGGTGGGAGTTGTTTCCATTTCACAGTGCTTGAAACTCACAGATTGATTGTAGCAGCCTTATTTCTCACTTCTGCTCTGGAAGACACAGATTGGTTTGCCTCAAGCAGGTCTATGATGATCTATGCTTCTCTGTTCCCATCACTGAAACAAAAAAAAAAATAAATGCCCAAGGAAGCACAGGCAGCAAAAGAATCGAAGCAGATGGATTTCAGCTCCCAAGATCACATCCATCACCTGTACAAAGTCTCCTGCAAGAGCTTCCCAGCTGATTTACATTTGACAACAGCAATTGTAATTGCTCAAAGGCCCTGAAGTGCTGAGAGCAGCAAGGGTAGCCATCCTATCATGCTTTTTATAGCAGCTAGAGCTAAATAAATTACATAACATGTTGCATATACTCACTGGAGGCCTGCCCACTACACTGCCCTCCACTCTGACAGCATTAGAAACAAACAGAGGTAAAGATAGCAACACTGTATGATGTTGGCATTATTCACCAAAGCTGCAGAAGATACTCAAGTACCTCCTGGTAATTTCAGAGATAAATGCTCACCTGCACTTTAAAAGATGGGTCCACAAAAAAGCACATTTTGTCAGCTGTTTTTCAGCATGTAAGATAGGTGAGATGGTTAGAAGCCTCCCTTGCATTATAAGAGAACCTGCAGCCCAACACTACTGGCAATTTAAGGCTTGTTAAGAGTTTTCTTATGGATAATAACAATAGACCTCCTGTAACACCAGCTGGGATAACCCATAAACTGTGGTTTAAAGCAGCAGTTCCCTCCTGCAAACCCTGAACACAGTTCCAGGCCTGCAGGAAAAAAAATTACAAAGTAAAAAAAGAGATGCTAGTGGAAAGGGGAAGTGACTTTTCACAGGCTTCCCAAGCTACGGAGCAATCTGTGGTGTGAGCAGCAGGAAATGACCAGAGGACACAAAGAGTCTGTAACCAGAAATATTTGGAAACCCTATTCTTGCTCATTTGACCATCTCCCAGAAGTTATTAAAGTCAATGACCTCACTAGAATGGCAAAAATAGACAGCTCATTTTAAAATAAAGTTCCATACCACTTCTTTTCTCAGAGACCTCACATGACATCTTAAGAACTGACAGCTTCAAAGGAGCAATATTCAATAGTGCAACTTCTATTCAGCAATATTTCCTCCTCAGTTCTCAAGACAGTAAGAAGAAAGGGAGAAAAGGAAAACCACCAAGAAAATATGAGAAGAATTTAAGAACTGAATTGGAGTGGGGAGGATCAGGAATAAGAAAGAGAAATCAATAGAATAAAACACAAAGTTCAATCCTACAAGTATCTAGATGGTTTTTTATCCACACACTGTAGGCAAAGCAGCAAAGCATAGCTGCTTTAATTACCAAAGAGTGAAATGCAAGCTTAAAACCAAATCCATGTTTGGAAAATGAAGTTGAAAACAAACCCAGAAAACAAAATCAACCTTATCTAGTCCAACATTATTAGACCTGTGTTGGAATATATGTTCAGATCAGCTCCCTCAGATGAGTGTTGTTCAGAATTAAAAATTATTTAACTTCACCTGCAAGTGCTGTGTGGTTACCCAGAAATAAAATCCTCTCCCTCGCAGACAGGGTGCTTAGGGAGGAGGTTACTCTGCAACATCTTATCTAAAATAGCCACTAAATAATTAAGTCCTGCTAATTTTCAGAGAGAACAGAGATTATGGAGCTTTTTTGTGTACCAAAACAGATCCTAATATTAAACTATTCCTGTTAAAAATGAAAAGCATCTCGTTTTTTTGTGTTTTTTTTTTTTTTTTTTTTTGTTTTGTTTTTGTTTTTTTGTTTTTTTTAATTTTCACATATGACTTTTTGGGGTTTTGGATAATTTTTTTTAGTTCTTGGCATTTGCATAAAGGAAGCTTATTTTCTTTCTGAGAGGATGAGAGGAAGAATGTCCTGAAACACTTCTGCAAAACTGGAAAACTGGGGGGAAACATCCCCCTTTCTCCATTGTTGAACATTACTGTTCCTGTTTTCTTAAACTGACTGAAACATAACCCCCCATCATTTCAAATCTCAGTTCCATAACTAATGTTTCTAGTTAGCTAGGAAAAATATTTACACTTATACATACAAAAGGAGTTATAAATACAGTTAATTGACATTCTGCCAGAGTGTTCACATTACTTTGCACCAGAAATTTAAATTGTAAAATTCTTAATGGAACCATGAATCTGATTAAAAATAATATCTTGACAATTTCCTAGTCATCCACCTGACAGCACTGGGAAGAACATCCTGAGAACCTCCCTAACTTGTGCTTTGTGGATCCATGAAACTGGGACTGCCAGGGGAATTTGAGGAAAACACTTGGAAATCCACCTCTGGCTTGAACAGAACAAAGAACAGAAATATTTTCAGATTTGGGACCATTGTTACTAGCCATGTTTAAGAGGCATTTGGACAGCACCCTTAAAACCATGCTTTAATTTTGGTTAGCCCTGAAGTGCTCAGATCAGACGGTTGTTGTAGATCCCTTACAACTGAAACATTCTATTCTATTCTATTCTATTCTATTCTATTCTATTCTATTCTATTCTATTCTATTCTATTCTATTCTATTCCTTTGAAGGGGTAAATAAAAGCATGTAGAGAGACTATTAAGACTGTTAGCTGTGGCTTTCTTGGCTGTCAGACACAGACCTAAAGCCATCTCTCTCTTTTCTGATGCTGCCTGCATTTCTCTCTCCCGTGTGCTAGAAAAACCAGGATTATTTTTCCACAACAGCCACAGCTGAACCTCACATACCTGATTTTTAATCTGCCACTAGAAAGGTTTGCCCAAAGTCCCCACACACACCTCAGTGCTGTATTATGGCAAGGGAGATGTGTCACATCACAGAAGCTGCCTCACCTGCCAGCACCTCGACAGCAGCCACAGCCTGTGGCCCCACTCCTGTCCCCTGCTCCTAAAATAACTTCACCCACACAGAAAGGTCTGACACATGCAGACATCAACATAGCAGTTAGATGAATCATCCTTAGAGCTGCACACGTGTTGCAGCCATGATTTCTAAATAGGCATTTTGCAATCTTTCCGAGTCCCAGCATTTGTTTGGTAAAGCTTTGTTCTCCCATCCTCCAGCCACCAGCCTGCCCTCACACTGAAACCAGGTACAAGCACTGCTACCTGCAGCAAGAGGGGATTAAATGGTAAGTTAACTTGAAAAGGAGTTAAACCATGGGCTACACTTTCAGTGATGTCAAACTGCTCCTGTGAAAAATTAAGGGGCATGCAGACTATTTTTGTATTTCTCAACAATTCAAAAAGCAAGTGTGTTTTCTTCTCCCTAAGTAAAATGATGACATTCTCCACATCCCAGAATGGGCCCACATGGAAGGGACCACAGAGACTCATCTGGCCCCACCTTCCTGCTCCAGCAGGGTCATCCCAGAGCACAGGATTGTGTCCAGAGGGGTCTCCAGTGAGGGAGACTCCACACCCTCTATGGTCTCTGTTTAGTGCTTGGTCACTGCCCAGGGATGAAGTTCACTCTCATGTCCAAGTGGAACCTCCTGGGCATCAATTCCTGTCCATTCCCTCTTGTCCTATTTCCCAGCATAACCAAGCAGAGCCTGACTCCATCCTTTCATGACCCTTCTTTCCTGAAGGAGTCTACTTTCATCACAGGTAATAGTAAGGATGTCTGAATTATTTTGAATTGATGTTTTTTGGAATTCTTTGAACTTTTTGTTTTTTATCCCATGCATTTTATCTCAAAATTTGAAAATTATAACTGATTATGAAGCAATCTCATAAAGGTTCTTAAATTCATATTGAGATTTTCCAGTAAAATGATGACTGATTACGAAACAATTTTGTATGGGTTTCTAAGTTCATATTGAGATTTTCCAGTTGCTCTCCTGACATTATCACTATTCATGCATCATACACAAATGTCTTATGCCAAACATTTGCAAGGATGTGCCCAAATCTCTTCTAAACTTTTTCAAATGTCAGTTAAAAGCAAAAAAGTGTTTTAAAAACATGGAAAAGAAGAAGTCTGGCTTTGACTTTTCACTTCCAGACACATCTCCAGTTATAGTGGAAAACCTAATTTCTAGTGAAATCCCCCAGGGCTTTGTGATTTCTTCAAAGCCTTTCTCTCATGGCAGAAAGCAGACACACTTCCAGGATGCACAGATTTACTCCCAGCATGAGTTCTTCCAGAATCTATCTGCTATGGATACCAAACACCAAACACATTTCTACCAGCACTGGAAAAAAGGCCAGTACCTTCCACACAGTGTTATCAGCATGATTGACCCTGTGAGTCATTTTTGCAGTGATTCATTCCACTTTGCAATGGAATGCCAGTCTTGACTCTTCAGCTCCAAGACCAGCCTCTCCCTCACAGCCCCAGATGTGGAAGGAGCCACTCACCATCATCATTCCAAAATATTGCTGTGTTGAAATAGACAAAAGTACCTTAAAATTTGTTTGGGAAGGTGAGACCAGAAGTAAGGCATTTGGTGTTATGTTTCATGGAGAAACTCAAGAGTTTAGGATGACACAGATGACATCAGCATAGGGTCTGTGGCTTCCTATTTCTTCTTTCCTGTCAAAATCCATCCCCAATTCCCTGACAGCAGAGAAGTGATGTGTTTGTACAGCCCCACCTCTCACCAGTTGGGTGATCCAGCTCAGCATCACAGTCACTTAAAAAAAAAAAAAATAACAAAACAATCACTGAGACTAAAAAGCAAGCAAAACAACCTTTAGGGTTTTTCTTTTGTGTCTGGCTTGTACAGTCAGAGATGTTGTTTCTCTGAAGGAACAAAACGTTGTTATTTTATTTCTCCTTTTACCAACAGTCAAGAATCCTGTTAATCCCTGTCCTTTGGTGGGGAAAGCTTTGTACTTTATCTCTCCACAGTTCCAACTGTTTATGCCTGGCTTTTTAGGGGAGCTGAAACCTTTTAAAAGACCTGCAATTGTTTATGCAAAGAAGGCTAAAGGCCTCAAGCTAGCTGACACTAGTCCTTCCACGTGTTCTTAAGGTAGAGATATGGGGAAAACAGGTCAAGGAGGCAAGAAATTCTGCAGTACTTACCAGAGAATCCTACCATCCTTTAATACAGTCAGGAGAGAAACCCCTACTCTCCTTTGTCTTCCTATTTTAATCAAAGAATCAGGGTCCTTTGGATTGTGCAGTCTGAGGAGAAAATCATTCCTGGTGAGAAGCAAATGCTTATCCTCTTCACTAATGGGCCAAACAAGATATTCAGTTTCACATTTAATAATAATAAAGGATAAAATAATTCAGCCTACCTGTAGAGAAAAGATCTACAGATAGTTAGTGTTGTGTCTAGATTATTAGAAGGGTAATTTTAAAAGGCTTCTGGTAAACTCTGATTTCTTCTTATCAGCAATATCCTGAATTTTCTTTTCTCTGTGCCAGTAGGACAAAATAACACTTTAACCACCCAGCACAATTTTAAGTGCAGATAATAAATATTTCATGCAAAATGCCTATTATCCCATGCAAATACAAAGTTTCAAAATAATAAATCAGTTTGAAGTACTTCTACAAGGGTCATGAATTTCCATTAGTGATTTCTATTACACAGAAATTTGACTGATTATTATCTCATTCCACTAGTCAGAGAAGTTCAGGTGTGGTCAGAGAGTTGCATCTATGAGATTGTCACACCCTGGAAGAGTGAAACATAAATGTTCTCTCCAGATCCTTCATATGGAATGGAAAAAAAAAAGCCACAGCATTATTTTCATTCCATATTCTTGAGAATACTAAAGATGCACAAACTCATTTCATTTCCTCATAATTTAATTTGCCAGGTGAATGGGGAGAGTTTAATTTTTTTACAAACTCACAGGAGATTTTTATCCAACAGGTCTATTTCTTGCTTCTGATCAAAAGGTTACTGCCTATGAATTTTAATGAGAGTTGCTTTAACACAGTATAAGCATGAAAGCTTAATAATACAAAGGTAGGAGGGGAGTTATCCAAAGTTTTTCCGTGATCCTTAGTTTTAGAAAACTTAAGGGAAGGCATATTACTGATGTTAACTAACAGCATAAATTCTTAATGGCAAAGTGACAAAAGAAACCAATCCAAAAGCCACCCAGAAAACCAGTCTGAGCTCAAGACTGAGATACAAGATCTCCCCTTGCTCAGTTTCCAGTTATCACAAGAGTTTAGTCACATGCATTTATTAATTCAATCCTTGCTGGATCTATATTGTTGTGGCCAGCCTCCATCCCTCTGCTTTCCTTTATTTTATAGGAAATGTATTCCTGTTTTGTAACCTGCTCTGGAAGCACTTGCCCAAACCAGCGTCTCCCCCTCAGTATTGCCTCTGGAATGTGCTGTATCTTATTTATTTTTTGGCAACAACAACTCCAACATGTTTTTATTTGCATTTCAGTATGGCTCTTCTGTTTTTACTGTTCTGCTTGGGTGGTTTTTTAACTCTCAATACCTGACAAATTTCTAATCCCACAGTATGAAATTAAGGTACAAGCCCTCAGTTTTCATCGTTTAGCTAAAAGGCTCAGAAGCTGAGCGCTGAACACCCTGTTATGATGAAAGGGAAATTCTTAGTTGAAATTTAACATGTTTTTTCTCAAAACTGGGGTGACCTAAGGGCACGTGCGCAACCTGTTACCATGGATCAGTGGCGGGCTGAAACTTATCCCACCTTATTTTCCTAAAGTGGGTGTTTGCAACTTCATACAGACATATTTGAAAGATTAAAGGAGTTAAACTATGCTGTAAGTTTATCCTGTATGGGAAAACACCCATTTAAGCTAGACTGATGCATTTATTTTAAACTCAACATCCAGCAGAGGCCACAAAGGTGATGAGGGGTCTGCAGCATCTCTGTGGGAGCTGGGCCTGATTAATTAGAGAAGTCAGAAAGGGGATCTTATTAATGCATATAAATATCTCAAAGCAGGTGTCCAGAGGATGGTGGCAGGCTCTCTCCTGTGGCACCCAGCAACAGGACAGGGAGCAATGGCCATAAAATAAAACAAGAAGTTTCACCAAAACACAAGGATGAATTTCTTTACGCTAAGGGTGGCCGTCCAGGGAGGGTGTGTGGATTTTCCCTCTCTGGAGACATTCCAAAGCCACCTGGAGACACTCCTGTCACCTGCTCTTGGGGACCCTGCCTTGGCAGGGGGTTGGACTGGATGAGCTCCAGAGTTCCCTTCCCACCCTAAGGACTCCGTGATCTATGGAAAAGCAGGTCGGGTTGGGGGGCTTGGTTAGATATTAGGACGAAGTTTTTCACCCAGAGGGTGGTCGGGCACTGAACAAGCTCCCCAGGGTCACAACTCCAACCCTGCCAGAGCCCCCGGGGCGTTTGGACACCGCTCNCGGCCGGGGGCGGCCCCGGGGGCGGGCGGGGGAGTCCCCGAGACACCCGGGCCGGGCCGCATTTAAGGAGCGGCGTCGGAGCGCGGGAGCTTCGTCACCGCGCCTGCAGCCGCCACCATGCCCGTCAAAGGAGGCACCAAGTGCATCAAGTACCTGCTCTTCGGCTTCAACTTCATCTTCTGGGTGAGGCGACCCCGGCTGTGCCCCCCGCGCTGCCCGGCGGGGAGCCCGCGGGACGGGGANNNGGGGACCCTGCCTTGGCAGGGGGTTGGACTGGATGAGCTCCAGAGTTCCCTTCCCACCCTAAGGACTCCGTGATCTATGGAAAAGCAGGTCGGGTTGGGGGGCTTGGTTAGATATTAGGACGAAGTTTTTCACCCAGAGGGTGGTCGGGCACTGAACAAGCTCCCCAGGGTCACAACTCCAACCCTGCCAGAGCCCCCGGGGCGTTTGGACACCGCTCCAGGCACAGGCTGGGACTGCCGAGGGTGCGCCGCGCAGGGCCGGGAGCGGGACTCGGACATTCCCCCGCGATTCCCCTCCATGCCGGAGCACTGCCAGCCCCCAGGATGGCCGCACATGGCTCAGTACGGCGCTGCCGGAGCGCTGGGAGCCCGCCCGGCCTCGGGGCGGAGCGGGGCGNGGCGTCGGAGCGCGGGAGCTTCGTCACCGCGCCTGCAGCCGCCACCATGCCCGTCAAAGGAGGCACCAAGTGCATCAAGTACCTGCTCTTCGGCTTCAACTTCATCTTCTGGGTGAGGCGACCCGGGCTGTGCCCCCCGCGCTGCCCGGCGGGGAGCCCGCGGGACGGGGATGGAGGGGAGGGGAAGCGCCGGGAGCCGCGTTTTGTTTGCTTTTCTAGTGTCTTTTTTTTTTTTTTTTTTTTC
>WEIU01017508.1:395852-425038 GCA_013389925.1 Aegithalos caudatus | reverse complement strand
CCTACTTGCTGCCCCCCGGAAAGAAAGGGGCGGGTGCCCGGGTACTCAGCGCTTTATTTTTCCACGTTTTTCGGGGTTTATCGTAAGGCGGGTTGAGTGTGCTGCCAGGCGGGGAGAGTCAGCATCCCCCAGCACTGCATCCACTCCTCGCCCTAAAACTGTGCAGGTCGGGCTGCCCGGGGTGAGCGGGTTCCTGGCAAGTTGCAGGCTGTGTTTGTCGTGTGTGTGTGTGTGTGTGAACTCCTCGTGTTGGTGGCAGCTGTGGCTTCCCCTCGGGTTTAATCTCTCGGAGCAGCCCCGCACCCGTTGGAATCGCATCTCCGGTGTGGTTGCCGGCCCCACCACGCCTTGTTGGGCAAGCAGGCTGAGAAAGCCTGGCTGAGCCCAGAGGTTGGGGCTGTTCCCAAGCGCTCAGGGTGTGGGCACCTGGATTTAAGCGCTGGCTCCCGCGTGGAAAAGCACTATGGGAGCTGTTTATGCGCCTAATGTATCGGTATAAAGTGTGTGGTTTAAAAAGTTGGGTTTTCTCTGGGCTCTGTACCGCGGTGGAGAAGTGCGTGTGTGTCTCTGATGCGGAGGAATGAAGTTGGAGCTGTGGGAAGGAGCCGCGTCCGGGGTCAGTCTCGGCACTGCCCGTGGGACGAGTGGAAGTGGCAGCGTTAATGGGTGAAGAGCTCGGGGTGTCTCGATGTCGAAATGGGTTACAGCAGAGTTGAGAAAACAGAGCTGGGCTGCAGTTGCGGGAAGTTGTGCAGAATTTGACCCAGGAGAGCACATGTTGCCAGCCGGGAGTCGCCGGGACAGCGAGCAGGGCTGTCGCATTTGCAGGGTTCGAGCTGATCAGAAGGAAAAACCTAATAAAGCACTGCCTGAAACTTAGAATTAGTGAGTTTATAAACCTCTTGTTCAAAGAGACTGAAATAATCATGGTTTGCCTTGTGCTTGTTTTCTTTGTTTAAAAGCTGCAGACTTTCTGCAGAGTATTTTATGGGACAAACATCCTTGTTATGGCAAAGGCATTGCCTCAAGGAAGCTCTTAACCTGAGAATCATCACCTTGTTGTCTGGGGTCCACGGCTAAGAATTGGGAGAGGGGTTTTGTTTAGCTGGGGATGTACCTGTTGCTTGGGAATGTCATGGTAATGAAGCACTGAGGCTTTACTCGTACCTTTGGCTGCTCATTTATTCAGAATTGTACTGGTGATAGGGTGGATGGAAGAAGAGTGCTGCCCAGAGGAGCTGAGAGGTGATGGCATTTGAAGTTGCCTTCTTGAGGCTGGCAGTATGCAGCTAGGATGTGGGAAAGAGAAGGGGAAGAAAAATGAATTAAAGAGAAGTAAATGCATCTTGGAGATCCCAGTTAAGTGTCTGGAGGCCCCAAGAGGCTGTGAAATGCAAGCAGCTTGGACCAGCCACAGATAAATGTGTGTTTGACCAGCTGGAGTGGTCCTTTGCTCTTGGGAATCACCATATATCATTGTGTCTTGCTGAAAACAGTCGGAGGGGATTTTGGGGGTATGGTGTTAGCAAATCTTGTGTCCTCTGTGGAGAAATAAAGTACCTGTATCTTGGGTTATTCTGCACTGAACAGTGTAAAAAGAAAGGTGCTTTGGGGCTGCCAGCATTAAAAGGCAAGAACCACCCTAATAAGAAAAAAGGCTTTAATGTTTCTTACGGCTTTGCAGATGTGAAAAGTCTGTGAAGTAATGGAAGTATGTTGACAAAACCTGTTGTGCCCAAGTGCAATTCTGTACCTCCTTTTTTTGAAATAAGTTGCCTCCAAAGGATAGGTGAGGAATTTAAGTGGTTTGCAGCAAACCTGCAGATGGCTGTGGATGCCATGTTAGGTGGATTGTTATTTGCTTCCATTAGAGCATAAGAGGAAGCAGAAAGGCACAAACAGCTTGGTAAAGGAAGTTATTAAAATAAAAAGGGAAACTCTCAAAGTTGAAGCTGGATCTAAAGGAAGGCGATTAAGGTTCATAAATGCTGGTGAGCCAAATGAAATATACAATAATATTAGCCAAAGGAGAACTTTAGGAGTAATTTACAAAAGCAAATCCACGTAACATACCCCTCTTCAGACACATGGGGAAAAGGAAGTTTCTCAGGGAGTCCTTCCAGGCAGTAATAGCTCCAGGTAGAAAAGTCTTGGGAGCAATGTTTGGCAGGACTTTATTTTACTGAGGAAGATTTTCACAAAGTTCTATGCCATAACCTGTCTGACTCTGAATCCTGCACAGGCTTGAACTGACCTCTTGATGCAGAGGAGGTGGAACAGAAGGCACAGCAAATGTTTGATTAACAATTCTCCAAGGTCACACAACACTTCAGAACTGGAAGTGAGTTGTGATTAGGTAACTCCCCCTGCTCACCATCCCTCTTGGTGCTGGAGGGCTGGAATGCAGTGAATTGGAGGCTGGGTTTTTCCTTTATGGTAGTCTGGGCTACCCAGAGAGTGGCACATACGGAGTAGCTGGAAAAATACAAAGAGAAGATTCTTTAAAAGCTGGTGAACGTGTGGAGATGGGACATGGGCTACTGCAAGGGGAAGTTGGACTTCATGAAGCTGCTGGCGTGGAGCCTTTAAATGCCTGAATGTTGGAGAGGGCAAGGACTGGTGTTGTACACTTGTTCAGTGTCTCCTGGAAACCTCAGGCCTCTTGTGAAAACCAGGCAGTCCTGGAGTAAGATGGTGGCAAGGATGAGATGGCCATGGAAGCAGGGCTGTGGAGAGGAGCAGTGGTGCTGGCACAAACTCCTGGTGGTCAGTGTAGCCCCACCTCACCTGGAGAAGCACAGGAGGTGCCCCTGGGGTGCTGGATGCACCCCTTGTCCAGGCTGATGGAGGTGATGGTGCTGACACAGCAGGGTGAGACTCTTGCCAAAGGCGGGCATCAAGTAATTCCTGTGGGAGGCACCAGCACCAAACTGCCTGGAGGTAGGGACTAAATGGTTCAGGGGCAGCTGCTGGCATGCAGCAGTGAAGCCTTGGGAGAAAAGGATCTGCCATGGCTTTGCAAAAGCACCAGGTGTGTGCTCAGTGTCAACAGAGCAAAACCAGCTTCAGAGATGAAGGACTGAGATAAGATGGAAGTTGGTGTGTCAAGTTCCTTGAATCCATGGCATGCTGGTGTCCTGCAGTGCTGTGAGCTGTTCTGGTCATCTCCCTGCCTTGAGAGGATCATAGTGGAGCTTGGTCACGTTTGGGAAAGAGGAGGATTTCTGCCATCAGCAACTGTCAGTAAGCTGGGATTCTTCAGCATGGAATTGTCCTAGAGATCCTTAGGATTGTGATTGTCCAGGCAGTAGGTAGGGTGTGGCTGTACTGAAAGAGGCAGTGGGCAAGAGCTGTGGGATATTAAGCCAGGAGGGAGGAGATTTTCAGAAGAAAAATGTCACTGTGGGGGCAGTAGTGGTGCTTCCTCCTCAGCAGATGTTGAGGACTAGGTTGGTCAAGGGATACCTGGCTAATCACAGAGTGAACTAGATTGGAAAAAACCCTCAAGGTCATCTAGTCCAACCTGCTAACACGGAGTTCAGCAGCCTTTTGCTAGTTTTTCTTCTCTCAAGGTGCTGTCTGTGTCTTGGCACAATCTTTAAGTGCTGGACATGTAGACCAGGAGGTTGCTCCTGGGAAATGCTACTGTCTCTTAACCCATCCTGAGAATCTTGTGCTGGATTGATCTGATGGCCTTTCTCCAGCTGGGGAGGCTCAGCACTAATATGGTGTTCTTAAGACTTGTTCTTAGGACTTGAGAGTTTGGCTTAAAACATGCTTGTGGCCTAAATGGAAGGAAGGGCACATCTTTGGGGTTTGCACCAAGTCAGGTTAATCATGGATCAGTAAGTTTTGAGGTTCAGTCCCTTCTCCAAGGTGTAGGAATTAGGGATGGTTGTGTTTCCTCTTGGGATGGAGTGTTGCAGCAGGCACCATGCTCCTTGCTCCTGTAGTGCTGCCCTTGCTGGGGCTGGTGTTCTCCCACCCAGGTTTGCAGACAGCTCTGCTGTCTTGGCATGGCCAGTGCAGGCTTTGGCATCCCTGACAGTCTGCTCTCTAATAATAGAAGTTTATGGGCTGATTTGGGATGTGGGAGGGAGGTGTCAAGCCTGATATAGAACTAATTTTCTTTTTTTTTTCCCCCAGTCTGGCTTGAGCTTGGCAAGAAGGCAATGGAAGCAATACATTTTGTGCCTTAAACCTGAGCAGTGTGGTGTGGTCTTAGCAAAGTTGGCTTGAACCAACTTTAATGTGAGCAGTGCTGGATTGCCTTGAGTTGTGTAATGAATGACTGCCTTTAGCTGTGCTCCCTTAACTCCCTGGGTTTGCTCAGGCTTGTTGTTCCTGGTGATGAAGTCTTTTCCTAGGAAAACTGTGCGCTCTTTAGCACCTTGGATCATGCCAGGCAAGTGCCTGCATGTTCTCCCATTGGCTTCCTGCTGCTGAACAAAAGCAAGGCCTTGCATTGTTAAACTTCAATGCTGGGTTTTCCCCTTGTGAATTTTGTGGAATACGAAGACATCTGTTGCTTTTATCGTTTAATGTATTTTAGACAAGTGCTGTAGCACAGAGGCAGAGTTCATGTTGATGTTTTGAGCAATCATTTTCTTGCTCCTTTCCACTATTGGGCAGCTCTCCTGTCCTGACTTCGCACTCTCCAGAGTGCTGTGTGATTTATGAATAAATGCATTTGTGTGTGGTAGTCCCTGCTAAAATAGGATGAGCAGAATTAGGCCTGGAGAGCTCTTTTCCTTCTGTAACTTGAAGATACCTGTGACTTTGTTCTGAGCCATAATCTCAGTTGCTTTTGTGCACCAAGAACAGCAATTCAGAGCATTGTTCCTCCTCCAGTGGAGCAGAGGACTTGCAGGATGAGCAGGGAAATATGCATGTGTCTGTCATATGCATATTTGCAGACACATATGAAAACACCAGAAATAGGTTGCTTTTGCTTTCTGTAATGAACTGATGCTCTTGCTGGCTAGTGTGTGATTAATGCTGCTTGGACTCAGTTAAGTGTATTTTGACTCCAGTAAGTTCTGTGAAGTCAGGAATGGAGTGTGGAGTATGTCGTCTTGAGAAATGTGATGTGAAGCTACTTAGAGTTCCAGCAGTCCTAGCTTCTATTTGCAATTCTAATTGCAAATATAGTAGACTGGCTTCTGAATAGGAACTTTATGAAATGGGCACTAGTCTTGGCAGTGGTTCAGGAATTTTGTAATGCTGCTCCTACTGTACTGGAGCACCATTTTATTGCAAAAAGTGACATTAACGTAGGCCACAACATTCTTGAAACTAGCTAAGCAGAAAGAAAATACTTCCTTTCTGATCCACTCTTTTCCAAACTAGTTTGAAAATAGCTGCAGTTTTGCATGGTAACTGCAAGCCCACATAGCACAAGTGTTAGGGGAGCTTTTTCAAAGCTCTGAAAACCTGTGCTAATTCTGTAATTGAGGGTTTAGAGTGATGTTGAGCCTCACCTGTATCTACTGTTCATGTGGTTTTATTTATGGAGTACCAGCTAGTAACAGGACAGAAAGCTTATTACTACTCATAATGTTCTCAGTTTCCTTGCATGTGCTTTGCAATGTTATAAATCTGGTCCTGGCTTTGTTAGTTCAGTCTAAAACAGTGAGAAGTAAATTGTCTTGTGCTGTCAGATTTTTAGCTAAAAGTTCAAGCGTTTATCAAGTGAAGACAGTGACTTTTTTGATCATCCTGGGGTAAACCTACATATGAAACATCCTAGGGTAAACCTGTATATGAAACAGCAGTGGCATACAGCCTGACATACCTTTTTACTTCAAGAAGAAAACTGTTCTGTTAGATGCCATACTTAGCTGACAACACTGGAAGTAGTATTTATTTTTGACTGACTTCTTTATTTTAATTTAATGACTTACCTTCTGCTGGAGGTAATGCCATTAGCATGGTAGAAGTTGTATGTAAACTTGGCCTGAAGGTGTCAAAATGGCCAAATCCACCTGTTTGTGTGTGTGCAAAGGCTTTTTTTACACGCTTTGAGTCACTTATCAGGCATTCTTGAAGCGACTGATTTTTTTTTCTCTGTCCGGAAGGGCTGGGGGTGGGTGTCCCCTAACCAAAGCTTTGTCTGCCAGGACAGACAAAGGGAGTGTCCAAGGACTTGTAAGTGCTTGGACCTTGAGCTCTTTGAGAAGTGATTCTGCCTGTGGAAAGATAAGATGCTCTGAGGTGTCTAAGGCAAGTGGGGTGCTTGTCCCTTATCAAAATGCCAAGGTCAGAAGGGACTGAACAGAATGGTCCTTGCAAAATAGTGATTAAATCCAAAATAAACTTTCCAGCTTTCCAAAGCAGTGTCACACATTGTGCTGCTATGCGGTGTCTTAACAGAATTGATGGTTTGGGCTTAGGGTTTTTTTTGTTTGTTTGTTTAAACCTCAAGGTTTTCACACGTGTTTATGGCATTGTCGTTAAACCTGAAGGTTTCCTGTGCAAGCCTTTCTGGGAGACCTGAGATCTGTGAAACCTGGGGTGTCAGAGAGGGGCGGAATTGCCCTGGGAATTCCTTGGTAGCGTTCAGTGCTGAGCTCATGCTCAGGGTAGCCAGGGATGGTGAGGGGAGGAAAGCAGTGTTCCGTGTGGCTGCTGCCTCCAGGACACACGGGTGCTCCCATCTCAGGTGTATCCTGGCTGGTTCAAGTCCTTTCTCAGTTATCTCTTCTCACATGGAAGCCTGGGACACGCCCTTAGATGTACCCAGAGGCAAAGCAAGTGGGACACACCAGAGCCGTGGGAAGGGGTGGCTTAGGAGGAGATGGGTGGGTGATGGATGAGAGGAGGGAAATCCTGCACAGGAGACTCACTAGGGAAGGTGGGGTTCTATGTAAGAAGGGAAGATGGACCAAAAAGCTGCTTTTCCTGTTGCAACAGGCAGAAAGCTGCATGCAGGAGTGAGCTTTAGGGGCAAAAAGGGTGTGTTTGCACTTAATGAAAAAAAAAACAAAAAAAAAAACACAACACACAACCCGAGAAGCCTCCGCAGGGCTAGGAGAGGAGTGGCCAGGTAGTTTTATCCTTGTTGCAGCCCTAGAACAGCCAAGCAGGACAGAAATGAGCTGGGGGTAGTGGTTAGGGAAAATAAGGAAGCCTGGTTAGCTGGAGCAGGGAAGTCATAGTGTAATTGTGCCAGGACATGCTGTTACTGGAAAATCACTGCCACAAACTTTTCCAAAACAGCGAGTAAGCAGTATTCCTTTAACTTCATGTTTGGTCCTATTGGGAAAAAAAAAACAAACCCAAAACAACCAACCCTGTCTTCTGAGCTCTTTTTGCTGTACTTGTCACTATAGAAACATACTACTTACCTATCTGATAAGCACACAAACACAAACCCACTCCTCTTTTTGTGTGTGAAACCAGACAAAATGGATTACTTTCAGGAATGGTGTTGTTCTTTTCCTGCTCAATTTCTCCTTCAGCTCAGGATAGAGCTGCTTAGAAACACATATTGCTCAACTCCTGTGACAAAATAAGTCTGTTAGGTGGGGAATCCCTTTGGATTACCAAACAAAACCCCAACAACTATATTATCTACAGGTCTGCTTCCATGCAGCTGGGGTCAAGGTTTTGCACCCTTTTTCCTAGGAAGGAAAAACACTGCTCCCAAACCATCCCAGCACAGCTGCCCATCCTGCTGCCATAGCATGGGTGAGCAGGGAGGTGACACCTCAGCCTCTGGTGTGCCACACTGGCCAGAGGTGCTGCCAAGTGCTTTTTTCTTCCTCAGAGGCTGGTGTTGCTGCGTCCTCGTTTCTCCCTTGTTTTGATGGAAATCTGAAGCTTCAAGTTTCTTGCCTTCTGCTGTAAAACTGCCTTTTTTTAGTTCAGTGGTCACTGTGGGTAGGAAGAGCACAAACTGAGAACATGAGTCTGCTTTCCTTATGAAACTGAGACAAAAAGTCTCTTATTCTTGCATGAAGGAGCTGCATTTTATTTCTAATCCACCATGCAGAGAATTGTCACTCTGTTTAATTCTACCACTTTTTTTAGTGCTGTGCAGCAGTTCACTGACATGAAGCGTTATCACTGTTCTGTGATCCTCTAAGTCTCTAGTCTCCCTGACATCTTCTTAACCTTTCCCACAGGGTGACTGCTTTTCCAAGGAGAAAACATGCCATGTACCTCTGGGTGGTGGTGGGAAAGGGTTAAGTTTGTGTTCTGAAAGGAGCTATATTAGGTACATCATCTCTGCCCAATGTGAACAGACCAGTTTGTTTCTGGAAGGCTTTAACTGAGCCTTCTCCTTTGCTTGGAATTTCAAGATTATCTGCATGATTACAGTATGACTTCAGAGTTTCTTTAGTTTTACAGTCCTTTTCTGTGCTCTGCTCCATCTGCAGAGCTCTCTACTCAAACACTGGAGCTTGTCAAGCTGTAAATTTGTTTTTTAGGTGAGAAGAGCTGGGTGTTCAGAATTGTGGCTTCACAATTCGTGAGTTCCTGGCAAAACCAGCAGGGGCTGTGGGTTTCTTCTAATGATGGGCATCTGGATCAGCTATAAAAGCTGAAGACTATTGGATGACCCAGGAAAAGGAGTCTCAAGGAGAGTGTTATTAAATACTGGGTGACTTAACAGCAGTATCAAAGCAGAGTTTTTTCCTCACTAAGCCTTTCTGATGTTTGAGCTGAGCCATTGGGGTGAGATGAGGTAGCAAAGGCTTTTTGAAGTGATGCTGCAGCCAGGAGAGCAGGTAGAGCAGCAACCCTTCTTTCTGTCAGCTCCCTTTTGTGCCTCTCCCTCCCCTCAGGGTACAGCTGTGGCACAAGAAATTGAAATAATGACGCTGTTGTGACATTCTGTGTTGTACCAAGGTGCTCCAGCATAACTTAATCGTTTGTCAGGGTAGCCCTAGCAAGGCAAGCAGGAGCTGAGTGCAGGTGTGCCTTGGGAGTAAGCACCAGGAACACGAACAAAAGCCTTTTGCTTAGGTCTGGGAACCTCCAGGTGGGTTTGGCTCTTTGGGTTGTGTCACTTGATCTGTTTTCCCAGCTTCAACCCTGCAGCTCCTCTCGGAGGCAGGCCTTGCACAGGGTTCCTGCCCTACAAGAAAATCTGGTTTGGGATTGCTGGGGCTGTCTGTGAGCAGGAGCTCCTGCCCAGCAGGGAGAAGGGGCTCCCAGGCTCCCCTCTCTCAGGTGGGCTTGGTGTCCAAGGGGTGCGTCCTCGGGTGCTTGCCAAGGGAATGCTGCCTGTATTCCCAGTGGAAATTGCCATTATTAAACATTTTGCAGTTTCTTAGAGGCAAATAAGGACTGTTGTTCCCTTCTACAAGGACCTTCTTATCAGAGATCAGGCTTTGTTGGGATTTTGTTTTTACTTTTCATGTGTGCTTTGCCTGACCAAAGCACCAGACTTTATGAACTTACTGCTCACTCCTAAGTTTAAATTTTTCATGTCTGCTGCGACGTTTGGGATTTCTGTCCTCATCTCGCTTTCGTAGAGCTTTTTTTAATAGTTGAATGGTCTTCAAAGGAAGAGCTGAGAAGCACACTCCAGCTTTCTGCTTTGTCCTGGATTCTTCATTTTTTTCCATGCAAGAAAATCCCTTTTTTTTTTTTTCTTTTTAAAGGAGGATTCAGTCTGTTCAAAGCAAACTGTTGCTATTGGCCTTACCAGAGTGCAATTCCCTCTTTCTTACAACACTTCCTATGGCTTTTGCCAGATGCTTCGTCCAGAGCCTAATTTATACACAGTGACTTGCTGCAAACACAGGCACCAATGTTAAGAGGAACCTGGAGGGCACATGGGCAGAAATGATAATGAAATAAAACTAAATATTACCTAAAATTCGATTGTGTTGCTGCAGAGCAACAGCATTGCTACTTCTGCAGCTGGTATTTTCTTATTCCTGTCAGTGTGGTCACTTAATGGGTTGGCTTTATCTTGTTTTGCAAGAAGAGCACTCTTCCTGAACTCCCTTCCATGGTACAGTGAACTCTCAGCAGTCTGTTCAATACACTAAAACTTCCAGCTGGCCTTACAAGGCATTTTTCCTTGTGATACACTTGCTCTTCAGTGTGAATCTTTAAGGTCACTAAGCCATGCAGTGTCTGCAGCCACCCAGAATAAAACAATGCGTGGAAGGATCAGTGGAAATACTGACACTTGGCTAAACCTTGGGTATTTTCAGAAAGGAACAAGAATGGCATTGTTCTCCTGTAGCATTGGAGTTTATATTATGTAAATGCCTCTGTTAACAAGGTGCCTCATGTCTGGAACTTTGTTCGTGTGTTGGTATCCCCATCCTTTTATGCTTGTCCTTAGTCACCACCTCTTTAAATAAAAGCTGTATCCTGTGTTTGCTTCTGATTTTGTTGCTAATGTAAGGCTGGGTGGATTAGTTTATATCATTTAACAAACCTTCCTTGTTCTTACAGCTTGCAGGGACAGCAGTGCTTGCAATTGGACTATGGCTTCACTTTGATTCACAGACCAAAAGCGTCTTTGAACTGGACTCTGACACAAAGTTTTACACAGGTGAGCTGGGGGATCACTGAGGGGTTAGTTCACACTTTTGTGCCCTGATTTCCAGGCTGCTGAGAAACCTTGGCCTTCCTTAAAGGGTAAAAAGGCAAAACAGCCCTAAACATCCTGACAGCAGCTTCCCCTGGCTGGTGCTGGGGCAGCTTCCCTTGTGAACTCTTGTGCAGACAGCAGTGCTGTCTTGTGAGTGGTTTCTTGGCTCTTCATCCTTTTTCCCACAGTAGTTTGTCTTTGTTGCAGTCAGTAAACATTTTGTAATCCCAGGGGCTCCAGGAAGACACGGAGGATGTTTCTTTCTGATGCTCATCACCATATGCGTCAGCAAAGTTTCACGCTAAGCTAATTGAGTAATTAATAACTTTTCTCCACAGTGACCAACCTGAGCTACCCAAAACACAACTCTGCCTCGTCTCTCAGAAGGAGCACATGCACTGTTTTCTAACTCTTAAAGCCCCACATCTCCTAATTCATACTGAACTGAATGGGAAGAAAGCACAAATGTCTTGGTACATAGGAAAATTATTCCAGCCAGCGTGGATCCATGTAGCTTTAGCTAGACCATGTGGAGGGTGCTTGTAAGATGATTAATTAGAGGACAGACATTTTTAGCTTGTTAATGTCATAGAAATTCCTTAGTCAACTGGATTTTATCTTAACTTTGATTTTGATCCCTACAGTCACTTTTAAGCTTGGGCAGGGGAACACACATAATTTGGTTATTGTCACTTGTAGGTGCTCAAACCCTTGGAGCAGCTCTGCTGTGAGGAAAGGCTGAGGGAATTGGGATTAGTCAGCCTGAGGTACAGAAGGCTTTGGGGTGACCTCATTGTGGTTTTTCAGTATCTGAAGGGAGCCCACGGGAAAGATGGAGAGAGACTCTTGGCAAGGGCCTGGAGTGACAGGACAAGGGGGAATGGCTTCACACTAACAGGAGGGTTAGGTTGGATATTGGGAAGAAATTTTTCCCTGTGAGGTGGTGAGGCCCTGGCACAGGTTTCCCAGAGCAGCTGTGGCTGCCCCATCCCTGGAAGTGTTCCAGGCCAGGCTGGATGGGGCTCTGAGCAACCTGGGATGCTGGAAGGAGTCCCTGCCCATGGCAGAGGGGCAGGACTTAGGTGGCCTTTAAAGGATGGCTTTATCTTTCTCTTGCTCCTGTCCTTGGCTACTCACTGTGACAGCTCCCAGACTGATGTCTGAAGGGTCACTTGCAAGGAGGTGCAACTTGTGTTGCAGCCTCTCAGTCCTAGGGTGGCCTGTGCCTACAGGGAATGCTGTTAGGAATGGTGTAGAGGCTGTACTTGGGAATATTGAGATGCTCATGGGACTTCATGAAGTAGCTGTAGGCATGCAGACAGGTTATCTGTGAGAAAACTTGTGGTTTGCCATTGATACAATGGCATCTTAGCAGACTGGGTGGTTCTTGGAGCTGCCAGGAAGATTCCCAGATGCTTTTTAGTGGACCTCAGAAAAAGAACAGAAATCTAAACTTGGCCATTGAGCTGAATATTTAACAAATCTTATTTTGTGTAGTCTAAAGCAACTCTTTCACCTCCTAAAGCATAAAATTTCTATGGTGTGATGTTCAAGCTACTAGCTGGATGCAGCCAGTGAAGCCTGCTTAAAATCTCTAGGTTAAACTGAATTTTAAAAAGAAGCTCAATAGGAATTTTTGCTTTAACATAATTTTCTGAGAGTAGTTACTGACTGCAATAAGTTACAAAGCAAGTTACCTCAAAAGTTTTCTATACAACTCAAACTGGAATAAGAGGTATTGATGGACTCTTTATTCTGATTTTTTCAAAATGGAAGAAGTTTAAGCTGAGGTTAAAAAGTCCATATTGGAATTTCCTCTTGATAAGAAATGTCAGGCTTAATCCTTTACAAATGCTTTATCAAATAGATGTTTATTTTGGCAGCTAATCTTATTGGTTTCCATCTAGAATATATCATTTGCAAGTGCTTACACCTGGCTTCCTTTTATTAGTATTGATTGGGTCTCTGAACTGTATTTTGTCCCTATTGATAGAAATGCCCTGCTTGTTCCACATGTTTTGTGCTGATTCTTTGGTTTCACTGCCCCTGTCATATTCCTTGCCATCCTCTGGGAGTTTTCTTGCTCACCACATCTTGCTGCTGTCTCCAGCTCACAGCTATGATGATTAGGCTGATTGTTCCCAAGTTTAGGAACCAGAGGATTTGGCATAAATGGAGCCTTTTACCTCAGAAATGTTTGCTTCAACGTACTCACTACTTAATTTCTGGGCAGAATAGCTAACAGGCTCTGACACTTATAATTCAAGTAAGTATCGGCTTCAAGACCTTGCAGTTGTTGATAAATCACTGTTCCAGCTGTCTCTAATTCCAGTTGTCTCTATCTTCACCTGATGAGAAGCTGATAACCCTTGGCTCTGAGCCTGTTTTAAAAAGTGTCTTAAAGCTTGTTTTAGATGGCTTTATCTTGCCCATTTTCAACTAGTGAAACTGCAGTAGGAGTGCACATTAATTGTGTCAAATTGAGGGTTTTATTTATCAATTTTTCAGATGCATTTGCTCTGAAAATTAAGCACAATTTGATTTTTTTTTTTTACTTGAAACCCCTTGGTAAAGAAACCTTGGCAAAAGTTACCAATGCCATTTATGGAGCAATTAATTTCATACCTTGCTAAGGTCTTAATGACCTGCACACCTTTGTTTTCCTCCTCCCTAGGTGTTTATATCCTTATTGGAGCTGGTGCCCTTATGATGCTGGTTGGTTTCTTGGGATGCTGTGGTGCATCACAGGAATCTCAGTGCATGCTTGGCCTGGTAAGTGCTCAGGGTAATGCTTAAATTTTTGAGCAGCATGATAAGAAAGGAAGGAAAACATTACTGTATCATTCCAGGGCAGCAGATGGTGGACATCAGAGTGTTTAAACTCATGGTCACCTACGTAATGCTAAAATGTTAAATGTAGTTTTCATTTCTGGCCTGAAATCCACACAGGATGACATCAAGAGGCTGGATATGTCTGACATACACTGAAGTGTTAAGACTTGGGAGTATTGTGAACACAGAACTAAAATATTGATAAGACAGTGCCATCACTGCTAGACAGTTCCTCCTGGACTCTGAAGGTTGTGCAGTCTTTAGTCCCTGAGACCAGAACTGTGGTATTTGATGCTTGAAACAACAAGGCTCTACTGTTCATAATCACAGGGTGAGCTCTTCTAGTTGACAACTGCTCTGCAAGCCAATTACTGGAGAGCAACCTCATTGTTTTCAGACTGGAGGGGCCAGTGGAGCTTACTGGGTTTGTGCACATCTGTACACTTGCAGGACTACTCATCCAAATAACCAGAAGACTTAGTTCATAAAAGACAACTACTACAGCCACTAAAAGAACAATTCCCCTTCTGTGTCACAGAAGAACCTAAATTCAAGTCTTTCTTGCAAAATGATGCCTCTAGCCCTTTGTAATTCTGAGTATCTCTTTAAAGATAGTGGTGTTTTGGATCTGGTAGTCAGTGAGAGACAGAGCACTTTTCTTTGTATTTTATGGGATGCACAACAAAGTGACCATTAGCTCTGGGAGTTAGTTGGTGGCAAGGTAGGAATTAAGTAATGACTCCTAAAGCAACAGGAGTGACAAACCAGAGTAAAGAATTGGTGCTAGCTGTTGTAATGTGTCTGAATGACTTGGACAGCTTCAAAGTCAGAGTTAACAGATGATTGGCTTTAATTAACAGTGATCAAAAAGCAGGGCTGGTGCTTGGAGAGCCCTGCCAGACTTTCCGACGCTCCTGGGAAGAAGTGCTGACCCAGTGTCCTTTTTCCTGGTGTTACCCATGTCTCAGACCTCCAACTGCAACCTGGTTGAGTGGCAGCTCCCACAAGTCAGGACAAACTTGCAGTGTATGTGTGTGATGCTGGTTTATGGTGCTCTGGCCTTCATGACTAATGTGGTCTTTCTTTTCTAGTTCTTCTTCTTCCTTTTTGTGATTTTTGCCCTTGAAATTGCTGCTGGCATCTGGGGATTTTCAAATAAAGAAAAGGTAGGTTGCTCTTAAAAGTTGGGAGTGGTGGGATTCTGGAACAGATTTCCCAGGGATGCTGTGGCTGCCCCATCCCTGGCAGTGTTCCAGGCCAGTTTGGATGGGGCTCTGAGCAACCTGGGCTAGTGGAAGGTCCCTACCCATGGCAGAGGAGCAGGACTTAGGTGATCTTGAAATCTCCTTTCTGACCCCAAACACTCCATGATTCTAGGAATGTGCCCACAATCAGCAGTCTGCTGACATCTATACCAGTACAAGTCAAATCCTTATTACCCAGGGAATTTGGGGGAGAGGAAAAAGGCTAATTCAAGCAGAACAACACCAGAAAAATCTAACTGTAATATTTAAAAAATGAGACTGTAGCAGGGAAGCCAGAATCCAAGAGGCATGCCCTCCAGACAGTACCTGGCTGAGCTGCAAAGTCAAGCAGCCTGGCTGGGAAGCTTCACTTCTTCCATAAAGGAGCTGGGTCAGCTGGCAGCTGAGTGTTTCTGCACCTGGAGCATGACTGATGTGGCCTCTCCCTCCCCAGCAGTCAAGATTCTGTCTTGTTTCAAAATCAGGTGACCAGGGTTGCTTTTCTGCTCACATTGTATTATACAATGGGGAAATATAGAAACTTTTGGGGTACAGGAGAATAGGGAATATTTTTAGGTAGCCAGTGGGAGGAAAGACTTGGTTCCCTCACTCCTCTTAGAAGCTCAGTGATTTGGAAGGAGAAACAGTTTTACCTCTTTAGGTGGCTATTAAAGTGAGTTTACAGTTATTTCTCACCTGAAACAAAACCTGAGCCTTCTGTCCACCCTTGATTTGTACATGGCAGAAGAATGGGTGTTGTAGGCTGCAGGATTTTTAATGACTGACTTGCTGAAAGCAAGTTTTTCATAATTAATACAAGGTATGACACTAATACACCATTGATAGACAACTCTTTGCTTTTCCTTAGATAACTGATGAGTTAAAGGAGTTCTACATGGACACCTACAGAAAGAGAACTCAGACAACTGCCAGAGACACCCTGAAAGCATTTCAGTTTGCTGTAAGTATGTGGTTCTGCTTAACCTGGACAGTAATGGCAGCTGCTCCTTACACTGTTCTCCATGCCACCCACTCCCCTGTACAAGTCTTTCACTAGTTAAAAGAAGCCAAAGATTGCAGAGATGATTTTGTGTAGCCTTTTTTTTTATTTTGTCCCTCTGAAGTGTTCAGATCTAATTCTTGTTTTTCTAAAACTCAGCAGCAGGCTAGTAAAGCCAGGATCTCTGCTACTGAGCTACTGGCTCCTTAGTATGCACACCTGCATATCTCTGAGGGGTTCAACTTTGTGTCTGTAAGGAGCACAGGCTGTCACCAAAGTGACTGTGTGCACCTAAAGAGATCTAGCTCTTCCTTTCAGAACCTTTTCCTTTAATAAAGGCTTTGTTAAAATTAGTTTTATAGCAGTCATGTTGATGGGACTTGGTCTGTAATAAAAACTGAAGTAAATTATTTCCTTTTCTTTAACCAGATTACTGAGCAAATAAGGATTATTTCACCTGGGTCTCTTTTTGTGTTTTCTGTTGTAGCTAAACTGCTGTGGTGTTACTGGAGCTATAGAGCAGCAGTTCATGGACACCTGTCCAGCAAAGACACTGTCTGAGTCATTCTTGATCAAGGTAAAGCCTGACTTAATTCACCATCAGCTCTGCCCAGTGGGGAGAGTGAGAAACACACTTTAGGGAACCCTCCCAGTCTGTGGGAAATCCCCATGTCACACTGGTGTGGCAGTCTGTGTCTGTGATCAGTTTGTGGAAAACAAACTCCTGTAACCATGGAAAGAACAAGCAGGAAGTCTGACCTTGCTCAGGAAATGTGCACTCTGTGTGTCACAGACTCACTGCTGGGGTGGGCAGTGGAAGAGCAAAACTTTGCCTAAAAAAAAACCCTCACAGTGCCTTGGGAGCTCTGTTCTCCTCACTGCATCCTCCTGGTGCTTGCTGGGAGCTGTCACCTCCCTCCTGGATAGGGAGAAGTAGAGCTTGGGGTGGGAGCAAGTCTGAAGCTTCAGCAAGGACAGGGAGGGGGGTAAGGCATTGGTAACCTGTTCAGGTGAGTTTGTGACTGAAGGCAATTCTCTGAATGAGGTTTCTGTGTTGGAATATTGCTGCAGAGGTGCCTGTATGCTACAAATAACAGGAGAAAACAGCCTGTGTATTTTTAACCACCCCTATTCTTTTCCTTACAACCATCCTGTGCTCTTGCTTTGTGCTCCAGGACAGTTTCTGTGAGTTCTTCTATGGTTCTTACTGTGCAAGAATTCAATTAATGACAACTTCACATATCTGCCTACATGAGATCCCTCAGTTTGTATCTTTAGTCCTGTTCATGCAGTCTGAGTTGGAGTGTGTGGGAGTAGCTGAGACAGCATGCAGGTTTTATTGTTTGTTTTTATTCTGCTGTGTGTTTTAGCTTAATCTGTTGATTTCGTCTTGTGATGCCTATTCCCAGTTGTAGAAAAACAGTGGATAGACTGCAAGATCAAAGGGATGTAATAGAGGGTGCCTCTAAGAAGCTGTGCTGTGTTGGGATTCTGATTAAACTGACTCATTCTTGCCAGTATATCCCTTTAATCCCAGATTCAGTCTTCCTTTCTAGACTGGATAAGGAACAACAGCAGAAAAAGGTGGCTTTCAGCAGCTCACTGATGTTTGCTGCTGGAACAAGCAGGACAGAAGCTGGGGTGAGACTTTGACCAGCTACCAGGCTCTTAAAGATTTATACCTTTTAAAAGTGCCTTGTTCTTTTTATTGGCCAGCATGTATCTGTTCTGAGGAAAGGACTATACTTACATATTATTTTTCTTTTTTTCCAGTTGCAAGGGTAACTTATTATCCTGGGAACATTTAACTGGCCCCTCTATGAATCTGCCCCTGACATGGATCCTAGCCTAGGATATCCTGCCATTCCCATGCACTGTGGGTTCATGAGATGTCTGCAAAATCACAGTAGCAATTGGCAATATGAAGAGTGGCTTTTAGTCCCTTTTGATAAAGGATGAGCAATGCATCATCTGAGGTGCTGACAGCCATTAGTAAGAAGCCAAGCCTGATAAACTGCATGTTCAGATTGAGAGGGGAATCCTGCTGTAGTCAAGGTGCTGTTCACAGGTTTGAGATACTTGAGGAGAAGATTTAAACTTCTCCACCAACTCTTTTGTAGGACCATCCCTGGCTCTCTTTAAGGATGTGACAGTAAAGGCCAGATCAAAGCAGCTTTTACGAGATGAGTCTTCAAATGAGCCTTTTGTGTGTGTAAAACAGTAATGAACCATCTTCTCTGTTTCAGTCCTGCCCTGATGCCATCGATTATGTCTTCAAATCCAAGTTCAACGTCATTGGAGCAGTTGGCCTTGGCATTGCTATAATGATGGTGAGTTTCCAGATTAGTCAGAGGGTGCTCAGAGGACACTCAGGGCAGAAGTCTTGTAGAGCAGTGCCTGGCCCAGCAGCCCACAAGGACAAGTCCCAGCAGGATTAGGGTGTGTGCTGCAGGGCCCTGAGGCAGTGCAGAGGCTGGGATGTCTCAGGCCTCCCTGCTTCTGTTTGGATTAGGATCTGCCTCCTTGCACTTTCAGCAGTGGTGAAATCTTACAGTGATGTGTGTGTATATGGGGTGAAGGTGTATTGGTCATGTTGCTGGCCCACATCTTAATCCTGGTATCTCTTGAGGATTCTTCCCTTTCCTTTATAACAATTCCAGACTCTGCTGGAGGGCTGAAATAACAGGGCCGCTAAAAAATCTTGCCCTTCTGTATTTGACTTCTCTGGAGAAAAGCACATGCTGGGATAATCAAAGATTGCTTAGGAGATACGGCAGTGGTTTACAGCTGCTGGTGCTGTGCAGGGCCAGAAGGTAGACCTGAAGATCCTTGTGGGTCCCTTCCAACTTGACATATTCTGTGATCTGTTTTCAGTACTGAGGTGAATGGGATTCCTGGGAATGACCTTTGGGGATAGTAGGGCAGGGATGGCAGAGTTAAGTGTAAAAATACAGAATAAATGTGATCTCTGGGCTGGGAACAGCAGCTTGTCCTCAAGCTGATAAAAGCACATGCTTTGTTTTCCTGATTTCTAATGTGTTTGCTTTCTTTCCAGATTGTTGGCATGATATTCAGTATGGTTCTGTGCTGTGCCATCCGCAGGGAACGAGAGATGGTCTAAGAGCTGCAAACCCAAGATTCCTGCACTATAAAAATCCTCACTATTAACTTTGCCTTGAGAGCATTTCTAAAATGTTATATATTTGTTACCTTTTTAATGCTTTATTTGGTACTGATGTAGGTTTGCTTTTTATGTTACAGGTTAAAAAGATAAAGGTTTATCTGACTCAAGACAAACATTGTACATAAAATGTCTGACTTTTCTTGAAACTTACCTAATTTGGATGTAATTTATGTTGGAGACAATTTGATACTTAATAAAGAGTAAGATATATTGTTTGTGGGGGAGAGGAGGTGTTGCTATGTTGATTAATGCCACTGTTTGATGCATAGCAAGGAGTTAAAGTTGCATAACCTGTTAAGTGTTTTTGTGATAAAGCAGGAAATCACTCCTATGCCAATGCCCCATGTTGGAAAGGAATGGGAGATGCTGTCAGAGCATGTCAGGGAAGGTGTGTTCATTCCTCTTTCCTTGGGGGGTGTGTGAATTACAATCCTACAATGTCACTGCTGTAACAGCTTTAACCCTGGAGGGTGGCAAAGGCTGGCTGTCACACAGGGGATGTGCAGGCAGTGGTAGCTCGAGGCAGCCAGGCTGGGGCCAGCTTGGGGCTTCCTGATATCAGCCTGGCTGCTGCCACAGCTGTCCCCTGGCACCTGGCATGGCCTTGGGCCCCTGGCAGGGCACATTCCCTAGTGTATGCTCAGGATTTTTTTCACTGGCTGGCTTGGGGCTTTGTTTCCCCAAAGCCAGCAAGGTGCAGTCTCAAGGGCTTACAACATGTGTGCCAAATCTCAGGTTTCCAAGCTGAATAAATGTAAGTTGCATGAGTAGTTAAGTGTCCAGCTCAGCAGTTGCAGAGTTGAGGCTGTCCTGTTTCAGTTTAAATAGGGGTATGGGAGAGAGCAGAGATACCAGTGTGGAACCCTTAGCCTAAAGGATTGTCAAGTTGTCCAGTATTTCTACTCTAAATGGCTTTTAAGTGGGTCTTTTTGTGTCTAAAACACTTTCTGATGGGGGCTGCCTATGGACTAAGCAGCAGGTTGATGTGCTGTTCCTGTACCTGGTGCTTGCTTGCTGTACAATCTCATCTGTCCTCTTGGAAGCTTCTGTCCTCTGGGTAATACAAATGTCTGATTAGTCCTCGCTTGTTCCCCTTTTTCTCCTGGATGGAGGTTGGTATTTATTTGAGAAATAACCAGACTTGGTGGGCTCTGCTGGTGCATGAATGTATTGTCATCTTTGTGTTACCCACTGTCACTTGTCTAAGGGAACCATGCAGCTCTCCTCTGTAATGTCTTGCACTGTTCTGTGTTCATGGGCTTTCTTTAAAAAAAAAGTGATTTAAAAAAAGTTGAATGGTAATCATGCTTTTGTGTGTCTTGCAGAGACTGAAATGACTCCAGAAAGTTGATCTGATTTTCTTTTGTGGCTGTATGTGACTGCCTGGAGGGGAAAATCTCTTAGGGGAATTTGAGAGCAGCCATGTCCCCACTGAGAGTTCTTGCAGAGCTGAGAAGTGTTTTGTCAGCTGGGTAATTCTGGGCATGAGAAGGAATCTGGCACTGGGAAGAGCTGGGGTGGATCACTGACAACCATCAGGAACGTTTACTGCTGACTTCTTTTGCTTCTTGTTCACAGAATCATTTAGGTTGGCAAAGACCTCCAAGACCATAGAGACCAACCTTTGACCAATCCCACCCTTGTCAGCCACACCAGAGCACTGAGTGCCACATCCAGTTGTTCCTTGGACACCTCCAGGGATGGGAACATTGCCTCCTCCCTGGATAGGCCCTTCCAGTGCCTAATCACCCTTTCAGTGAAATTCCTTCTGATCTCCAACTTGCACCTCCCCTGGCACAGCTTGAGGCCATTTCCTCTCCTCCTGTCCTTTGTTCCCTGGGAGCAGAGCCTGACCCCTCCCCAGCTGTCCCCTCCTGTCAGGAGTTGTGCAGAGCCAGAAGGTTCCCCCTGAGCCTCCTTTTCTCCAGGCTGAGCCCCCACAGCTCCCTCTGCTGTCCCTCACCAGAGTTGTGCTCCAGACCATTCCCCAACTCACTCCAGCACCTGAATGTCTTTATTGAAGTGAGGAGCTCAAATTGGACCTGGGATTTGAGGTGCCCAGTCCAGAGGGAAAATCACTGCCCCGGTCCTGCTGCCCACAGTTTTTGATGTTGGTGCCTGTTTTCAGATTGCCAACATCTGCTGTAGCTGTAGTCCAGCAGCTTTTGGCAGAGTCCAAGAAATTCCAGCAGGTTGTAACCAGGGGGAGGAGGACTCAGCTGTAGGCTCAGCAGCCCAGATTGTGAGATTTGGGCAGTGGCTGCTGAGGCAGCTCTTGAGCTGGCATCCAGGTCAGCTGAAGATCCAGAAGTGAATACCTGCCCCTGTTCCTGTGTTCTACAGAAACTGGAGAGGGGGTTCCTGGGATTTGGTCTTTAGCTTGCAGTGCTGCTGCCTTCCCTACAGTGTTCATGCCACACTCTGCCTCTTGGATACCCACCCTCAATCCACGTGGTTTTTAAAGTGCTATAGCCCAGTCTTTTACCCTTCTCTTGAACGTGTTCTGCATGTGGGTTGGTGTTTTCTGAGGAATCAACAGCTGGGTGAGTCTTACTTCACCTGAGAAGGGAAGAGCTGATCTTTATAACTCAAGTATTACTTTCCTTTTAGCAAGAACAAGGGCTACAGATGCAAAACCTGGTTGCAGTCAGCCTCGGAGCTGTAGGCTAGTCTGGAATGAGTATTCAGTAATGAATATTAATGAGTTGCACATCAACTTTGACCTTACTGTGAGCAGTTGCAATGAAATTTCCTGAAGAACTGGGTTCTAAGGAATGGCAGCCTTAAAAATCTTGAGTGTGTGGCACTGACTAAGCAGGGAGCATGACCCTGTGTTTGAGTTAGGAATAGAATGTGACTTACGAGGTTAATACACAGAGGCAAAAGGGGCAACAAATGGATTGTTCTGGACAACAGGAATGGAGCATTACAATACTGAAGGGGAAACAGTATTTGGGACAATGTCAGAGCTGTAGCAGAAGAGACTGACACTGGTGAAACACTTACGGAGGGAGGGAGAAGGATCCCTCTGAGGAATGTCTGCCAGATTCAGAGGGTCAGCAGAAAAGCAGGTATTTGTGCTGGGGAAAAAAGAAGGAGCAGGGCAAAATATTCTTGAGTTGGCATGTTTATTGGGTGGAAAAGGTAGGATGAAGGAAAACACACAAAACACTTTTGTCTTTTTATGTCATCCTTCCCCATCAGTAAACAAAGGTGCAGCTATGTTAAGACCTTAAAGCCTGCCTGGAATGTGAGAAACCACTCCAGAAAGAAAAAGGGCTTAAGCAGCTTTCTTTCCAAACAAAAGCAGATTTCTTCTTTACACACAGGTGCTGCTAATTCTTTGTTGTAAATTTGCTTAAAATAGTTGTGGTTTATGGCCAGATCTGACACAATCTATTACATTATCTATGGGATTTGCTTGTGGATAGCAAAGAGCTGTGGGATCTGAGCAATCCTGGTCTGGATATTTTCTTGGACTTGGATGGTAGAAGAGATGCTAACTGGTAATGTAAGTGCTGTTAAGGTCTCACATAAAACACTGCCTGTAATACTTTAAACCAGGGAATCACAGAATTGTTTGCAGTGGAAGAGAATTTAAACATTGCCCCTTTCCAGCCCCCATACCATGGGTAGGGACACTTTCCACTACCCCAGGTTCCTCAGCCCCATCTAACTTGGCCTTGGACAATTCCAGGGATGCAAATTGCTATGAGGCTGCTCTCAGCTGTGCCCCTTGGCTGCTGTGAGGAAAATAAGGACAGATAAAAGCAAACCACTAAAAGATGGGGCTATTTATTTGTTGTAACAGCACTATGCAGAATATGGGAATTTGTACTGGGAAACAGCCTGTTACAAGCCTGAGAAAATAAGTATTGGACTTAGGGGAAGGATGTAGCAGTGGAGTCCTGAGGAACTGGATAACTTGTATTTGGTTATCTTCAAAGTTATTTTGCCAGAAGAAAGATTTTTAGACTTACTTTGGAAAACTAGAGCTAGCCTGCCTCAGGAATGGAGGGAGTCCCAAGTTAGCTGCTTGGTCAGCACTGTGGGAAGGTGTGTTAAACCAGGGAGAGCCTGGCTTTCCAGAGGGACAGAGTTTATTGCTGGGAAACATCTTCCTCCTCTACAATGGAGCTGGGAAAGTCATCTGTGGTAGAGCATGTTGTCATTTTACAGCAGCCCTGGCACATGAACACCGTAATTGAGTACAGGGAGAAAATGACAGTGGGCCCATGAAGTGGGGAAAGGGTGTGGGAAAGCAGCTGGCTACAGTGGAAAGGGAGGGCTGGGCCTGACACCTTGGGAGGATTGGAATAAATTCTACCCTCTTGTACACTTCAAAAACTTAAATCCTTATGTTTCAGCAATGAACAGTCTTACTCATAGAGGGTGTAAAGTTGTGTTTGCAGAAGGGGAGGATGTCATTACCTGCAGGGTGATTTCCAAAAGAGCTCCTAAAGGAATTGCTCCAGTTAGAAAGAAAAGCCTGGATTTATTTGACAGGCTCTCTAAGCCATGACTATACTTCTCCCTCTCCACCCACCAAGAGAAAAGAATAGCAAGTGCTTGCAGACAGTTTTTTTTAGGAGCTGCCTGTATCCCTCCTATTTTTCTTCAGATGGATCTCCAAGCCCAAGCAAGCATTGCAGAAGCTGGGCTCCAAGAAATTGTCCAGGGGGCGGGGTAGGGAAGCAGTGGAGCCCAAAATGTCAGTGATAAATGTGAGTCAGACGCCATTTCCATGGGGGATGTGCCATGAAGTTCAGGCTGAGCCCTGCCCTGTTCTCTTGCAGGCACTTGCAAGGCTCTGCAGGGAGCTGCCCAGCCAGCCTCCATCTGCAGGCAGTGGTTAAGGCACTGCCAAGGCTCCCTCTGACTGCTCCAGCATCTTTTTCATCCTGAACTTCCTGAGAGGGACCTGGGAGTCCCATGAGGGATGTCCCAGGGGGATCAGTGCCTGCTGTCCCTGGGTGAGAGATGCTGTTCCAGCTGCAGAGTGCAAGCACAGCCCAAGCTGGGGTTGTTTGGTTTCTATGTTTAGGGGGTGGTTTATGCTCATTGCCACTGTATAATTATGATTATAAAATAGCCACCTCTTCAGTTTCTGCCTCTTGGCAGCTCTCAGGAAGCGACCTAATTTGAACTGTCAGCAGTGAGGACCTTGAACCCTGTCAGAAGTCACTTTTAACTGAACCTAGAACCTCTAGATATTTCCCAAGCTCTGCTGGCAGTGATAAAAAGAGTTAAGTGAGGTTTTTCCACTGCTGGATGCAGGCTTCCACATGCGTGACTCCCACAAAATGAATCCACAAGGCAGCCATTCATGGCATGCTGAATGCCTCCTCTTCTCTCACTGCTGATTTTGAGATCAATATAAATTCAGGCTGGGGCTGAGAACTGACCTTTTATGCCTTGTTCTAATGCTGGCCTTTAGTCCTTGCCTTGCCATGCATTGGGTGTCTGTAGTTCTGCTCTGCCCCACCAGCCCCACTGCTCCCTTTCCAACACCAGCAGGGCAGGTCCTGCTGGTTGAAAGGAGCTGGCATCTCCAGCTGCTGTGGCTGTGTGTGAGGGAAGAGCAGGGTGGAGGAGAGCTGGGGAAGCTGCACCACGGGACAGGTTTGTCAGCTTTGGACCAGCTGTGCCTCCAGCTTATGCCAGCATCGCCTCTGCTTGTGGAGAGCTGGGGCAGCCCTCACCAGCCCTTTGCAGACCCACAGGCTCACCTCAGCTGCAGGTTGGTAATTAAAAGGAGCAGCTTTAAATATCCTGGCAGTGGAGGTGCAGGGCAGGAGTGAGTTCTCAGCAGGGTCTTCAACGTGGCCATAGCTCAGATGATGTCCCACCATCATCAGCAGCAGGGCAGAGGAGAGGTGGGGCCAGCATCCAGCAAGTCATGATTCATGGCTTGGGCCACTTGCACAGTGTGGGTGCAAACAGATGAAAAAGGTTATGGTTGGTGTTCAAGAAAGTTCATCTTCTACTGTGGGATTAGCCACTCCTTTGCAGCTCTCTGTGACTTTATTCTGCATGGGAGAAAATGCAGAAAAATGCATTCAGGGGTGCCATGAGGTCTGTTGCTGTTTTCAGGTAGAAGCCACATAGCTGTTCTGTGCCATGGGGTGGCTGCTCCACAGCTCAGGAATGGCTTTTTTTTATGAGTTCAACGGGGAGCTGCTTATCCTGATTTTTAACATAAGGGTATTATGCCCTTACAGGTTGGCTGCTTTCTTGCAAGATTCATTCTGATTTGTAAACCCTCAATCACTACCATCACTGGACCTCCAAACACAGAAAATTATTTTCATTGTGGTTTTACTCCTATTTTTCCTTCTTTTAATTTTTTCCTGGAAAACTATAAACCTTCAGCTGTTAGGTGAGGCACAGAAAGGGACTTTTTCCCCTCATGCACAGTCTGTGCAGCCTTTGTCCTTAGCGCCGAGCTGAAGGCTTGTGTATGGTGTGCACATCAAAAATGCTCTAGAAAAGAAACCAGGGTGGCAAATATTGTGTAGAGAGGAAAGAGAGGAGACTGAGTCAAGCCACCCCCCTCCAGATGGTGCAGATCATGTTTTAATGGCAGGTGTGTGAGGTGGATGAGTGAGGCCTTTCCTCCTGTTCACAGCAGGGTCAGCCATGAAGTCAGAGCAGGGCTGCACCGAACCCAATCTTGAAAACCACCAAGGATGGGACCTGCACATTTCTCCTGGTCCCCTTGCTGGGCTGGTGTCCTGCTGGGAAAGTTTTTCCTCCTGAGTTTGAACTTTTCTGGTTCCAACCTTTGCCTGTTGCCTCACCACAGTGAGCGGCCTGGCTCTTTCTGGTTGTTTCCCCACAGCTTCTGGCAGGCTGCCATGAGCCCCCTCCCAGGAAAACCCCCTCTTTTCCAGGACAAGCCCTGTACCCTGATCATGTTAAAGCAGCCCAAGCTCTCATCATTGCATGGTGGCCCATTAGTAGGCAAGGTCAGAAGTTTATTAGAGAAAAACAATATGCAGTTCCTTTGGTGTTTTATGGCTTGTTGAAAGAGAGTGTCTTCTTCCAGGACTTAAGTGTGGAAAAAAACCCAAAACTCAAGGTAAAAACAGGGCAGGAAAGCTGAGCAACCAGCAAACACCACTTGGCAGGCTGATCCCATCAAGGACTGTTAATCCCACATGCCAGGGTCCCCTACAGAGTGAGCTGCACCTCCTTGTGATTGCCAGCCTTGCTCCTCCCTTGGCTTGGCACTGCAAGTAGGAAAAGCTGATTTTTGCTGCCACCAGCTCCCCTTCCTGAGCCTGTCAGTGCCTCTTGGGAGCTGCCACCTCTGTTTTTCCAGCCCTGCAGACACAAGTGACCACATCCCTTCCCAGAACAGTGAGCCCCTTGCTCCCTGCTGATGGCACCTCCTTCCTTGGGCCTGCTGGAAAAGCTCCCATCTCAATCCTGGGAAAGATTTCCATTAAAAAGTGTAAGTTTTCCTTCTATAAGTCATTTGTTTTACAATCTAAGCCACATTTATTTGTAAAATTAGCCCTGCAGCTGGTTCTAGCAGTTCCTTTGCTTTTTGTGATTCGAGTCTGTTGCCAGCACCTCGTCAGAGTTCAAGTGTCTGGGCTAGGACTTTCTCTGCTGCCTTCCTTAAGGTGAGTAGATGATTTCTTTTTGTGTGTACTGAAGTATCTTTGGTTACTGCCAAAAATTATTTTAACAGAAAAGTGTTGTTTTGCCTGTACTTAAAAAAAAAAAAAAAAAAAAAAAAAAAAAAAAGGCATCAGCCATTTAACTTGAAGCTCAGCCTCTGTTTTGGAAACAGTGCCTGAGAGTTGTGAATGGTTTCTGCCTTTTGTTAGAGAGGTGCCAATGGCTTTTTAGAAAGGAAAAGTCATGGAAGTGTGAATTTCTGGAAGACACCTTCATCCATACAATCCTGCTAGACCAGGAGGGAAAGTCACTAAAATACCTGGGCACCTAAGCTTGCCCTTGGGACTAAGGAAGCAAAACTCAAGAGCTTTGCCTACACTTAGCCCCCAGGCCCCTGGAATGTGCAGACAGTCATCAGGCTCTGCCTGGGAACAGGAGCTGTTCCCTAATGCAAAACAAATTTCCTGAGCCTGGTCAGAGCTGAGTTGAGTGGCTCTTGCCTCAGGCTTGCCCCCAGGAGGAGATGCCCTCACCTGCCTCCCTGGGAAGGTCTCCCTGTGTAGGAAGGTGCTTCCTGGATGCTTAGGACAGCTATGGACTTGCCTGCAGGATGGGATGTGGTGTAGGCACTCCGGAGGCAAATTTTCTCAAGGACATGGCAGGAGGAAGGGCATTTTATAGAGCAGATTCCCCCCAGAGCTCCTTGTCTGTGCCCAGGGAATGCATCCTCCTCACCCATCTCTCTAGATGAGCACCCAAATTCCTTCTCCATGTGCAATCAGTGGAGGAGACCTGGCTTTTTTTCCTTTTTCACAAGGCTCTGGTTCACCCAGGTGCCCTGCACTCCTCTGCCATCAGCTTCAAGTGGGGGAACACAAATTCTCCTGGAGGGACCTTGTGATAAGCTACAACCTGAAAGCACCAGACCTGGCACAGCCCAACAGGCAACTGTGCTACTGACACATATCCTGAGGTCCCAGCCTCTCAGGTACACCTGGAAATAGCCCTCTAGCCCCTGGACAACACCCTGTGGATTTGCTAGTTTCATCTGGATTTGCCCATTTTTTCCTCTGCCCCTCCCAGGCTTGTGAAACACAAAGAGAATGGATGTAGCAAGATTTAAAGCAGGGATTTGTCTTTAAGGGGGTAAGGGAACACGAGGTTGCAAGTGAAGAAAACATAAAAGGCAATCCCAGTCCTGGTCCATCACTAACCTGTCTTTACCTCCTCCAGTTGTCCCAGCCTCTTCTGACTGGGAGGCACCTGGTGCCCAGGCATTGTCTCAGAGCAGGATGCCTCATTCTGGGGTTTTTGGAGCTAAGGCCATCAAGGAATACAGGCTTTGGGGATCCTTATTGGTATCCCAAGTGCTCAGCAGGTGCATCTGCTGTGCCAAACTTACTGATCTGGTTTCAGGTGACCTGGCAAGGCAGCCTGGAAGCTTTCTCTGTAGTCAGCCCTCCTGGTTAACTGGTTCATATCTGTCCTCTCAGCTTGATACCAAACACTCCACAGCAGCTTCTCAGAGCGCTAAAACTCTTGTTTTTCCACAGAGAAATGCAAAATCCCATGGTAACTCCTTTCTTTGTGCCTGTCCCTAGAGCTACCAAGTAGTGACAGAACCATCCCAAAAATCCTGGGAGAGAGCCTCAGCCTCAGTAACCCAAAGAGGATGAGTAGGGGCTGAGAGCACCACATTCTCCTTCCACTCCTACTCCCCTTAACTGGCAACATTTTAAAATACAGCAGCAAATCATTCCCTGTGTTTGCTAGGAGCAGCATGGAAATCTTCCCTCAGGTGTCCTATGCTGAGATGTGGAACAGGACATGCTGGGATCAAGGTGAGACTTAGATCAGTGGAAAATAAGCTGAAGACAGGGGCTTGGAAAGTAAGGGAAAGAAGAAAATAGGAGAGGGTCAGTGCTAGAAACCAAGTAGGGAAGGCAAATGCAGAGCACAGATATGAGGGAAAACAGCAAGTTGTGGGGAACAACAGGAACAGGTAATATTTGGGAGAAAATTTAATGGCCTGGGCATACAGGAGGTCAGAAAAATTGTAAAATATACAAAGGGCTCTTCCAGCTTGAAATGCTGGCACCTCAACAGGGTCTAGCAAGTGATTCTTTAGTTTAGATGATGAAATCAAAGACTCCAACCTTCTGATGGTCAATATGTGGCAGCACAACCCCACACCACAAACTAGCTTTTTCCATTTATTGCAAAATAGAAAACCAAAAAACCCCAAATCAAAACCCAAAAAAACAAACAAACAAAAAAAAAAAACAAAAAAAAACAAAAAAAAACAAAAAAAAACAAAAAAAAACAAAAAAAAACAAAAAAAAACAAAAAAAAACAAAAAAAAACAAAAAAAAACAAAAAAAAACAAAAAAAAACAAAAAAACAGAGAGAAGCAGACCACAAGTGAGATTAAGACTGCAGTTTCAGGTGATGTTGGCATGAAGAGGAACATGCATTGCAGTAAAGATCTGCAAGATCTGTGCTTCCCTTCTGGCAGGATCTTGGAGGCTCTATGGAACAAATCTAGGAATTCAAGGAAAAGAGAAGGCAGTTCTGTGATGAAGGTACATTGATGTTGTCATGCTTCAGGCCCAAAGTGATGTAAGGCAAGTCAGAGGTTCCTGAGTTAAACATAATCTTTACTTACCAGATCAAATGTGCACAGGCAAAAAAGAGGCTGAATAATAAAAAAAAAAAAAAAAAATAAAATTAAAAAAAAAA
>WEIU01017508.1:337882-389095 GCA_013389925.1 Aegithalos caudatus | reverse complement strand
AAAAAAAAAAAAAAAAGCAGGAACTTTTATTTAGTGAAATATCCCTGCTTCTCTGCTTCTTTCTTCAGCAAGAAAATAATCATGGCAACAAGAAAACAAAAACAACCAAAAAAAGAAATTAAAAAGTGCATCTGTTGCAAATAATACTATTCTCTCTTTTTTTGACTCTTCTTATTTTGCAGAGTTTTCCTCTTCTTTTCTTTTTCTGAGTGCAGCATCAGTCATTAGTTTCTTCTTTAAGTTCTGCAAAAAACCCAAACAGATTCATAAGAAAAGGTGATACAAAATACCTTGAAATTTTAAAATGGTTTATATCTCAAAATTAAATACACACACCCCCATACAGACACCCTTCCAAAGAATATTTACAGTGTATGACACCTTTCAACAATTCTAGAGTAAAGTGATTCTGTTTCCAAGATTAAAGCCTGAGAATCCAAACAGAAAACCCTCCCTTCCTCTTCTCCCTTCTTGGTGAAGTTCTGCCTTGAAGAGAGGTGTTTATGCCTCTGCAAATCTTAGAAATAATCAGTTGTGTAGCCATACAGCCCACAACAGATGATGTCTGAGGAAACACAGAACTTTGCCATCTATTTTACTGACTTTTCTGTCCCCATTTCCAAAACCAGATGGACCTAAGAATAGGTATAGGATAGGTATAGGATCATGGGAACTGTCTCAGGCAGCAGCTCATGATAAAAAATAATGCCACAGTTTTCATCCTGCATTCAGGAGAGCTACTGCTGGTTTGAAACTCTTCCTTTTCCCCCACCTCCTTCTCCAAGAAAACAATCAGCTGGTTACCAGCAACAGTCTCTCCTTTCTTGCTGCTGCTCTCTACATCTTCTTTATCAGTGAGTGCTGCCAACTGTGGCTCTGTTTGGTGGCTCTGGAAGGAACTTGGCTCTGGTGGTGTCAGTTCCTTTTGTTTTCCAGTCTGTGCCATGGATTCCAGCACTGTTCCATTGGGCACTTGAAGGAGGTATGGCTCTGTGAAGTACTGTCCTCCTGCCGTGCTAGAAAAAGGCATTTGGGAATGCAACTGACTGGAGAAAGGAGCTCCCTGCATGTAGAAATCATTCCAGGACACAGCTGGATAGGCAGGGATGTCTGCTGAGGGAAAAGTCACCAAGAAAAGAATAATGAAAATAATGGAAGTATGTCTATGTACAAGATGTGTGTTGTGCTTTGCTCAGTGCAAACACAGCACTGCAGTGCAGCAATCACCACACACATCAAGGATCACTTTGCTCTTTACACTGCAGTGTATTTAACCAAAACATGATTTTTTGGAAGAAAAGCTTAGGAAGTCCATAGCATTTTTATAATCTAAAAAAACTCCAGGCCACTCAGCATTGATCCTGAGTGTATGTAATGATAGCAGAGACATCCCCAATTTTTTTTTTCCAGTCCCATTTTCCAAGTTAGCTCTGCCAGGCACAAAATGAATGCTTCATCTTCACTTTCATTTATAAAAGCTGTAAACCAGGAAACAGGAATGTTTTGTTAATTAATATCCATAATTCAACTAAGCTGTTCATTTGCTTATGTGCTGATGTAAGACTCACAGGTAGACTGCACTGATAGACTGGTTTCCAGCCCTGCACTTTGGGAATCCTGGAACCTTTTTAGGAAGAAATTCCTCCCTTGTGAGGGTGGTAAAGCACTGGAACTCAGAAGAGTTGTGGCTGTTCCATCCCTGGAAGCGTTCAAGACCAGGCTGGATGGGCCTGGTCTAATGGAGGGTGTCCCTGTTTTAGCAGGGGGTTGGAACTGGATAAGCTTTAAGATCCCTTCCAAAGCAAGCCATTCCAGCATTCCGTGATTCTGTGAACTTGGTCATCCCCACTGCATAACAGAAAAGCCATTCACTGCTGATTGTGCTCTGGACAGAAGTGTGGAGTAAGGGAATATCAACTCTGCCTCTGTTCCTTCAAAAACCTTCCAGCTTCACCAGCTGGCATTCCTACATACCCCTTGATGTATACATGGCTCATACAAGATGCCCCAAGGAATGCAACTGACACTTGGGCATGAAGCTAGAAAAACTAATTTGAGGCAGTCTGGGGCACAGCCCTCTCATTATTTCTGGCACTTCAGACTGAAAAAACCACAGAAAATAATAATTATACCTTGGAACTGGAGCAGGGAGCAGGGCCAAGTATGTTAGATAGCCTGGGTGCTGCCAACCTGTCCTGCACAATGTCAGCTGTGAGGAGAGGGGACAGGAGCCAGCTTCCAGTCTGATGTGAGTCAGACTGAGTCAGACTTCCCTCCCTGACAAGGTCCACAGAACTGGTACAAAAACAGCAGCAGCATCTGTGGGCTAAAACTCTTTGTCCTCTCATGTCATAAGACAAGGGATGGAGCCTTTGGAGCGTGACCTTAATTTAACAAACCTGTCAGTCCAAATGAATTAACTACAACAGTTTGTCATTTGATTATAATGGGCATTAATAATTTCAAAATACAAAGCCCAGACACAAAACAAGGAGATCAGTAATGCCATTTTTACCTAGGGGTTTTTGTTTTTTTCAGAAAATTATGTTGGAGTGCCTTTATTTCAGTGCTGTTGCAAATTCAAGTCAGAGGAAAAAATCTATGTCCATACTCTGTTGGCTCCTGTCTCTCTCTTCTTTTGCACTACCCTAAGATCCATAGCATGATTTCAAAGTGGTTTCTGCAGAAGCCAAACAGTGAGCAGGCTCCTTTTCCTCACTATCTCCAACTATCCCATCTGCTGTGGCACCTTTTCCACTTTGCACCCTTGACTCTCACCACATGCAACAAAAGGATGCTCATGTACACAACAGGACACTCCTGGAAAAGTTATTTCTCCAGTCCAGACAAAACCTCTGCACTATCTGACACATTGACACTTAATGCTCTTCCTGACTTGTAACTTTTGATTCAAATGAACAGGTCACTCAGCACTTAAAAAACCATCAAGTATACAAGGAAATTAAGTGAAAAAATGATGTGCACATCTATAGATTTCTTCAGGCATGTGAACATTCCTTCTTTCTGTCACAGACATCAGTGATCCCACTGATCATGCTGAATGTTTCAGGGTATTATTTAGTTACTCCAGAGGAGTGGGATACCAAAATATTTCAGAAATTTACCTGAATTGTCACTTGGCTGCTGTGGCATGAGTGGTCCTCCCGTGTGGTTTTGTACATAGCCTTGTGTGGCTCCGTAGGTTGTGGCTCCACTGTTGCCAGGTAAGTCAGGGAAAGCTGGGTGGGACTCCAGGGGTGTTGGAGCAGGAAGGTGGTCACTGGAGAACATATTGACAAGGTGACCTTGGTGACAGAACTGGGGGAGCTGGCAGATTTCCCCCTGGCTGCTGTACTGACAGTAGGTGGCCTCCAGGCTGTCTCCAGGCTCCAGCTGCTCCGGGTAAGGGCAGGAAACTGGTGAACTGAAGCTGCAGAGAGCAAGGAGAGGAGACCCAGAGATCAAAGGAGAGTCAACAGCTACACCAACCTGTCCAATTAACAACTCTTTTATTGCCAACCCTTCCTCCCAAATGCCAGGCACAGGACAAGGGCAACAAAAGCCACTTGAGAGAAGCTCTTTCACAGCAGGACTCTTGAACAATGGGTATTAGTGGGGATTATCCTCCCACTCTCCAAAGCAGGGCCCAAAGCTTGGAACACCCTCACTTTCACTCGGCATGCAATTCTGAGAGCACTCTGAGTACAGGTAGCACCTGTCTCATAGCAGGCACCCTGTTCTATTATGCTTATTATACAGCTTTTCATTCTCCCTTTACAGGATACTGTCACACGTGCATATCACTTCTCTCATTAATGCTCCCCCTAACTCCTCATCCCCCGGCCCACATTCACCCCACCAAAGGCTTCTCCCAGGGGCTGCTATTTCCATCTCTCATCTGCTCCTACCCTTGATTCTGGACATCGTAGGAGAAGGCTTCCCTGGAGCCGTTTTCCTGCCTGGCCAAGCTGCATTCACTGCTGGGCGTGTCCAGCATCAGGGGAACGATGCGGCCGTGGGGGTCGAAGCTGAGCGTCAGGCTGGCCCTGCGGATGGGAGGAGGGCTGGGGAAGCTCGGGAGGCACTCCACGCCGCTGGAACCGAAGTGCAGCTGCGGCAGCGCCTTGCTCTGAGCTTGTGCTTCACAGGGTGCCACCATTCCTGCCACCGAGGAGGCTGTGAGTAAAACAGAGAGGCTGTCACAGTGTGCTGTCACACTGGGAATCTGCAGGAGCAAGCACAGGGAATGACAAGAGGAGCAGGACAGAAAAGCAAGATGCCAGTGAAAGAGTGGACGTTAATTGATGGGAATAAAAATAAACGAGTACCAGCACTGCTGTTGGGAAGCACAAGGGAGTAGCAGCAAGCTCTCTGGAACACAGGATGATGTTTATTGGTTAAATAAAATTACTTTTGTGATTTCAGTCTCTGCATACTATCTTTATCCAGCTCTCAAGAAGGCAGCCAAATGAAGCAAAGTACTTCTTGGAAAAGAGCCAGGAACAATCCCCAAGTCATCTTCCATTTCTACCGTCCTCTGGGAGGAGTGAGCTGCATAGATCACCCTTTTGAAAAAATGAACTGTGCTTTGAAAGAAACAAAGCTGTGCCTTTAAAAAAACACTGTCTAGGCTCCTTTGAAACACATTTTCACTCCTGGTTTGGCCTCTGATGAGTCATGCCGAAAACAAAACTTAAGAAAGTAGAGATGGCAGCTGAAGGTCCTTGGGAAAAAGAAGATGGGAGATGGAAAAGGAAACGAACACCTTTTGGTTGCTAGCATCTCGTTTGGTGACCCATCTCCTCAGTCACTGCTGGAAAAGGAGAGAGGAACAGTTTCCTACAGAACAGCCTCTGTGGAAAGAGGACAATAGAGGAAGTTAAAGGTCAGAATCAGGTATGCTGGTGATCCAGAGTAACAACTCTACATGAAGCTCAAGAAGTTTAGGCATGGTGCAAGAAGCGAGTTTCTCTCTTATTATGGCAATTAGCAAATGGTTTTTCTCTTCACCAGTGTAGCCATTGTGTGTGCAGGAAGCTGCAATGATTTCCCCAGTCTAGCCAGGCTGAACCACCACAAGGATGAGGAAGAGAAAATATCACCAGCTGCTCAGGGGAAGCTCTCCCACACATGGCAAAGCTTTCAGGGGAAGTCAGCAGCTGCACTTCACCCTTGCAGGCAGAGAGAGTAACATCAAATGCACTCTGCCAGGTGTGACTCAAAGGCCTTGAACACAAACCTAAACATAAAAATGCCACAAGTATTAGCAGCCTTTAGAGAATTCTGGAATGCATGTCCAGAGAGCTGATGAGGAGTTTCCACTTCAACATCTTGCAGCACTATTTCTCAGATTCCTTGGTGTGCTGGGCAGTTTTGTGCCTCTTATTGCATCTTCCCACATTCTGGTTTTTTTCCAACTCTCTGCAGCCATGGAGAGAAGGAATCACAATGTCTCAATGAAAACTTTTCAAGTTTTCAATACTTCTGATTTTGGGCACAGTCAGAAAACTGAAGCAAGACCTAGGATGGCATCTCTAAAGCATTCACATGCCCAGGCAGTTCTCAGGGGTTTATTTTTCTTGTTTGAACAAGAAAAATATTTATCCATGCCAGGCAGCATCTCTGATGTACCTGTCACATTCCAGGTTTTTGGCTTAGCCAGAAATGAAACTGAAGTTCTCTTCTGATTTTTTTAAACCCTTCTTTAGTACTGGTTCCCCTGACCATTGTGCCCCAGAATGTTCACACAAATGTTATGGAACAGCAGCCATGGGGGACACAACTTACCTGAAAAGCAGTCTATATCCAGGAAAAGCTCCAGTTCAATAATGACAGCAGGATGAGCTGCTCTGCAGATGGCCCTGCTCTTCCTCAGCATGAACACAAGCAGCCCAGGAAATCACTTCTAAACCCACTTTCATACCTATTAAGAATTATTAATTTTTAAAATATTTGCAATGCTTAGTGCAGATAATCCTTGTGGATCATGACAATAGGACCCCCAGGCAATGGGACTGTGAGACAGCACCCTCCATCTCCAAAGAGCTGGTTCAGCCTTTTCTGAAGTCACCTCTGCTTCCCTGTCCTTTCAAGGAGACACTGAAATTGTGTCTTCTAAATAAGTCACAAATGCTGTAAGAAGAAACAATTCCCAGAGAAGTCACATCTGCTGAATCTGATTTACCTACAGAGGATTCCAGAGTTGTTCCATGAAGAATTCTGACCCCTGGCTTGAGATAATACTTACATTGTACAATTCTGTGGCTCTTCCTGACATTGATGTAGAGAGAGAGAGAGAGCCTCAGAAGGCTTTCCAGTGAACATGGGAATGTAACAGTAGGATTTTTATTTCTTTCTTCCATTACTTCTGGATTTTCAGTCCATGAGACAACCTTGGGAATTTTTGGAGAGCAATTTAATAATTTACAGCTTCACATCTCTGAACCAGTCCTGGCACTACACTTGACTTAACTCTAGAATGGTTATTCTGTTTCAAGCCTTTACTGAAGCATCAAGAGCCATCACAAAGCTTTTCACAGATTCATCCTCATCTTGAAATTATGAGAAAACATATTTGTTCAAAATTTGTCCTGTAAGTGAGGCCATGGGAGCTTGTCATTTATTTAATGTTCTGTGACAGACCATATCCAACTTCATCCAATTGCTCCCAAGATTTCCATCAGAATCCCATCTCTGCCAGTGAATTTAATCACCTTGCTATTTGCTTAAGAGTTATCTGCACAGGCTGGGCTCCTGACAGGTGTCCTCAGCAAGGCAGACAAATGAAACACAGAATTTCCTGCAAAAGCACCAGTGGGGCAGAAAAATCTCTGCCCACAAACCAGAGGCATGGAAAGGAACTTTTCTTTCTACTGGGTTAGAAAACATAAGCCAATGAATCACAGATGTGTATGTATCAGTAAGAAATCTCAGAAGACCAAGAAAAGCTTCAAATAACTGCCAGTGTCAAAAAACTCCCATTAATTTCAATCATGCTGTCTATCAAAAGTTAAAAAAAAAGAAAAAGCAAAAAACCAAAACATTTCTAAGATCAAAGCAAGCTCTAAATTGAAGTTTGGAGGCACAAAAGGCTCTTAAGGCAAGCATGGCTACCAAATTCAGATCAGAAGCCATAACTGCCAGCAAGGTATCACACATCTCAAATACAACTCACTGGCATTTTTCATCAGCTTGTTTGGAGAACTGGTAAAAACAGTGGGACCTAAAAAACCAAACAAACAAACAAAAAACCCAAACAAGAAAAACCCAAACCCACAAGCCAACAGACAGTTGGAAGTACTGGGTAGAGCAAGGAAAACCAATGGAAATTGCAGCACTGAACACTGCAAAGGTCTTGTGTAATATATCACACTGTTCTCAGGCACTTAAATAATTTTCTTGTCCTGCTGAAAGTGGTTAAAAAGGAAAGCACTGAACAGCAGGACACACTCTGTGGGCCCATCTGCACCACAATGCACAGATCACAGAGGCTTTTGCTGAAACCTTCCATGAGCTGTTTCCACAAGGGGCACTGCTAAGCAATTGGTTTTGCCTTGTAAATAACTAACCTTTTTTATTAATCTGTTTCCTCTTTTGTTTTGCTCCCGTTAATTTGCATTTTATCCTATCCACGTTTTGTTTCCTTCATTTTCAGAGATAACCTAATAAAGAAAAACAGGTGCTCCATGGATGGCCCTATTCCTAGGCAAGCTTTTTTCCTGAACAAGGATGCTGAACATATTCAAGTCACCTTGGCTTTCATTCTCCTTCTGTTTAATTTTTTGCTTTCATTCTTAAAGAGAACAAGTCTGACTTTGTAATGGCAAACAACCACAAAAAGAAGCAAGTTTCATTCCCCATAGCTGTGTTATCCTGCACCTAGTAAAGCAAAACTGCAACTGGAGCTTTCCAGGGGATTGTGCCATGCAGAGATCTCTTCTACAATGACTCTCTACGTGTAATATCAGTCTTCTCCCTCAGAGAGGACGCTTGCCCTTTTTCTTCCTTACACATTGCACCAAGAATTCAGATGGGACTTTTCTTTCAGAAAGAATTGGTTGTGTTTTCCACGTGGAGAGCTGCATCCCAGTGTGCAGATCCCACAGAAAGAAATGGCTCAGTGCAAGAAGAGTACAAGATCACGTCCCTGACTGCAACTTTATTTCTCTGACAGACATTATCTAACAGGGCAAATGGCTTCATGCTGGCAGAGAGCAGGTTTAGGTTGGGTATTAGAAGGAAGTTCTGCCCTGTGAGGCCCTGGCACAGGTTGCCCAGAGCAGCTGTGTCTGTCCCATCCCTGGAAGTATCCAAAGCCAGATGGGATGGGGCTCTGAGTAACCTGGGATAGTGGAAGGTCTCCCTGCTCATGGCAGGGGGAATGGAAGGAGATGATCCTTAAGGTCCCTTCCAACACAAACCATTCTGTGACTCCCTGATATTCTCTCCTGACTAAATAGTGTGTCTGCAGAGGTACTTTAGGAACCAGGAGAGGTTCCTAAAGCATAGAAATCAGAGGATATTTGGCTTGTTTTCTTTAAACTATTTATTTTGCAAAACCTTGGTTTCTATCCAATTAAATACAGGGCTCAACAGACTACACCACTTCACTATGAAAGCAGTGAATTACTCAAACACTTTGACCATATTTACTCTGTTGCAAGAAGTGGAAAAACTGGAACTAACTGAGTTACAGTCCTATTGGTTAAAAAGGTCATTGGATTGACTAAAGGAGCTTTTGCCTTGAGGATGACAGGCAAATTTAAATGACACAAATACTAGATTAGGTTATAAATAAAGTATCTCAATTACATACTTTTAGCAACACATGAAGCATTCTAAGCTTATTGATGCAATCTTACAGTTGCTTTCCACTGTACCAAAATACCTTTAAGGTAAAAGCACTATTAAAAAAATTCAGTAATTCTTAGAAAATTAGTTGCAGGAACTGGCCTTAATGCTGATAACTAAATACTGATATATTTAGAATACAACTGGGAGACAGAAATAATGGCATGAAATTCCCAAGAATTAATTACACTGGAAAACAGGAAAACACACACAGCAGTACCACGTCAGCACATCTACTGCTCGGGAAATCCATCCCTAAGGAAGTTGTGGTGTCCTCATAACTTTGAAAACCTTTTCATATTGTGCCAACTTGGAAACACAAACGTATCTAGGAAATGCTTTAGGGAGCACCCCTGACCCTAGGGAATGCTCTTGGACTGCACACATCAACAAACAATTAGACAAATCCTCTCTCTTTCACAGCCATCAATCTTTTAACACAGCTCGGGTACAAAAGTGGTTGAACAGCACACCCCACTGACTTAAATCTCCACTGCAACAGTGCCTGAGTTCAGCCCTCAGCTTTGGAACTCACCTACTCACACTCCATCAAGGTCTTGCACAAGAGGGACACCTGCCCTGCCTGGAGAAGCCAAGGAAGCCCCTCTGGATGTTTTGAGGTGTGGAGTACCTGGTGGAGCCTCTACACCACCAGCAGTTCATAGAGAGCACGTTCCTTACCAGCTCCCTGGCTCAGGCTGTAGCCAGAATGCTTCCATCTAAACCAGAATATGGGGAGTGTGTATGTGCCATGGAGAACATCAGAACCACAACAACACTTCCCTCATCATTTACAGCAGCAGGACCAGTGTCCAACAGCTATCATGGAAGAATGTCCTATTCACTCATCCTTATGAAGCCCTATTCAGAATTCCTTGCTGGCTTGTGCTAGGACAGAAACAAGGACTGCAAATCTGTCTCCAAAATTAGCACAGAGGCACACGGTGCTGGTACATAACTAGTAAAGACTCAATCAGCAGTGAGCTGCTGTTCCTACCATCACAGAATCATTGGAAGAGCCCTTAAGGACCATCTCATTCCACCCTTCTGCCATGGGCAGGGATACCTTCCACTAGCCCAGGTTGCTCAGAGCCCCATCCAACCTGGCCTTGGACACTTCCAGGGATGTGGCATCCACAGCTTCTCTGTGCCAGTGCCTCACTCACCACCCTTACAGCAAAGAATTTCTTCCTAATACGTAATCTAAATTTAATCTCTCTCAGATTGAATCCATTCCCTCCTGTCCCCCACTACAGCTGCTGATGCAAAGTCCCTCTGCAGCTTCCTTTGTAGGCCCCTTCAGATTCTAGAAGGTTCCTCTGAGGTCTCCACAAAACCTTTTCTCCTCCAGGCAGAACAGCCCCAACTTTCTCAGCCTGTGAGGTGACCTGGCATCACTTTTTGCACTGCTGGCCTAAGGCTCTGACAAGGCCTTTCCTAAAGCCTTTGGGAAGCTCCCAGCTCCAGCAGCTGATGCTGCAGCTGTGAAAAACACTCGTGCTGGTTGGGGTCTCACCTGAGGCAGAGGTGGGGGATGCAGGCTGTGTGCTGAGCAGGCTGGAGGAGTTCCCAGCTCCAGGGTCTCCTCTCAGCACGGCAGGCTGGTCTCCAGCAGCGTCAGGCAGTGGAGGCACAGGCAGAGGAGGTGCCCTGCAGCAGACACAGAGGACAAGCAGGACATTATGACCAATCATGAACTCTTCTATGCAGCAAGGAGCAGGTCCTACATCACCAGCAAGTGCAAAGGGAAAGCACTGGCTGACTACAAGTGCAAAGAATGCTGTATCAAAAGTCTTTGGGAGCAGCCCTAGGTCCTTGTATAGGACAGGCAGCAGGAGCAGTGCAATGAAGTAAGGTGCTCTCCAATATTTCACTTTAATTTCTCCTCTTCAACTTAATATTTCCTCTTTTCATTCTGTTTTCTTCATAAGAAAGCACTCACTCCAGATTGCCATAAATACATCACTGTGGAGATTGATTTCTCCCCTCACACATTCACCATCCCTTGAAAGACCACCTACCCTCTTCTATATTCCCCTTCCCCCCATTAATGTCCTCTGCTCACATAGGAAAGGTGCTACCTTTTATTTCTTCAGAGAAGTCCATGACTTTCTAAAACTGATCTAAGCAAGCACCATTTCCATCTCCAAGTGAAAATCCATGGAAATGGAAAGCAGTGGTGGAGAACTGGGTGAAAAGAATCCCCAAGCACACCCAAAGCATTCATAGAAAAAGCACACGGCCAATGCATTCATAGAAACTAAAAATGAAGAGATGATTCCATAAACTTTTCCATCTCATCCCTTGCTCTCTATATGACTTCAGACAGAGCAATTTCCATACTTTTATTTCAGAATTAATTTGATTGATCTGTGCTGCAGGTTAATCAAAATGACTTTTAGAAGGGTCCACCACAATTTACCCAGAGATCTGACAGGCTACCCAGGTCCGAGTCAATGCTCAACTGTTCCCTGGTTATAGATAATGGGGAAATGGCAAAAGAAAATATTTAATTTCTTAGGTATCAATTGTGGAGAAATGACAAAACAGAGTAAGTTCCTCACCCATAACCCTCTGATCCAAAGGGGTCTGACACAGCTGATGATGCTGGATATTTTGTGTTGCCTTTTATATTCAACTTCTGCAATTTCCGCCACTTTGCCCTGCGATTCTGAAACCAGACCTGAAAAATGGGAAAAAAGGAATGAATTCAGGGAAGAAACCATCTACACATGGGGACACTGGCAATGTCCCAGTCCCTGCCCATCCCTTTTCTGCAAAGAATCCACAGGCAGCACTATCCCTCAGCAGGCATTACCAGGATACGCTGTGGTGTCACACCAACCACAGCTGCAATCTCCCTCCTCTTCTCATTGTCAGGATAGTGATCTTCCTGGAACATCTTCTCCAGCTCTTCTAGCTGCTCTGGAAATGATGCATTGTCCAAGAAGAGAGAGAGATGGGAAGTATGTGACAATAACACAAGAAAAAAAATAACAAGAGAGAAAAATATTTAAAAAATGAACATTTTTACTATATGTGAGTAACATGAAAGATTTTTTTCTACATAAACTACAAAAACAAACAAAAATCTTTTTGCTGTTTCAAAAGCAAAGAGCATTGCTAGCGATGCTTCAAAGGAAAGACACTCAGCAACCTTTAATAGTGGAAGGCTTCACACATCTAATGGTGTGGAGTGCAGTGCAACACCACTTAGAGCAGATCAGCACAGGGAAGGGAACACCAAGTGCCACTGGCACTGCCAATGTCACTGTGTGCCCTGGGATCTACCTGCACTGTAGAAGGTGCGGGGCTTCTTCTTGACAGGTAAGAGCTTTTCTGCCTTGGCCACTCCACGGCTGCCTCTGGACTCCAGCACTGAAGAGCCCTTGTAGGAATTCTGAGCTGCAGCACTGGCTGGAGCACCTCCGGATCGGTGAGGGGCCGGGCCCATCTCCTCCTGCCTGCAGGGAGCTCCAGCCCCTCCACTGGATGCTTTCTTAGCTTTTTCCTTCTTTGCTTCCATCTCAGCCCCAGCAGGGCAGTAACTCTCAGAGTGCTCTTGTGACCCTGACTGAGCTGTGGGCTCTGGTGCTAATCCAGCCTCGGCATCACCGCAGAAATCCAATGGATGCCCAAAGGCCGAGGCAAAGTCGTGCTGGCCATCAAGGACAACGTCTTGGGAAGACAACCCAGCTGCCTGCAGGGTGCTGTATCCCCCATCTTCTTCCACCTTCTTTACAGAGCTGTTCCTATCTTCTATTCCCAAGTCATCCTCAACTTTTTCTTGTCTGGCTGTGCCTGGGAATGCAGGTAGCACGCTGCTCCCTGCACCGTGGCCAGCAACAGCATCAGCATCCACCACAAAGTGCTCTGTACTCAGCAGCGTGTTCTCCTTCTCATCCTGGCACTCTACAAGGCAAAAAAAGGGGGGGAAAAAACCTCCAAACCCCACCCCACATACCCATTGCCTAAGCTGGATATGCCTGGATAGGGAGATTCAGTTATTGGGGAAGGAAAAACCCACACAACAAAACCCAACAGTGACAAGAACCAGAGAGCTCAAAATAAAGACAGGTGCTGCCAGGAAAGCAACAGCAAAGAACCTGATATGGTCAATATGGAGGCATTCAAACGTGTGATGAAAAAACCTAATTTTAAAAGCAAACTGTAAACTGCAGAAGAGAGTAATTCCAGACACAGAGAATAAAGGGAAGCTTGCATATTACAAATACAGTAGTGGGAAAACAGCCCCAGGGAGAACCCACAGGTCTCTGGAATAAGCAACAGAACAAAAATCAGTGACCTATCACCTTATTCAAATGAGCAAAAGAAAGACAGAGGAAAAATTCTAGTCAACTGTGTCAGGGATTACCTGACAAACATCACCACTTTTTTACCTTTATAGTTCTATTATACCAAAGCTGTCCAAGCAAAAAAACATTAATTGTACAAACTTCTAATAACTGCCTTAAATTATTTCTCTGCAGCTTCAGCCACACTTCTAACAACAGACTTACAAGACAGGGAGTCTAATAGGGGGATGAGGACAAAATTAGGCACAGCAGGCTAATGAAGTTTAAAAAAAACACAAACTGTGTTACAGTAAGAGAGACTGAATAGTAAAAGACAGGTCAGAAAGAACACACCAAGAGAAACAATTAAAATAGGCAACAGAATAATACAGAAGCCTTATAATTTCCCAATTGGCACACAAATAGAAAGTTCCAAAAACCTCCCAAGTGGCTCAGAACATGTGAGTCAGTGTGATTTCTGCTACTTGAAATTTTTTAAAAAGTGATTATTTTATAAGAATAGAGAGTAGAATAATAAACCCAAACCCGTGTATTTGCCTCTGTCTAGAGAGAAGAAAGTTTGAACAGACTGTTGGCAGCATTTCAATAGCATGTGACAAGAGAGAAACTTGATTTTTTAGCTTATTTTGGTTTTCATTTAATTTTTTGGGGAAAAATATAAAATCATTTCATTTCACTGTGCTCTGCTTTTGATATATATTAGTGCAATGCCAAAATAATGGATTTGCTTCTGCCTCAGTATCTTTCTGAAACAACTGTTAATCAAGGAGGAGCCCCACAATTCCAGAGAAACTTCATAGAAGTATGAGGGGATGGCAGGCTGCTCCAAGAGCATCTAATTTGCTTTTTACAGGATTAAGAGAACCAAATTACTTGCAGGGGAAAGAAACAGAAGCAGGAAACTATGCAGCTATAATAATTTGATCTTGATAAGCAGCAAGTTTCCACTGCAGTTAAATGAGATGAAATATCCTTATGGGGAGGGTCAAGAACTCAATGAGACAGATGTCTCTGGTCTATAGAATTCCTTTCTTCACCATCCTCCTGGTTGCATCTGAGCTTCTCACTCGTTATGGGGGAAAAGAAAGTGTTTTCACATTCTTTGAGCAGGGTTTTTAGTTGTTTCTATGCAAACCCCAGTACATGCTTACATAATAAAATAAGCGTCCAAGTCTTATATGAGCACCCAGTATCTGTAGCAGAAATGGGAGTTTAGTATTCTTTACAGAAATAGTCCTCCAAGTGGAAGTAAAGTGCTGTGTTTTATTTCTAGAGCAGACAGCAAAGACCTCGCATCCATTTGGGACTGCCACGGAAAAGGGCTGAAATGAAAACCAAGTTTGGACAGCAAGATCGACCCCCCTGGTAACAAAGAGGGAGTTATAAAACCACTCCCTTCTCCCATCATTCAGAGACCAGACTGAACATCACTTTGTCCCACTTTTGGAGAAACGGAATATTAAGCAGAAGGTATTTTAACCGAGTGGGAACTTCGGGAATAGTTAGTTGGGAACACTTGCACTTGCAGGAAGCCAAGCTGCCTTCTCCATCTCACAACCACCTCCTTAGACATTCCTCGGAATAAGCCAACCACTTGAACTACGAAGTTTTTAGGGTTGTTTGGCGCATTTGAACACACACACACGGCAGGTGATAAGAAACGGCTTCGGAGGTCCCTGCACACAAGGAGGAGGGAAAGCGGACAGCGGGGGAAGGCGCAAATGGAAACCCCGAGGAGCGGGAGCCCCTCGGTGTGACACAAGGAGAGAGCCCCTGCCCGCTACCCTCGGCCATGTGCCAAGGGACACCAGGGCCGGGGAATCCACCCTTCCCAGCCACGGGGCCGGAACACGGTGGGGCTGAGGGAAGCTAACGAGCGCCCAGATAACATCGCCGAGGAGCGATTATCCTCCCCCCGGGCTGCTCATTAGGCTCATTGCCGGGTGCCTCCCCCCGGTCATTAACGCGAGGCGGCATCACTCGCCCCTCTGCCCTCATCCCTACCCTTACCACAGCCCGTTCTGAGCTCTCCGGCCGCCCTCTCCTCCTCCGGCTGCTTCTCCTCGCCCGTCCCGTCCNGGCGGGGGAGCCCGCCCTGCCCCGCACGGCCCCGGCCCCACACCGAGGGAACACCAGCGTTCCCGGCTTCCCCGAGGGTGTGGGGAAGGACGCTCCCCGTGAGGAGCTGGCTGAAATACAGCCGTGTGAACCCTGGCGCTGTAAAACTCGCCCGTGGATGAGGGGAACCTCGGTGTATACACTGCTAGAGCCAGTCCTGGGCTCCTCACTACGAGAAGGACAAGGAGATACTGGAAAGGGCCCCCCGGAGGGAAACAAAGACGTTGAGGGGTCTGGAATGTTACAAGCAGAGACTGCAGGGCACGACCCGTTCTGGCTGTGGAAGACTGAGAGGGGATCTCCTAATCCATATAAATATCTTTAAAGGGGTGGCATGAGGATGGTGCCAGACTCTTTTCAATGGTGGCCATTGACAAGATGAGGAGCAATGGCCATTAACTAAAACACAAAAAGTTTAATCTCAACATGAGGAAGAACTTTTTTCCATAGAGGGTGGCAGAGCCCTGGAACAGGTGCCCAGGAGGCAATGGAGTCTCCCTCTCTGGGGACATTCCAAACTCATCTGGACATGTTCCTGTGTCACCTGCTCTGGGTGGCCCTGACTTGAGCATCTCTAGAGGTGCCTCCCAGCCCCAAGGATTAGGTGATTTTGTTATTTTCCTGTGACCTGGCAGGAAGACATTTGTTTTTTAACATGCTCTGGCTGCAGGTGTCCAGCAGCTTCTGGTTCTTACTGGGGTTGGTTGCAAGGAACAAATGGCACTTCCTGATTTTTGGGTGCTGTAATTTCTGTGCTTTCAATGCTTAACAATTCATAGTAAAAAGAAGGCTCCCAACAGAGCTGCACCAGGCAGTGCTTGCATGAAGAATGAGACTCACTTGTGTTCTGATGCACCAAAATACCTTCAAAACAAATATCTCCAAAACATCCTTCATCCTCCTCCTCCTCTTTATTGGCTCACTATGGTATTGCTGGCACAGCACTGTTCTCCTCCTGAGGGTTTCCTAAACCTCCTTTGTTTCAAGGTTTACTTTTAGCTTCTAAGGCCTTGCTCTGCACAGGATTTCACCTGAGACTCGTTTCATCAGGTTAAATGAGCATAACCTGAAACATCTGTGCCAATGTTTTGGAGCCAGTATAATTGGTCTGCCAGTATAATTGGTCTGCCAGTACACCTGCAAAAAGCTGGGGCTAAAATGGCATTTAATTTGTTAACAGCATTCAGCTGACAAGACACAACAATCTTGGAGGGTCATGGGACCTCTTCAATATTAGAAAAAGTGGAAATATAAAAATCACTATCTGCTTTAAAAGTTGAGCAAGGTTTAGTTTATTTACTGAACTCTGGTCCTTATTCCACCTTTTTTGTGTGTGTCTGTGTGAAAATAATAAGAACTGTGGAGAATGCTTTAATTTATTTTCTTTGAGGAGGGACCAATACAGGTCTCCAGCACTGTAGGCTTTTTGAGCCATAAATATATGTGTGTGTATGTATTTATATATAAAACCACATGTATATCTACGTAGATGTATTAAACTACTTTATACCTACATGTATCTTAAACTACATTAAAAATGTCAGCAGTCATAGAATTAGATTTTCAGACATACACCATGACTTTCTCAGTTTCTCAACAAAACTTTTTAAATGCAGCTCATGCTTGTACTTCGTTGCTGTCCTTGTCACAAAAAGAAATCAGTGTAACTTCCCTCTGAGGGTTGTCTTTAATTATTTGCATTTTTCAGTGTAGAAATCCTGAATTTCTTTTGTCCAGATACACTTTGTATCCATCTCCACAGGTTCCCGAGGAAGATACAGTGGCATCTCTCACAGATTCTTGGGAATAGCAGGAAAGTGTTGGGATTTGCATGACATTCCCTATGCTTCTATTTAATAATAATTTTCTGGTAAATCAGGTTATCCACATTAGATAATGTGGGGAGAAATCCTGACATAATTAAGACTGCCACAAGACACAGCAGAACTCTGCTAACTCGATTCCTGCATGGTGTATGTGCAGCTACGAGAGATACTGCACTAGTTTTATGAAGTTTGTACAAATCAAAGCAATGTCAATCAGTTTCAAAAAATACTTCAGTGTAGATTTGTTTATGGATTTTGGTGGCAGGATGGTGCTAGGGCTAAAAGTTTAACTAAATAATGAGAAGTTGAGGCCTATCTGAAATGTAAGAAATGAAAGTAACCCAGGGTATAAGAACCCAGGGTTCTTAGAAGCATAAGCTGACCTTTAAATGCTCCTCAACATACAAAGGCCTGACATCAGGAAATAAAGGCTGTACCTGTGACAAGGACAAATTAACCTTTGATCCAACTAGTTAGAAAGAGTATAGAAGTGCTGTCAATCATGAAAATAGTACCCTTCAGGTTTCCTATGTCAAGTGGAATTTTAACATACAGAATTTAGCACAGAATCCACTTTGGGAGGCTCTAATGAACAATCTGCCTGCTTCCTTGCAAGAGCAGAAGTTGAAAAGAGTAAAGAACTCTCAACTTGAGGTGTTGAACAAGATGACTTCTGATTTAGAATGGGAATATGTTGGCTGGCTCCTCCTGGATGAAGCTGAAGTGGATGTGGGATGCCTCGACTGCCTGTGTGAGATGCCCAGTTCAGATGTGCTGAACTGATCCCATGGCAGCATTTTGTGTCCCACCTGACACAATCCTGGGGACCTGGGAAATGATTAAATTTATGACAGCCTGAGACAAGCAGGCTTTTGGGATATCTGAACATTCTGGGTCTTGTGGAGGATTATAACCATTCTTGTGTGAGTCTGAGGTAGAGCTCTGCTTTGGCTCTTAGCTTGGGACCAGCTCCAGTCCTTCTTGGGGGGGAAAAAAGGTGTTAGCAGATTGTTGTCTGGACCACAGATTAAAGTTAAATCACTGGGTCCTGTCTTTCTGCTCTAGGGGGCTGGACTCCCATTTTCTGTAGTTCATCCCTTCAGCTTACCTTCAGGTATGGATGACTAACAGCACTGTGGAACCAGCAGCATCAGCTCTCCAGGCCTGGGGATAACACTGGAAACCTTAAGGCTGGATAAACCCAGCTTTCCTCACTGCCTCTGCTAAAGAGAGCTGTTTATACTTAAAGTCACTTAGAAAGGAAAGTTGTAGCAAAAAAAAAAAACAAAAAACCCTGCATGTATATTCAGTAAATCTAATTACTTACATTTGAGAGGAAAACCTAAGCAACAAGGCAAGCAGAAAGGTTTTTTAACTGAAGAAGTGCATGAGTTTATTAGGACTAAAAGCAACTTTTTTTTTTCTTTTAATCCAGCTAAAATTATTGATATAAATAGGCTGTAATAAGCTATTCTAGTACAATGTAAATGGGATTTAAAGGCAGAATGTTACAGAGACAGAAAGCTGGAGATACGAAGGTAACTAATTCTTCAAATATATTAAATGCAAGAAGGCTACAAGTGGCTTTCTTTGGTGTATTGATTCTTAAACTTGATCTTGCATTGACTGAGCTGAACACTTTAACACAGAAACATTATTTTACAGTTGAAGGCATATCCTCAAACAGGTTCTGCACAAATGCATGTAAACTGGACTTAAAACCAGAGAGTTTTTAAAAAGAACAAACACCCTGGTGCATATTTTGACTTTATCTACAGTGGCTAAATATCTCAGTGTTCTCCATAAGTGTGCAAAATGGTGCATGCAATACCACATCAGCAATCAGAGTAAGAGCAGCAGTAAAGTGCCACTTCATTGCATGTGCCTAGTCCTGGTTATTTTGTATGGGGCGTGCATCAACACAAAATATAAGTCTTTGTCAAAAGTCACTGATCTGCATCCAGGGGAGGCAGAGTGAAAAAAAAAAAAAAGGTGAGTTCAGATGGCTTAGTGGGATACTTGTTCAGAAGAGAGGTGACCTTTGTGAAGCAGATTCCTCAGCATGATACCTCTTATGTGGGGAAAATCATCACAGTGGCTTCCGAAAACTCTGCTTAATTCCAGTGGATTTTGTAATGCTGTCAAGGACTCTTAACACCATTTGGGTATAATGCAATATTTGCCTATCTAAACCCCAGTAGACTTGCATGATCTAATACATAAATTGCCCTAAATGGAAATTACACTATGGAGATCAACGCCATGAAGGTATCCAGAGGATATTCAAACAGAATATTCTCCTCAGCTCTGTTGTGCTTTGCACTCAGCACCTTCCTTCTCAGGAACTCGAAGCTCTCAGGCTGCTAATACTAGTGAATTTAGCCTCACAACATGCAGTGAGGTAGGTAAGTTTACCCCCATTTTGCAGATGGCAAAACTAAGGCAGAACTCTGAAGTGACTTGCATAAGGTCCCGCAACTTGTCAGTGGCAAAACCAGGAATATGTTTTCAGAAGTCCAGACCCCAGACCTCTGTCGGATTTGAGTCCCTCCCTACTACCACAAAGCAAGCAATGCATGCAACCTTTATTCCTCCTCTTGCTGCCGTAGTCCTGCTGACACAGAGGAAGCTTTTCCTGATTGAATTCCCGCTTTCTTTGGCAAAAAGCACCTGGTCCTGTCAAAGTGCTGTGTATTATGCTCTTCACAGAGGCATTTCTTCTGAGGCACGATAGAAAAGCCATGGTTTCCCCATGGCAGGGAGACTGTACAGGTCCAAACAGAGTCTTATTTCTTGCAGAAGACCTGCTGCTTGGCATTCTTCACCCGTTGCTCCTCCTTCAGGTTCTTCTGCCGCACGTGTTTGCTGGAGATGTTTTCCACGTGTTCCGAGGGGAACCAGCCTCTCTCCCGGTCTGAGAGTTTTACTCCTTCCATCCACCCTGTGGTGTGGGGAAAAGCACAGCATGAGGCAAAAGCCATGTGTTCTTTTCATTGTTTCCCCAAAAAAAGCCTCCTCCAAAAAGACCCTAAGAGCAAAGGAAAAGATCCCCTTTCAGCTTCCAAATAAAGCATCCTAAAGAAGATGAAGAATCCTTTTGTCCTCTAAATGCTACAGTTTAAGACAGGCATTGTTCATTCTGCTCACCATCATTGCTGTACTGCATAACCATGATGATATCTGCCTTCTCCAAAGCCAGCTCATCGTTTTCCCGAGCCTTGTAGGTCTTTATGCACTGAACCTGTGGTGCATCTGAAGGAGAGCAAAGATCACATTGGTACACGGGAAAGCAACAGTAAACCTGTGGGCATCAGCTCCAGAGGAGGTGGAGAATATGAAGCTGCCCAAATGAAAAGCAGAGAACTGGAAGGGACACTACAGGTCTTCATCTAAAACAAGGAGTTAAAATAGGTAAAATAACTGGCAGCACCTGGCACTGAGGGAAAGCCCATGAATACATTCTTTATCTACAAAACCCTGAGTATTCTGCCTTGGAATTCTTCTGGGGTGTCCCACCTCAGAGTGCCTGTGGCTCCTGTGAGCCAGCCCACCCCCATGGCTGCAGCAGCAGAGCAGTCTCACCAGGGCGTTCCAGGAGATCCGGTTCTCCCCGTGGAGGAGCCAAAGCAGAGATCCACCTCAGCTTCTCACTGCTGGAAAACAGCACAGGATAGGTGTCAGCATTCATTGAGGGACAGCAGTCTGGTGACTGAAATGGGGAGGGGGGGTGTTTGCTACCACAAAGGGAAGCAGAGAAAGGAGGTGGGAAAAGGCAAAAATTCCCATTTTTGGAGGCTGATGGTATGACATAATGTGGTAGGTATTGTATGAGCAGCTATGATGAGAGAGGAGGAAGGTGGTTCACAAGGAAATAGTTATAGTAAGAGGATGCTTTTCAAGATTTCTGCTCAGCAGCTGCATTTGGTATTTCAGCATTTGAGTAGCTGAGGGACAACCATCAGGCTACTAGGAGGAGTCTGGCTGTGGTAATGAGATACACCAAGGGTAAACTTGAGCTCTTACTGTGTCTCTGTCCGAAACAAGAACTCCACTCTTTTTCCCTGGTAATTCTGAAGCAGAAAGAGACGGAACAGATTCTTGTTTGCCCCGTGGAGTTTCATCTCGCACTTCTCCCCGCGCACGTACGAGAAAGCCGCGTGGTCAAACACAACGAAACGCCCGCCCCTGCAGGTGAAGAGGGACAAAACAAGGTGTGAGTCTGAAGGTGGTGAGGGTTACAAAGTGAGTCCATGTAGTCTGAAGGAAAGAAAAAAGCTTTTGAGACTCTGGAGATGAGTCTTCATCTGCTTCAGACATCCTAAGCAGTATCAGAAATCTCAGAAGGCCAGAGAAGAGAGAGAAGGGGTTTAATGAAAAGGGTAGAAATAGTAAGCTCTGTCCTGTCAGAATTTTATTTGGTAGCTTACAGCTTAAAAACAAACCCACCACCCTCAAAACCCCAACACAACAACTCTCTTGACAAACCAGTGATTTGTGCATTCACTAGTCCTCATACTGTACTTTAGGAAGAAATTATTTACCAAGTACAACTAGAATAAATAGTTATTGTTCAAGGTTTCACATTGTAGAGATGCAAAGGCAGAATAGGAGCGTTGTGCTAGGGACCACAAGGTATGTTTTTATATTCTGATACGTAATTAAGAGTTGGGACTATCAATTTCCACATACTTGCATGATACTCACATCAGGTCAGGACAGGAGAGTGACTTGACAAAGGCTGCCACTTGCTGGCAGGCAGAGGGAAAGGACTCTGTCACCAAAGCACAGACCCCGAGAGAGACAGGTATTTTAGAAGGGGCAGCAAGAATTGTGTTGAAGCACTCACTCCTTGGGCCGAGACAGGAGCAGACAGTCATTGAAAAGGTGCAGGTAGATGGGCCGGGTGGTGACTTTCCATTTTGGACTCAGGTTGTTGAAGTCCAGAGCTGTCAACTCACCACACTTCACAAGTCGCCTCGACTGTGAGATGAGTGGGAATATCTGCAAGACAAAAATAAATAGTTATGCACAAGAAAATGAGTCCCTGTGAGTTTTGGATTTGTATTTTTGCCTTTCTCTTTAGGAATGGTGCTCTCAGTTGTCCAGCTAGAGAGGTGTAAGTCATGGAGGCACCTTCATGTGAAGGCTGACACAAATAATTGGGCAAGGGAAGCACTGATGAAGTGCTGACCTGTGGATGATGTTCTGGTTCAACAGCTCTGTGTGTATCAGAGAGGAGAACAAAAAGTGGCTTTTGGGGAAAGACAGAAAATACATTAGGCTAGAGCAAGGCCCAGGGAATGGATGAGCTCACCTTACACTCAAATTCGATCTTCTGGCTGAGGTAGATCAGCTCTTCAGTGCTCTTCATGCGCTGGACATTCTCATTGCAATCCTTGATGAGCTGCAGAGGAAAACAGATGAGTTTTCAGATGAGCTGCAGTGAGGTGGGAGCAGAACTGCCTGGTGGGATCAGTACTACTCCCAGGAGTCCCTCAGGACTCAGCATAAGTTACAATTCCTTAGGCATCCCCCTGCAAAAAAAGTAGGTATTACAATCAGAGCATATTCTGAGTTGGAAGGGACACACAAGGATCATTGAGTCCAACTCCTGGCTCTCCACAGACACCCCAACAATCCCACCCTGTGCATCCCTGAGAGCATTGTCCAAACACTCCTGGAGCTCTGGCAGCCTTGGGGCTGTGACCATTCCCTGGAGAGCCTGGGCAGTGCCCCAGCACCCTCTGGGGGAAGAACCTTTCCCTGATATCCACCTTAACCCTCCCCTGACACAGCTCCAGCCGTTCCCTGGGTCCTGTCCCTGCTCACACAGAGCAGAGATCAGGGCCTGCCACTCCTTGTGAGGAAGCTGCAGAGCTGCTGTGAGCTCTGGCCTCAGTCTCCTTCAGCTGAACAGACCAAGTGACAGCAGCCACTCCTTTCACCATCCTGGTGGCTCTCCTTTGGAAGGTCAAATCATCACTAGACAGAACAATCCACCTTATGAGGCTGTATAAACTGTAGATAACTATTTGTCCCAGAAAACTTTAAACCTTGCCTCTATAATAAACAGGATAAGAGGAAGGGATGCAATAGATTAATGCTGTGGGTTTTTTTAAAGCAAGATTTTCTTGCAGGGACAAGGGTGGGAGTTGATGATTAATTAGAGACAAAGGTAAGGCTGCAGAAAGGGGCACCTTTACCTTTTCAAGTGCATCATAGGCCTGTGTTGCTTGCACTTCCTCCTCAGACCCGGGCCGAGTTCTTTTCAGGATATTCTGTGTGAGAAAAGATTATTTTCATGATGCAAACAGGGAAAGGTGGACATTACCACCACTGAAGAGTGGGATAAATAATAAAGCTGAAGTAGCTGATGACATATGGAGACAAGAAGGCCAAAAATCTGAGTGCAGAATGTCTCTGATAATTCACACTGACCAGGGCATTCCTCTAAATCTAATTTGTATTAATTATCACATAGAAGATACATAGCATAGGAAGCAACCACTAGCTAAAACACAGATGGATGTATGAACAGAATAGAGTTGTCCTTTTCTCCTGTTAAAAAGAGGCTCAAATAGTCAAAAAGAACAATTTCATAGAAAGAGCTCAAAGTTAGTTCTTTAGGGACTGGCTGGTCCCCTGTCTGGATGGCTCCTTATTAGTCAACATTGCAGGCAAAGCATAGACACAGACTGCCCTTCCAGAGGGCAGCCAAGGAGCCCTTGCTTTGTTTTCCTAGCAGGAAGCCTAAAAGTTCAATAGAATGTAAAACAGCATGTTCTGAGAAGACTCCATAAATTCTTTATTGGAGTACAATTAAAGTAGTGTCACAACAAAGCCCTAAATGATTCACAAACAGCACTGCCTCATGCAGTGCCACATCCATCATTTGCTGAACACCTCCAGGGATGGGGACTCTATCATGTCCCCAGGCAGCCTCTTCCAATGCCTGCCAACCCCTTCTGGGAAGGAATTCTTCCTGATGTCCAACCTGAACCTCCCCTGGTGCAGCTTGAGGCCATTTCCTCTTGTTCTGTCCTTTGTTTCCCAGGAGCAGAGCCTGACCCTCCCCAGCTGTCCCCTCCTGTCAGGAGTTGTGCAGAGCCAGAAAGTTCCCTCTGAGCCTCCTTTTCTCCAGGCTGAGCCCTCCCAGGTCCCTCTGCTGCTCCTAGACAAAGCTTGAGGAAACTTGAGGGAAGGCAGGGAATCATCACAGTTACCTGTAGGAGGAGTTTGAGTCGAGTGATGCGCTGGAAGGGGAGGATGAGGAAGGATTTAAGCGAGAGGCGTTGGCACACTGGATCACTTTCCAGTCTCTCCAGGACTTGCTGGAACCCTGCATTCCCATTTCTGTGGGAGTGGCAAAGAAAAAAAAAAAAAAAGACATCCAGGCATCAGAGTAAATAAATAACCTTCCTGGTATCAGATTTCAGGGAATGTTGGCGTACTCCCAACACTCAGGTTTTATCCCTGGGGCAAGATGGAGTAAAGAAACTGCACCACTCTGCTGCTGAAGAGCAGCTATAGGTTTCTAACAGCTACAGGATGGCAGTACAGCTGTTATTATCTCTCTCCTCTTTCCACAGCCCTCTGGAGTAAAAGCCAGAAGTAACATCTACATTTCAACTCCTTTTATCAGCAGTGCTCCTTTCATGGGGACAGTGGTGGTTTGCACTCTGGTTCTCAGTGATCAAGACTGAAAACCATTCTCCAGGATGGTCATTTTTGCTTTCTTCAGTAGAGGGCAGACAGAGAACAGCCTGCAACAAGATCAGCTATTATGTATTCTTTTCCTCTCCAATGCCATGGGAGAGAAGCCTGCAGGAGCTCTGTTCATGCCATGGAACTGAGGAAGGTTCTTCTGGGGGAGTAGTGACAGCACTGCTCAACAATTCCTGCAGCATTCCCTATCATTTGAAAGAGTCAATATTCATGGAAGTAAGGGGGAGAAGGGTGCAGCAAAAGAGCAAAACTTACAGTAACCTCTGGAAGGTTTGCTCCTGGTATGTCTGGTTTGTCACATAGGGCAGATACACCCGGCGGAAGTCGGGGGCGTGTTTCAGAGCCACGTCACACACATGGAAAGTGAACATGTCCTCTTCAAATTTCTCCTCCAAGTCAAAGAGGAAACTGCAGCACATGGATGCGGTGCCATAAAAGGAGAGGGAAATATCAGTGTCATTTAGTCTCCTAAAATGCTGACAGCCCAGAGATAAGCACAAGACAGCTCTTTAGTTCTAGAGAGAGTGTAATGTCTGGACAATGACAATTTAGGTATCAGCAAGGAAAAAGCAGAGGCAAAAGACCTCTATTCTTGAGAGGTCATGCTTCTACAGGCATGGTCAGGAAGTAGCTGGAAACTAAGACCTCACCAGAATAATCCTGCTGGTAGAAATGGAAAAGGTAGCAGCAAACCATACCAGCTTAGTGATTTATGTAGCCAAGCCTTGCAGAAGGAAAAGCAGAACAGAATCCTACAACATACAGGATTCCTTGCATGTGGGGTCATGTCCACATTTCATGAACTACACTCTATTGATTCACATTAGTTTTTGTCAAGTGATGGTTGTAACTTACCTTTTTTTCCTTTCCCCCCCCCCCTCACTTTTCATCAGTGCTCATGCAGCTGCCCCTTTTGTCTTGTATTTGGCAGGAGCTGCTTTGGGTTGGGGTCTAGTTAGTTAAGTTTAATTGTAGTTGAAAGCAGTGGCACAAGGCTGCATTACCATCTGCAACACTTTGATCCCCTGCAATGAGCTCTGTGCACAACTGAGCCATAATATCTGGGATTTAACAGCAGAATTTACACTGCCCTGTCACCTAAAAAGGCGAATATTCCTTTCCAGGCAGTGCTGGAATGCCATCACTAGGTGCTGTATCTGCCTTGAACAGTGAACGCGCAGAAGAGGAGTGAGAAATGTCCCTGATGGAAGCACCACGTGCCTGTCAGCCCTGGAAGCCAAGGCCCACGCCTCACCTGGCGCTGACGTCGCGCACGTCAGAGAGGCGGGAGAAGAGCCACTGGCGCTCCTGGTTGGTGAGCATCGCCTGCAGCTCTGCCGAGCGCTGGAAGTGATCCACTGCCACGTTCAGACTGCGCAGGTAGGAAGCCTCAGATATTATCAACTCAAACTTGGCCTTGGGAGAGAAAACAAGGGAGCACAGCATCACTGCGCTGCGCAGGTCTGTGAGGAATCTTACAGAGAGGAGACGGGGCAAAGAAGGAAAACCTCCCAGCACACGATGCAGGAAGTGTGTAATTACAGACGAGAGGCTTTAGAAATGAAGGGCAAGCATGCTATTACAGACTTTCTTTAAAAAAACAGACTAGTGGCATGACTTAAAAATAGCTACTTGTGCTCATTTTGCTTTTTATTTCCCCTCAACACCACTTTCACAAGGTTCCCCATTTTCCAAGCTCCCATGAAGTCCAGCATCTGTACCACACATATTTTTCTCCTTCATCACGTTTCCCATGCTGTTGTTTTCACCTCTTTCTCTGGGTTCTCCTGTTCACTTCTCAGATCCTCTCATTCTCCTTACCCAGTTTCTCTGTACCATTGTGCTGAATCCATACCTCTCCTTGCCTCCTCTCAGCACTGCAGCTCACACAGGTCAATTTGATAAACTCATATTCTACCACAGAAAATACAATTCACTGTGCTTTTATTACCATCTCTCACAAGCTTATGTGTGGAAGTATGCTGCAAGTCTTCTACTTTTATACACCCTTTTGCAATGAACATACTGAAAACTCCTTATCTTGTTCCCACTTTTCCCCATGTTTGTTTTCTTGGAGTTAGTGATACTGATTGCAGAGTCTGTCCTTCAGTGCTGCTTTTCTCTAAAATCCAGCACTTGAGCATTGCTCTGCTTCACACCCCATGCTGCTTTGAGCAGTAGCAGTGACCTCTGCCTCAACCACCTGCATTCCCACATCACAGTTTTTGCTCTTTGCTTTAACCCCTCTTCCAGAGACTCTTCCTTGACTACAGACCACCCAATTTACTGTGTCACATGTGTCCCTTACCTCTTGCAGCCTCTGCTCCTCACGGGACATGTTGAGCAGCATTCTGCTGCCCCGTATCATGGGGATGTCCTGCCAGAGGGATGCGTTAGATGAGACTGACAAACGTTGCAAATATGAGTCCTGGGGAGACAGCACTTTCCTCCGTAGCCTCGGGGAACTTGGGAAACTTGACTCTATATCCTCTGGATAATCCACTCTCTTCTGGCTTTGGATGGCCTTGTTCAGAGCCACATCACTGTACTCCTGATACAGCAATTTTGCTGTGAAGAAAGACACATACATTTATCTTTCCTGTAGTAGCAACTCACCCTCTGCTTCAACCTGGAGAAAACTCTGCCCTGGATTGGGAGAGCCAAATTCAGGCAAAGCTCCCCAACTGCACGGGTGTACTGCAGGACTCCAGCTGCTTTCCCTGCTCTCAAACACCACATCCTCACAACCACCATGTGACAGGAGTCCCTCTCCTTTGTGCTCACTGCAAGGGTGAGAGATGCTGGTGGAGAGGGCACTGCCAGAGCGCCCCAGGCAGGAGGTACTTACAGGAGTTGATAAGTTTGGAGTGCCGGCGCTTGAAGTTCTCTGTTGTATCTGCAGATTTCTTCTCTCTGCCAGGGAATAAGGATTTCAAAACACAGAGTGAATGAAGAGGACAGCACCAGAGATGGCTTATCCAAACCTTAGAAACTGCTCTGTCACAACAGGGACATCTCTTTTTCCAACAACCTCAAGCTCCACAAGCTTTACTTAACACAATGGGCAAAGAACTTGGCTTTATGGAAAGGCTGTCCTGAAGGCACAGAAATACCCTACTCTGTTGCAGTAGCATCCTCTTCAAGAGAACATAGACTGAAACACAGGCCCAGGGCATTTAGTTGAAGTTTTCCACTCCTTACCATCATCTTTGGTAACTCAGAAACAATGGAGGTGTCTGTGCTGCACAGGGATGGGGGTCTTTGAGAGATTTCTAAGGGTCCTTGAGAGACTCACCGCATTATAACAGTCTCTGAGCTGACTGGTGGTTCCCTGTGTGCCCTGTGAGCTTCTTCCTCTGAAGGAACAGAAGAAACCTCTGTGTGGAAGACAATTGGAAAGTAAACACATCAGTCCATTTTTAGACTTCATCTACAATCCAAATGATACACAGATACCACTTACCTATACCCCACCTAAGTGGCAGTCTGGAGATGGAGTACACAAGTGCCCTTGTGACATTTATTTCTGGGTCAGAAACATTCTAGTTTTAATAATCCTTGACATTACTTACACTTTACATCTGTTAGCTACATTTACTTTTCACACAAAGAAAAAGGCTGACATTTTAAGCAACAACAGTAACTTTAAGAGCTTCCCTCTCCAGTTATGCAAGCAAAGACTCTGCCTATGTGCCCTGTTTGGTGCTGTCCTTACACTTTCAGCTATTAGGGCCAGGCATCAGGATATCAGTGGAGCCAAAGTGTAAAAATGGAGAAATCCTTTTGGTTTGTGAGAGATTTAAGCAAATAAGGTGTGAAGAAATTCTAAATCTGAAATAACTGGAAGCAGAAAAAGGAAGAAAGCCCAAAGGCTGAGCTGCAGTTATGGGTAAGGGAAAAGACAGTACTATTGCCTTGAATATTTTAAATTTTGGAAGCAAGAAATTACAGGTCAAACATATGAAATAATCTTGATTCAAGTTCTACCAAACCTTTTACACCCTTCCACATACCACAGCTTTTCCTCTCTGCCAAAAATACAGCATGTTTCAGAGCTTCAAAAATAGACTAAAGTAAAAGCTAAAAAGAAGCAATTATTTAAAGTTCATGTAAGATATAGTAAAGAACAGACATACATCCTGATAGCAAGTACTGCTGAATGAGCTGCATTACAGAAAATGAATGTTTTTCCACTTGTGACATCAGTGATTTGACTTCTGTGCAAGCTGGGACCTTGGGCTGAACAAATTTGCATTCTTATCTGTACTCTCAAGTCCTGTCCTTACAGGAAAATCATCTTTTTTAGAAGGTCAAGTGAGAACCTAAAAGTGCCAGTTGCAAAATAAGGGGAGGCAGCAAATAAACAACTGATAAGAGATATGGGCTACTGAGGGTGTGTACATGGCTCTTCCTAACTGCCTCAGGGATCCATGAAATAAGTTTATTGTTGCAAGTATTAGTGTGGAATGGGGGGACTGAGCTCCAGAGTGCATCCCTACTCAAGGAAACAAGAAGGATACACACAGCAAGATAGAGGAAGGAGGGGACATCTGGAAAGGGAAGCTTGGGGCAGGATAGGAGGGGGCTATAGAGCTGGAGCAAGGAATATCACCAGAAAGGCACAAGAGCCATGCCAAGCTCGCAGCTCTCACACCTCTCCATCACACTGGGTTTCATTTAATCCCACTTCTTGATAGCTGCCCTAAAATGAAGGGGGGAAGGAGGAAGGGAAATGGAAGGGAGGACTCACGCTGCAAGATGTCTGGTGGTACTGACATCCTCTTCAGGCCCTGACGGTGCCAGTCCTTGGTTTTTCCTCGGCTTTTAGTTGGGTGTTCTTGACTGGCTGCTGGCTCCTGCACAGCCACCCCAACCTTTTTTTTGTCTGGCCAACTTGATGATTTTTCCAAAGGTGCATGTTTGGCCGTTTCTTCCTTTGGCTGGCGCTCTCCTCCTTCCAGCCTTTGCCTGACTCTCCTCTCACCTTCTGTTTTCTCTGTCACCGCCAGTGGAGCCTGGATGTTCTTTGTGTCCACACCAAAGCTGCCTGTGGGCTGCTCCCATCGCAGCTCCTCGTCCTGGCAGGCTGTTCTGGTGGTCGGCGGCGACGGAGGGCTGAGCCGGAGGAAGTGGATTGGATTGGTGAATGCAAGCATTGGAAGGCGCTGTGCAGAGTCTCTGCTCTTGGAGTCTGGGGATGCTATCAGGCCTTCCAACGAGGGCCAAGAATGGTGGTCAGGTGAGGATTTTCCACTCTCTAGATCCACGTGGGGATCCGCTGTTTCGGGGCTGGTGTCAGAGCAGCCAACCAACATTTCGTTTCCAAGAGCCGAAAAGCTTTTGGTCAGCAAACTGACCCCCGAGTCATCAGAAGTCTCCGTATCCTGGGGACCTGAGTCGCCAAGATCCCACTCTGCACTCCCTGGAACAAGGTCATCTCTCTCTGCTAGACTTTCTCCATCAGAAGCAGAGGGCATGGAGTTGGAATGGGATGCAGAGGTGGCAGTCTGGAGAGGATGGCTCGGAGCTCCCAGCCTACCTTCATCCACCCCAGAGCTGAGGGGGAGCCTGGAGTGCGGCCCAGGAGCGGGCGGCTGGTGACCTTCAGGGGCTGGAGGTGGAACAAGGTGATTTGCATGGAGGGCAGGGGCCTGAGCTTGACTGGGCCTTTGGACGTGGGAAGGAGGATGAGGAAGCTGTTTGGCATCAGGCACAGGCACCGGAGGTAGGCTTGAGTGGGACACAGGGGACAGAGGTTGTCCTTGCAGGACCGTATCATCTTCAGAGGGCCAAGTTAGGGTGCTCAGGACACTGGAAATTCTGGATCCAGCCTCTTTTTGGTATAAACTGCAGTCAGGCTCATCAAATAAAGGCACTTGTGCTTTATGATCCACATTTGCTCCCATTTCTTTTCCTTGGATAATGGCACTTTTTTGGGGAGAGTTTTGCAGAATTGTCCCTGGGTGGCTCAGGGGAGTGGAAGTCCTTTCTGGTGTTTGGGATGCTTCCAGAGGCCCTGCAATACTAGCCACAGACCTCTCATCCCCAGGAAAGCTCCCTTGTAGAGGAAGGGAGCTCGTGTACATTACAGAGAAAGATGGGTCACTAAGGCCCTCATGAAAGCCTTCCTCAGAAGTAAGGAGTTCATGGGAAGTCTTGGCCTCTCCTGTATCTGTCCTTACAACAGCAGTTTCTGCTGGTGTTGTGTCCCTCCCTTGTGCAGGAGCAGCTTGGCTGGGTGGCTTCCCTGCAGAGTCTGGCAGCTCGTTCAGGCTGGTGCCAGGACAGTGATCAGGGGTCACAGGAGCTATCCTGGCACCCTCCTGCTCTGGAACAGATGCTGATGCTGCTGAGGTGAGCTCTGAGGGGGAAGCTGGAATGAATTCACAAAGCTCAGCTTTTCCTGTAATGGGATGAGGATCCATGGGATCAGGTGGCTCCAAGTTACTGGTGGCAGAGGAAGGGTGTGCTGGAACAAGAGCCTCTGGGTTCTCTGCACTAAAAGGTGCTGTCACCCCTCCACAGAGTGATGCATCTCTTTTATCAAACCTCTGGACAGCTTTTCCATGACCACCAGTGTGCTCATTCTCCCTGCCCAGCCGTGTCTTATCATCCCAGTGAGCTTCTCCAATATCCTGACCACCTATGGAAAAGCTGCCAGAGTCCTCCAGGTCTTCTGCCTGGTCAGAGATATAGCACATGTGTGGAGTTTCCCCCTCTGGGTTCAGGTTATTTGAGGACAGAGGGCTGACAGCAGGTGGCTGACATCCAGAACCTGCTTCTGTGACATGAGCTTTCAGCAGCATGTCCTCATCAGGATGCTGATCCACAGAGACAGGTTCCCCAGGAGGAAATGCTGATCCTGTTTGCTCAGACAAGGAAGCATACTCCAAACCACACACATCCACATTATGCCTGGGAACAGAAGGTATCTCTGACCCAAAAGCTGATGATAGAGCCTCTAGTTTGAGCTCTTCCCCCAGACCAAGCTCTTCCATCTGCAGTTGTTCCTGCTCATTTTGTTCCCTGTTTTTCTGATCTTTGAGCTCCAAAGGTTTGCCTTCTCCTGGCAGATTCTGCTCTTTGCACTCTTCCTCCTCCTCTTCTTGCTGAAGTTCAGACGCTGCCTCCTCCCAAGCTGGCTCCTTATGCTGTGAAGCATTCACTTCCTCTGTCCTTTTAGCACTACTCTTTCCTTGGAAAGCACTCTCTGCTGAAGGGGGAGGTCTGCCCTCAGTTTTTCTGTGATCATCTTCTAGATGAAGGCATTTGGAAGCAGATGAGTTCTCTTTAGGAACCATTCCCTGGTCTTTGACCATGCTGGTATTCCCTGTTTCACCAGCTGAAGTGTTTCCTTCTGCTTGTAGTGAACTCATTTGGCTGTCACGTGTTAAGGCGGAAGACAACTGATGGGAAGAGGAAGATTCTGTATTCTCTTCCAAACCCTGGGGTGCTCTTAAGCTTTCCTGAACATCTTCAGAAGTGTAAGGTTTAGCTGTGTCCTCTACTGCTCCCTCTGAGGTAGGCTGCTCATCAGATGCTGGAGCCAACTTTTTGGTGCTTTGCTCCTGCTCTGCACCAGCATCGACCTCCTGCAAAGAATCCTTGGAGATGTTATCCAGAAAGGGTTCAGCCTTATAATGCCCTTCTGAAACAGTTTTACACACCAAAAAGCACTTAGGTGTCTCTCTCTGAGAGGAAATGGCAACTGCCAAAGGGGATTTCGTTTGCTGGGCCTGAGGGTCTGAGCCATGAAAAGCCAGTTCTGCTTGGCACTGAGGAAACTCAGTGCTGAGGTTCACAGCCTGCAGGATGGGGCTGCCAGGGACTGGCTCATCCTGGACTCTGCTGTGACAGGAAGGGTCCTGGCTGCTTTCCAGGTCAACCAATTCCAATTGCCTAAATTTCAGAGAATATTCCAGTCCACCCTCCTCTAAAAGCATTTCTCCTTCCATTTCTGTGAGTCCCTTTTGAGGCTCTGTATCCCCTCGGCCCTGTTCCAGTCCTGCTGGCACTTTTTGCATAGAGTTAGAGGGTCTGCCCAGCATCTCTGCTGCTTTCCCTGGAGCAGCAAGGCAGTCCTTGGGCGTGCTGAGCTCTGCTTCTTTTGCAGAGTTAGACGGGCTGGTGCTCATTTCAGCTGCTGTGTGAGTGGCATGATGCTCTCCTTCCAGGGCTGAAGAATCCCAGGCTTCCCCAGTGATGCTGCTGGCTCCTGGGGGAGTGGTACCTCCCTCACTGGTTTCTTCAGACTCCATCAGTGACACATCCTGCTGAAGAAAAAAGCGTTTTTCTGTTACTACTTCACAATGATAGGATGGATCTAATTCACTGCTTCCACTGAAGCTGATAAAAACCAAAACCAACACCACATACCTAGCAGGTGATAAGAGCTGGGAAACAAACACAAAGACTCAGAATATACAAACACCACATGTAAGCTTGCAGTATGAGAGTAACTCCAAAATAACCCCACTGGTGTCTTTTTATTTTCACATGCAAATGCAGAAAGTGACTTTGGTTGGAGAGCAGAGGTGCTGAGCTCTCTGCAATGGCCACAGGGCAACTTATGAAAAGTGGTGGCTGTGGCTGGTTATCTCAGACCCAAAAGGGGGTACCAGAAGGCATCCAGAGAACAAGAAAATTTTCAAAAATCTCCATTGATTTTCATGGAGGGCACGGTGGACAAATACTCCTGGTCTCTTCTAGCAGAGTTTAAAAGGTCTGTCTGATTTCTGCCTGTCCTTTGGCTCTCTTTACAGATCTCTGTGTAGATCTGGACCTCATTGCAAACGACTGCAGAAATTAATTAACAAGAGATAGGAACATAAGAATTTGATTAACAGGTAACTAGGATATGACACAAGACACAAGATATTTGAAGGCTGTAAACCACATGGGTTGAGAGGAGTAGCTCTGGTGTGTGTGGACTAATTTACAGACTATAAAGAGAAACTACATCATCATTTAGTCTACTCTTTTAGGGAGGGGGAAAGAGAAAAAAATCTCAGGATTGCTGGACAGTTTCCCAAAGGATATAGTGGAATTTCCCATCCACTATTGCATTTGAAGTTCAGACATGACAAAGCACTAGGGAATGCACATTTGGGATATGTCTGTGAAAAGGATGGAAGAATCTGATTCACCACTTTTATCCCTCCGGCTTCTACCATGATCAACAATCTCTACCTGGAAAAAAGCTGAGAAAGAGACAAACTGTTGTAGCTCCCTCTCTTTTCTTCTACGGTGATTTCCTTGTGCTAGAGTGGCTCTACAGTCACAAGTACCAACCTCTGATCCCACACAGAAAGTAAAAGCAATAAGGGCATAATTACATGTGAACTAATTGTCCCAGTTAGCTCCATGGCAGGGCACGCCTGGCCTGAAAGCTGGTTTAGCTTCTATTTTCCCTTACGTCAAGTGAAACAAAACACCTGCTCTGAAGGCAAGGAGTGCATGCTCTGGAGATAGAACTGCAGCATTTTGTACACCTTCATCATGGGTATTGTCATCACAGAATCACAGAACGGGTTGTGTTGGAAGGGGCATTAAAGATCATCCAGCTCCAACCCCCTGCCATGGGCAGGGGCACCTTCCACTATCCCAGGTGGCTCAGAGCCCCTGAGCAAAATGTGGTCTTGAACACTTCCAGGGATGGGGCAGTCACACCTCTGGGAAACCTGTGCCAGTGCCTTACCACCCTCAAAAGGATTTCTTCCCAATATCAAATCTAAATCTCTCCTCTTTTGGTTTAAAATATATTCCCCTTGTCCTATGACTACCTGCCCATGTAAAAAGTAGCTCTCCCCTATTTCTATACACCCCTTTTAAGTACTGGAAGGCTGAAATGAGGTCTCCTTGGAGCCTTCCCTTCTCCAGGCTGAACAACCCCAATTCTAAAAAAAATTGGGAAAATAATTGAGTTAGCTAATTGAGTTAATTCACCCATTAACTACTTCCTGTGTATTTTTTCTCATGTAATCATTAATTTTTGTTTATAGTGAAAAGACAGTCTTTCTTACAAAACCAGGCCAAAACCAGGGTTTTTCAGCAATTTGGATTTTCCTTCCCAAGCAGTGAGTAGTTGTAATAGCTATAATTTTAACAACCAGTTTGTTTCAAAGGGATATGTCCATTCAGGGAGTTCCCACGGGGTTTCCAGCAGGTCTTGCTGCTGTCAGCTGTTACTAAACTACCTGGATGCTGCTAAATTGTCTTTTCAAAGGTTCCACATCAGATCACTCTTGTGCTACACTGCTCTTGGCTCTCCTGGCTACCCCCCTGTATCTCCTCAGCTCCAGGCCTAGAAAAGTACTACTTCTCACACCTAATACAGACAGTTTTCCAAAACAGGCTCCCCAGGAGCAGGGACACTATTTAGGGAGACACAAGCTGCTGGCTAAGGAAGGTTTACTATTACTAAAGATAGGATGGTTCATAAAGATCTGAATAGTAAGGTGCTCAAACTCAAGCCCACACTTTGGGGAAGAACTCTTGCTCACTGTGCTGTTTCAAAGATGTACACAGCACTGAATTTCCTCTTATTAAGCTCAAAACCCCAGTTTCCACTTCCATGGCCCTGTTGCAAGGGATTTGGACAGGCAAAAGGACGAGTTTAAAGCTGTGTTTGGAGCAGTTCCATGATGATGATGCTGGGAGGCAGGGTAGAGGGAGGTGCACAGCACATCAACACTGGAAGCTGCCAAGTGAGATTTGTCTCATCATATTACTGCCAGGTGTTTTGCACACCTCAGGGAGAGCAAGAGAGGAGCTTTGGGGAGTGAGGCAGGAGAAGGAGCAGGAAAACTTTCTGCAGACAGGAGGGGAGGACTTATGCAGCACACCAGGGAAACTGTCAAAGGCTGGGTGCACCACAGTAGAAGGCATGACTGCAATAAGGATTTCATGGAGGTGGAAGAGGAAAATAATAAAACAAGACTGACAGCACCTGTAGTCTTCCCATGCAGAGCAGCTGCCCAGTACAAAAGCCCAGTAATTATCAGAAGAGAGTGCCTGTGGAGCACTGCCATGTTTAACCCCCAATGCTCTGCTCCATCAGAGGAGTGACCAGGAGATCCCCAGGACCTCAGCTACCCAAAGCAAACTTTCAATTAGCATTTTCAGCAGGGCCAGTAACATGACAGAACAGCACACAGGACCTATCTAGCATCTTCCACTAGGAAGGATACACAAACTCTCCAAGAAAATTCACTGTTTCCCCTTTTGAGGCTTACTGATCTTTCACACCTCTCACTGGATCAGATGATGAGCAGGCCATCACTCCCTCATATGCTCTGTCTGTGGAACAAGGTAAAATGATGTTACCTGTTGAGATAAAGCCACTCTGGCTCTTCTCCCAAGAGGGCCTGGAAACACCAGACTTCAGTGCCCATGAGCCCAGCTTTTAGGTGATTCTGGGTGCACAGAACCCCTTCAGACTGGAACAGTGAGAGGGAGCAGCTGGCCACATGCCAGCATGAAAACAAAGGGGCGATGCTTGGTCCTGCTGCAGTCACAGGCACAAAATCTGAGAGAAGGGTGAAGGAGGTGGCCTGGTGAGCAGAAAACTACAGCAGTGAAAGCATATCGATATCTTATTGAGGGCACAACCCATCCACAGCTTGCCCAGATTACAAATGGCAATGTGAATGTTGTACTTCCTTCCACTGTGGGTTAATTCACCTGGACAGAGATGACAAACACTTCTGGTTTTAAATAGAAAGTACCTCACCTTCCCTCCCCTCCTCCTCCAACAAACAAGAAAGGAGCAATAACAAGTGCTATCAAGCACAGACAAGCCCTTCAGCTAGCCAGGAAGTGGAATACAAGAGGAACCCTGAGATCCTCCCCCTCCCAAAGCGGGGAGAGACGGAGCTTTCTGCCTGCCACCTTGGCCCTCCCTGCGCGGTGCCGGGTGCCGCCCGCCCTCCCTCGGCCCCGCTCCACATCCCGCTCCCGGTCCCGCTCCCTTGTCCTGCTCCATATCCCGCTCCCTTGTCCTGCTCCCCCATCCCGCTCCCCTGCCGCGGGGCACGGGCAGCCCACACGCCCAGGCTGCTGCAAACACAGAGAAAGTCCTGCCCTGCGACGCGGGGATGGAGCTGCTCCAGCCCTGAGCTTGTGGCAGCCAGAGGAGAAAGCCGTTCACGACAGTGATTGAGCGGCGTGGGCGAGGACACCCTTTTCTTATTGAAACAAAGGCTTTCCCGAGTAGTTCCTAGTTTGGGCTTATCCTTGCTGGAGCAGCCACAGCCTGGTGTAGAAATGCCAAAGCTGGCTTAAGGGCTGCAGCTCAGGCAGGAAAGAGTTTTGTGTTTGGCTCTTAACACCCACCCATAATACAAGGCTGCCCTGAGTCTTTTCCTGCAATCTCAGCTTGGTTTAATCATCTTGGTCACACAGTTCAGGTACACTTCACAAGGAGCTGAAAAAAGGGAAATATAGGTTAAATATTAGGAAGGAATTCTTTCCTGTGAGGGTGCTGAGGCCCTGGCACAGGTTGCCCAGAGAGACTGCGACTGCCCCATCATTCCTGGCAGTGTCCAAAGCCAGGTTGGACGGGGCTCTGAGCGACCTGGCTGAGTGGATAGGTTTGGACTAGGTGATCTTTAAGGTCACTGCCAACCCCTTAACATTCTATGACTTGAATCAGCTCAGATCCAGCCTTTCCCCTTAAAAAACCCAGAGCTCATGTGCAGGACAGCACCATCTCTCCCAGGAAGCCACACATTGACTTCACTCTGGTGAGACACCCAGGAAACCGAACACAAAGCCTGCCCTGCCACGAGCCTCAATTTTAATATTTCCTCAGCTAGTCCTGCCATGCTTGGGCTGGCCTCTTCAGCTGCACGTCCCTCCACGTGAGAGATTCCTCCCCCTGCACATATTCCCCTGAAAAGAAACAGCCACCAAACTTCACACACCACGCAGGGCTGCTCTATCGCTGTACAACCCATCCAGGGAGGGGTGAAGGAGGGGGGTCAAAACCCTTGAGTTCAGGAAGAGATAACACAAGGTGCTAGAGATAAGAAGGAAGGAGGGAAATAATGTAACGTGGAGTCAGCTTTGAGGGCATGGAGAGCAGAAGGAGCTTGCTGATGGAAAGGACTTAGAAAGGAAGATGATCTAAAAAAGCAAAATAATGTATGGTCTACTGCTGTGCTACACAGTGCTGGTAAATGTTCTGGGAAGCAGGAGCTGCCTCAGTTGTCTTAGGCAGGGGAAAAAAAAGCAAAGCTGCCAATAGCACCTGAGCTCCTGGAAAATGCATCTGAGCTGCTACTGAAGCTTGAGAAATACAGGTGAGACCTCCCAGTCACATCAGAGAGTTTGCCCAAATTTTAACATACCCAGTCAAAGCTTTCACTTGTCGTAGGCACACTCAAGATACTCTGAACCTATTAATTATCTAATGACTCACTGACTGAGGGGGAAAAAAAAGAGGATACTTTTCCATACTTTTCTTACATTGGTTTCTATTAAAGTAGATTATAATATTTAATGCTAGCAAAAATCAAGTGTCAGAGAAACATGATTTTGGATTGAACACAATTTCATCTTGGAAATTGGTATGGAACATGTGGCAAACAGCAAGTGAAGAACGTGGCTTGGATTGTACATTGCACTTCCCAGAGATGCAATAAAAGTGATTCATTCTCAAGATAAAATGAGGTCACCTGTAAAGCAAAAAACCCAGTTCACTCTAAGCAGGGGTTAAGTTTATATTCATAAAAGTAATAGGTAAGCCTGGATATTCTGCAGTCTTCTAATACGAGAATAAACAAGAATAGTGTGTGATTCTCACTGCTAGAGCTCAGTAGGAAGATAATTGACAGTACCTGATGAACAGCAGAATTCCCACAGTGGAAGTAATGTATTGAATCACTGGAAATTGCTCACTGCAGGTCTCTCTACAAACTCTGGGGATGGACATACAACTGACAGAAACATCTGGAGCACAAAAGGAGGCAAGAACTTCCCAAATTACTTTCCCCATGACATTTTATGCAGCATGCTATACACATTCCCAAGTGGCATGTCTGCCATGAGCTCAAGGAGTTCCCAGTTCCTCTTTGAGCAGGATGATTCAGGACCTTCACAGGACAGATTCTCCAGTTAGCAGCTGAAATCTCAGAGTCTCTCATGGACGTGTGAGCCAAAATCCCACGCTGCTGTTTTTGAGTCTCAGATTAAAGAACGCTCATGTTTGCACCAAACCATTCTGACAAATGCAAATGCCCTTCAGACATCAAAGGATGGGGAAACACACTTTGAAAGCTTGGCCTTGCCCAGCCTGCACAGTGGAACCATTTGTGAGCACAGCTGCTGTCATGTTACCTGTACCCATCCTGAGCACAGTTAAGCTATAGGCAGATAAGGATGAAAAATATTCAGCAAAGTGAACTGGGACAAACTGTCCTGCACTGCAGAGAGGGCCTCTAAAGTTATCCTGTCTGATGCAAACATGTAATATAGCCTCTTTCATAGCCAGATCAAGTTCCACCTGGAAAACTGTCAGATTTCTGGTGAGCTGTCAGAGCCCCACAGAAGATAAAGCTGGAACATTTTAGCACTGTGGGATGACTGACAAGCTAAACACCGATATATACCCTGCCATGAATACACTGGCAAAATCCTGCTTTTGTAGCAATAGGTAAAGCACATCCTATGCAACAACAACAACAAAAAATGCTAAAATACCCATAAAACTGCACTTGTATATCATTCCATGGTTGTGACAGCACAGTGTCATCAGCCATAACAACAGCAGAAAACTCTGTCATGCTCTGGCTTCAATATTGTACCATCAATTGGAGAGAACAAATAAAAAATCACTAGATTAAGAATCCCATGAGATAGCAACCACAACAAAATCACATTTTATCCACAAAATCACTATTTATCCTCGTGTTATGCCCTCAGAATGCATGTTTTCAGCCTTAGCGGCCCATATCAGTTTTAATTACCTTATGACTCCAGCAATGAGATTTATTTTAAAAAGTTATGAGATTTGTATCATAATCAAAAATACTTGGCAATACTGTAACAGTGATGGAGCTTTGTACTGAAAACTGCAGGTAAAGAAAGAAAAAAAAAATCCATCCAAAAGGGATGTATGTGGGAAAAACAGGTTTTGGTACAACCCTCCCCTAACCTGGTTTCTCAGGGAACAAATAATTTTTTTCTTGGAAATTTAATTGGTGTTCTTAGATCGAAAAAGCTACCCTGAGACAAGTTTGCAACTGGAAGCAAAAAGTATTAGATATAAATAAAGTGTTATAAGAAATGTAAATATGGGAAAGCACCAGCAGGGACCCCATCTCTCTCCCTCGTGGAAAAAAAGCTTCACACACCCAAAGCCACAGGAATTGTGTGGGTGCTGAATAGGAAGGTACTAATGTGAACACATGGAAAACTTGTTGTTACTCACGGTCTAAGGCTTGTATGGCCAACTGGCACAGGTTTATTGTGCACATCACAACGTTTTCTGTTTCTCATACAGTCCCACTTCCTAGAATCGTGTGGTTCTGTGAGAGTTTTGGCTTCTAATTTAAGAAATAATGGATGTATGGTCTTTAAGGGTGTGGAAAAGGCCAGAAAAACTAAGTATGACTCAAAAATTAGATCTTGTCTGGTTTTATCTTAATTTCTTAATCCTAAACCTTAATTTGTAACTAAGGAGAGGAAGGGACACTCCCCTTTCCCTCTCTCCCTGATGCCTGTTTTTCAAAGGTTGGGACTCATGACAGTGCAGAATATTTAGGCCTGATGAAGTGAATTACATGAGCTACCAGAAACTAAAAAAAAATACACTGTGATACAGCTGGGTTAACAAAGATGAATAACTAAATTTATCAGGCCCAATTTAGGTATTTAGATATCCTGCAGATATCCTGCAAAGTTCATTTGTTTATATTCCATTCCTTTAAAAATTTTAAAAAATAATAATTTCTTCAATTCCTTCTGCTGCTGACTGTATAAACTATCCAACACCACCTGGAATTGGATCTTAATAAAGCTCAATTAAGATGTGACATGGAACCCTGAAAATCCAAAACACCTGAAATCCTGAACAGACCAATTTACTATGCATCCAGGTTGCTGCCAACATCTCCCTTGTGCCAGAGCACACATGACCATCTATGAGCCATCCCAGGGAGTTGTTGAGCCAAAAATAAAAAAACAACAACCCAGGAGTGGAGTCATGTGAGCAGCCATAAAGGTGTGCCATAGGAGAAAAGATAAGTAAAGGTAAATCTGACAGCTTCCTGCAGTAGTTGTATTTGGAAGCAGAGAATGATTTGGGTTGGAAGGGTCTTTAGAGCCCATCTCATTCCCATCCCCTGCCATGGGCAGGGACAGTTTTACAAAAGATAGTGTGAATGTTGTGCTTCCTTCCACCGTGGAAGCAACTTTCCACCATCCCAGGTTTCTCAGAGCCCCATCCAACCTGGCTTGGAACACTTCCAGGGATGAGGCAGCCACAGCTTCTCTGGGAAACCTGTGCCAGGCCTCACCACCCTCACAGCGAACAATTTCTTCCTAATATCCCATCTAAACCTACTGTCAGCATGAAGCCATTCCCCCTTGTCCTGTCACTCCAGGCCCTTGTCAAGTCTCTCTCATCTTTCCTCTGGGCTCCCTTCAGGCACTGCAAGGCCACAATGAAGTCACCCTGAAGCCTTCTCCATGCTGACCAATCCCAATTCCCTCAGCCTTTCCTCCCAGCAGAAGTCCTCTATCCTTCAAAGCATCTTGGTGGCCTCCTCTGGACTGGCCCCAGCAGGACCACGTCCTCTGTGTGCTGGGACCCAGCTGTACGAGCTGCACGAGAGGACAAGAACACAGGGCTGGGCAGAAAAGCAGGAGCAGGAAAGCAGAAACCTGGACTTAGCCCTGAGTTCTGGTGAAACCACACCCAGGATCCCCAGGCCAGTCCCTGCTGCTCCAGTGTAGGTGTCTCTCCGTGGGTGACTGCCAAGCACTGCACACCCAGAGCCAGGGGCTCCCTGGGCAGCCCACGCACACCAGCAGCAGAGCAGGGAGGTTTTACACCCTCAGTCCTGGCTCTCTGCTAGGAGCACGTCTGCTGCCCTCCCAGGTGAGCAGTGGGCACCAGGGGAAGCAGGAAATTCTAATTGGATTTACACCCATTTCCAAATGAGCCATTGTTTTTTATGGTTTAATGTTTCCTTGTCTTGTTATTGCCACTGACTCTGCTGTTCCAGTAGAGCCTTCTCCCTGTAGGAAAGGGCTGGCTCTGAGGGGATACTGCACGGAAGAGAGGTGAATTAGGAGACAGCCCCTGTGACCAACTCTGAAAATAAGTAACAACACCTAGGAGATCCTAGGGAAAGCCCTGGAAACCTCCTCAAACCATCTGCAAAGTCTAGCAGGGAAACACTCCAAAGGCCAGGGAAGGGAAAGACATTCTTGTGACCCTGTCTTTCAGATCAAGCTGTGAAAAGTTGTATAAATACATCAGTCTTAGAAAATGCTTTTTATAACCAGCTTTACCAATTTGTACTATTTTATTTCAAGGTTTATAGTAGTAACTACAACCCATAGATGTAGTTAAGATTTAGCATTAGGTCCTAATACTATCACTAACACAGCATATTATAAAAATTAAGAAAAAAAAGGTAGAGCCCTGCAGGTACAATCTTAAAAAAATTAAGAAACAGCACACACAGATGAATACTGATATTCTCTATTTCAGTATTATTTCCCCTTCTTTGTCAATGGGCAAAAATTACATCCATATACTTTCATGTTCAGTACACTTCCAAGTGTGGATGAACTTAAAGCATTCAGTTTATACCAGCTCAGAAATATCACTCACATTTCTTTGATGCTTTAAAATATTTTCCCCATTTTAATAATTAAGCACGTTTCAATACATAAAGAACAACTAGAGATATTTTAATCCTTCCTCCCGCCATTTTAATTTTTCTGCATATGAATAAGGGGGCAGAGCCTGCTCCCCACCACCACTTTTTCAGATTTTCTAAAATAGCACTCCTTGATGGCTTCACGACTCTTCAGATATTAGCTGAGCAATCAGGATCCTAAGGTAGCCCTTTGGGAGTCTTTGAAGACATCAACTCTGACTCTTCTTGACTGGCCTACAGTTTCCATTTCCTCTGCCCTGTGGCATCTAACACCACCTCTCTCTTTCCCCTCCCAGATCCCACCTTATCAGATGGCAATGCTGAGGAGTAAAAGAAGGTCTCAAAATCACCCCATGCTCCTGTGTGTGTGAGTGAGAAATTAGAGGATGAGGCAACTTAGCAGTGGCCTGTGAGTAACAGTAGAAAATGGAGCCAATAAAATTTCCTTCACCTCTTTTATGACATGGTCACAAATGAGCTCTGGCTGAGGAATGCAAAGTCCTCGCGTCCCCCGGCCTACGCAGGCGTGCATGGCAAATTCTAATTGGAGTGGTGCACACCTTCCCATCCATGAGAGACCTCCCCTACATGGCAAATTCTAATTGGAGTGGTGCACACCTTCCCATGCATGAGAGACCTCCCCTGCATGGCAAATTCTAATTGGAGTGGTGCACACCTTCCCATCCATGAGAGACCTCCCCTGCATGGCAAATTCTAATTGGAGTGGTGCACACCTTCCCATCCATGAGAGACCTCCCCTGCATGGCAAATTCTAATTGGAGTGGTGCACACCTTCCCATCCATGAGAGACTTCCCTGGGAAGCCATAGGCACCAGGCAAATGAAATTGGAGACCTGGCTCCTTCACCTCCCCATTACCTGCAACAGGCTTTGATCAGCGGGGCGTAAATAAACACGTAAATGTCCCATCCCTGCCAAGGTCAGTGAGATGTAGCAGAGCTCCTCCAGTCACCTCAATGAGTTTATTGGATTTGGGATGGGGGAAAATGCTTTGCTGTGCTTAAAAACAAATCATTGGATGTAACAGCAAAGGGAATGACGATCCTGCACTTGCCCTAACAGAAGGTGGCAAAGATGCACCCTGCTGTTTTGAGTCTTGTCTCTCCTCACAGCTATTGCTTATGAGCAGTTAAACATGGGTGCAGTCACTAGAAATTTCAAGCCAGTGGGGCCCAAAAAGAATAGGTGTTATCACCAGTATCCCCAGGCTGGAAGGGGAACACACATTAGGATACCAGGAGTTCTCCTTCCTTCAGTGCCCCACTGCAGTCACTCACTAAAAGCAGTCTCTGCAGAAGACTTAGACTGTAACTGGTTTTGACGTATTTTTAGGGCAAGCAAGAATTGTCCTATCCAGCAGAATTTCCAGTTCCTAATCCTAGCTGTTTGCAGCAGTTTCTGCCTGTCTGAGGGTCATCTGTGCAGCTGGGGTAATAGTAACCCCTCCTACCTCACAGCCAAACTGAGGATTAGGCAGGGAGTGGCTGCTCACTGCACTGAATATGCAAAGGCTGTTACAAACCCCGTATCTGATTGCAACCATAAGCAAAGTCTTATTTAAGCAATCCCTTCCCCAACAAAAATATATCAACTGCTCACTCTGTTCTTTCCTTCCGTGTCTTTTTGCCTCCAAGTTCTTCCAGATAACAAAACATATTACTAAGATATTTTTCTTTTGTGCTGTAAAGTTGTTTACTACAAGTAATACAGATTTTTCACACAATGTAGTGTACATATAGTTGTTTTGGCTCATTCTGGTATCATACTTGTACTGGAGGAGTCTCACTGCCCAGTCAGTGATAGCCCCACTCCCACACATCAGATATTCACAGTTGTCTATTTCTCACTGTGCCCACATTCAGGGGAGACCTTTTCTCCAATTCCATCAATTTTATGAGCTTGGGACATACAGTATCAGTTACTTCTTGCTCCCACTAAACACAAAACTGTATTTCTCTATCAAACCATAGTTTAAAACCAAGCTGGCGGCTTTGCTTGATACTTCTGTATTTATCTCCCAGACTAGTTAATACCCTTTTTTTGCCTTTCAGCACACTTTGTTCACTCTTTTTAGCAGTCACAATAAATCCTTTTACAATGCCACCTTTTCAATTAAGCTTTCAAAGGCAATATTCTAGTAAAACACAATTATAATACACTTCAGGGCAGATTTGCTTCCATACTCCCTCGCTGAATGTGATATTTCTGCTCATGCATACACAACACACTGCATACAGAACACAGCACATCTCACATTTTCTTGTTCTGGTCTCTTCTAAAGTCATTTTGCTATGACTATCAGAGCCAGAATCAATCCATTTTTCCCCTTTTACACTCAGATGCTTATCTTCATCTGTTATATCACTGTTATCACACACTCAGGAACTGGATAGGCAAAAATGATGCTGGCAGGGAATGAAGGAAGAAATGTCTCTGGTGCACCTGATAACATACACTGGGCAATTCAGCTGTCATGATTCTTCTAGACACACAGACACAAATTTTAGCTGCTTTTCACGGCCCTGACCCTCCCTTGTGACAGAGCACACACTACAATGATATAACTTGCATGCCTGCCTTGCTCTTCCAGGGTAAGGCACATTTCATTGCTCCAATATATTTCCAAATTGCTCATTTTCCTCTCTCTGCCCCTCTCTAAAATGAACCAGCTCAGTTTACTCATTGTGCAGGGCCAGGAAGACAAGGTCAACTGTAGGAGTGATGTGAGAGGATGACTGCCTTCTCAGATGGCACCAAAACAAGCAGTGCTCACCCTTTTCCTTAAGGAACACCTTACAGCCTCCGTTTCAGCCTTCCCCATGTGCCCTGACAGAATATTCCCTCTTCCTAGCTGTGCCCAGGAATGAGAAGAGAGTGACAGTGCAGTCATGTATTCCCTATACACATCACCAGTTGTTATTAAGAAATTACTGGGTGACTTGAGGGGTAAACCCATCTCCCTCAATCATTTGCACATATAAGAAAACATGCCACAACCCATAATTTGCTGTGAAAACAGTGGGATAGTCCCACTTCCCTTTGCCTGTCTCCCCACAGCATCCTCTCTCTGCCCCAGGGTTTGTCACAGCACAGAGTTGTGTTTGTACTGCAGCCTTGCCAGGGCTACCCCCTGCCCATCCTGAGATTCTGCTTGCCTGTACCTGGGACATGCCCTTCCAGAAGAAAACACCTTGCCTAGGAGTTGGAATTCAGTGATCCATGGAGTGCCTTCCAACTCAGGATATTCTACAGTCTTGTGGGGAGGGGTAGAGAAAGGAGAGAAAAGTGCATCATTCTCAAAGCACTCCAAGACCTACCAGCTCTATTGCATCCAGACTCAAGCCTGAAATATCTTCATGTGCAAAGCAAGTCACAGAAAAAGAGAACAAATAACGAGAAGAGTTACTTGAGCCATGAGCCATACCAGCCATCAGAACTGAATCCTCACTGTTCTAAAGACTGTGCACTGTTCCTGTCCTGGAGAACTGGCAGCATACTCAGAACACCCCTTCTCCCCTAAATCCACAACAGAATGGAAATAGACTGCACCTTCCCAACTTCACTAGCAGCCTGGCAGCCCTCACCTGTAAAACCAGACAGTGATCCCAGAACATTTCAGAAAGGAGAGTGACTCAAATGTTGCAGCTGGATTACATTTCACAGCCTAGACTTGGATGCCTGCACTATGGAATACCTACAGACATAACTTCTGCATCTAAACTCAGGCTTAATCCAAGGATTTATCCTTGAACCCAGACCCACTAAAGATATCTGATGCTACAGCATCAGAGCTCTGCTAGGCACTGGTATGGCATCTTTTCTTTTCCTGTGAAAGCTATACCCTTCCCATCTACTCTTTCCAAGTTTCCACAGGCCCCTCGTCACAGACAGCAATCTGTAATGAAGATTTAAGGGCCCAGGTAAGATTTAAGCTATTCAAACAATCTGTGTAGGTATTTTTGATCATTACACCTGTAAAGCACACATACCATATAGCTTACACATCCCTGATTCTTTGCAGCTGCTCAGCAAGATGATGGGCAAAGCACCTTCTTCTACTCCTCCCAACAGTGGCCTTTAACAGTTTAACACTGCTTTTTGCATCAATTTCTATTATCAAGTGAATATGCAAGTGTAGCCATGGCAGCTACTGTGTGACAGATGTGAACAGGGACCACTTCCAACTCGTTACAGGTCTGCTTGTAACCCACACTCCAGTCCCCTGATCATCCCTGGGCTTCTGCAACCTGAACAAATCACACCCTAACATGACCAGGAAGGATCCTAATCCCCTCCCCTGCCTCCAGAGGGGTGTATTTTGGATTCATGAACTCTGCTGCTGGATTTGTTGGTGAAGCAGGAGCTTTCCCTCCCCTCACCTCCTCCAGTCACACCCTGTGCAAGGCTGGTCTGCTCACCAGTGCACAGCTCTGCTCTGTCCATGGAGGGGATCACCCAGCTCATGGATCCCACTGGGAACACCAGCCTGGCCCAGGTAAGGGTTTAGGAATTTCTGTGTATGATCAGCATTAGGAACCCCAGTGCTTAATGAGTCTGAGCACCAGCAAGGCCATGGGCACTGAATCTCACACACTGAGTCCCTGCCTGCAGCTGGGTGTTCAATTTGATCACAAAAAGGTGTGAGATCAATTTGAGATCAGATTTGGTGTCCAATGTCACACACTTCTCAGTGACACTGCAAATAGGATATGTTTTCAGGAAGCGAATTAATTCATGGCCATCTCTGCTTTAATGCAGTATTCTCCCAGCAGCAGGTTCCTGTGCTTCCTCCCACCTCAGTTCCCTCCTTGTGTGCTATCCAATTACAGTTTCTTCAGCCACTCCTCCTCAACCTCTCCTAGCATCAGAACACCCTCTATTTTGTATACATTTACATATGTGTGTCAGTTTATCTATGTACATTTGTACACATGTCATGGTAATCACCTTCCCTTCTCTAAATTTTTCCCACTATCAAAACCAATAGCCCTCCCCCTGACCTTGCACTGAACTTGTACTCAAGTCATGGGAATTTCTTCTTTGACTTCATCTCGCTTTTAATAGAACCCCCCAAACATGAGGTCAAAACAATCCCCACCACAAGCTCTGTTCCTCATCCTGCAGTGTTCTGCACGGAACTTGAAGAAATGGTGTCTAAAATAATAGGGGATGGGGAATGGATTTTGTCTCAGCAAACCAATTCTACCCGAAGGGCAAGAAAGCTGGAGTCACTTGTTAATGGAAGAGACAAGATTAATGAAGCTTTCCCAAAAGGGCACCCCACCTTGCTCAGCACTGAGCACCACTGAGAACTCACATCTAGAACGCATGAATGCATTAACTTGGAACGTTTCTGCACCACTGAACCCTTCAAAGGTAGCAGTGTGTCACAGCCAAGGCTCACAACTCCTTCTTACGTTAAATGCTCCTTCCCACACGACAAATTTCAACACACACTTGTTGACCAAAGACATAAAAGCAGCTGACCTAAACCCAGTCCTGGCTAAACCCAGTTATCCCAAGCCACGCTACAGAGTTAAGCTGCACTACTGAGGAAACCAGGGCAGCTGCTCTCATATGTCAGCTGCAGAGGGAAGGTGAAAAGATGCACTGCCTTCTATGAAGATTTAAGATAAGGTGTGCTTGTGACAACTCCTAGTTTCACCGACTCCTCAGCTTGCCAAAGGAGTTCCATCCTCTGCCCTTTCTCTTCTGATGGTAGAGGTGCATGTGTGGTCTCCCAACAAACCACAGCAGAGATGACAACAGCCAGGCACGACGGCTTCTTTCAACAGCAGCGCCAGCTGAGAGGATTTGTGCAACCACACAGCCTGTTTATCCAAGCACAGAAATGTAGGAACTGAATGTGTGATTCCCTCTGGCATCTAATCCTGCTGTTGGAAGAGGTGGTCCCTCACCACGTTTCTCATGCCCAGTGTCATGCTACACTTCTTCAGCAATCTCTCTGGCCACAAGGCAAGCTAATCCAACTTCCATGTTTTCTATCTTTAGGGAAGGGGCTTAATAATCAGGTGGAGCAGTGATTGGACTGATCTGAGGCCGCTTGGCCACCAGAGCTGATCCTAGGGAAGCAGGAGCTTGCAGTCAGGGCTGGATGAGAACTGGATCATTCCTTCAGCAGCAGCCTGTTGTGCTGCTGGGCTGCTCATCATGTGAAGCCCAGCTCCAAGCAATATGAGTTATTCAATGACAGTTCCTGGGAAGCCCTACACAGACCATGCCAGGCACCCTCCACCACTGCTCTGAACCACACTGATCGCCCAGACTCCAGCTCCACGGCTGCCTCTTCCCAGAGGGAAGAGCTCAGCACAGCTAACAGCCATGGGCTTGCAGTACAGCAGGCCATCCTTTAGCTGGAACGTGTCATCCTGGCTCTGTCACCTGGCATGAAAACTTGCAGCAAGACTCTGTGGTTAGGAGCCAGGCCGGACAGATGGAGATAAGAAATTAGCGAGGGTAATCAGCCATTGGAATAATTTACCCGGGGAACCAGTGCAGCCTATCACTTGATATCTTGAAATCAAGACTGGGTACTTTTCTAGTAGGATTTTGGATTTGATACAGTGATAACCAGCTGGGAATGTAAATACCTGCCAGGGGTCAGGTGAAGGTATCTGTCCCCAACTGGCTGATGCTCTGAACATTAACTGTGTGATTACCTCAGGAAAGAGGGAAATAACCTCTCTGTAGAGCCCAAGTGCCAAAACAATAGAGCACAACTGCATTTGCACTCAAGTCACTTCTGAGTACTTCATTAAAAGATTCAACAGGAGTTCAGTGAGGAGCTGCAAAGCGGAAAGGAATTGCAAAACTTCCGAGGCATGACTACTGAAATAAACTAGCTGTGGATAATTTAGCCAAACAGTAACTAAGCAAACAACATCAACTGGAAAGATACCAGATGACAGAAAGCACAGTAAACTCTTGGAATCAAACATCCTTGGAAAAAAATGTGATTCCAATTAAGAATTTGAAATCCCTTGCGGGCTGTTCCTTAAATTTTGCCTGGGATAACTGTGGAGAGTGAATGTAATATGAAGACAAACTGATTAAATAAAACAGCCCACTTTAAACAAGACTCCAAAGTAGATTACACTAAAATGAAGGAAAAAAAAAAAAAAGAAAGAAGAAAAAACCATCAAAAACTATAGAATAATATGGCTCTTTCCTGGCTAGAAAGCACATGAAATAAATGAACCATAAGAAAGGATAAGATTCAACAGAACAAGCACAAGAACATCCATCTAAAGTTAGCAGGATGAAGGAAAAAAAAAAAAAAAAAAAGGCCCGTGGAACAGACTCTTACCATCAAAATCTATCAGGATGCACAAGAGGTTCCCAGAGGAAGTATTTGTGTCCCACAATTTCAGAGAGCAGGAACATCAGCCTCAAGCCCAGTTGCCTGCTGTCACGAGCGACTGGACCGTACAGCCCCACCGAGGTTTTCCCCAGACCACGAGGCTGCTGTACAGGCAGGACAGCACAAATGCCACCCTCCACCACCACCTGGCAAAACGAGGTTCTACACAGAAGCCGAGCCCTTCCTAACATTAACAAAAACTAAGAACTCAGATTTGTTACAGCTTCAAGTCTGATTGTGGAGGCCTCCTCCTCGCCCAGTTCAGGTGCAGTTCTGAAATCTGGGTCACCCATACATTATTCGTCCAAAGCAAGCCACCTCCCTCCCGGTGCAACCCTTTAAAAGAACTCTGCCCTTATCCAAGCCATCTCTAAGTCATTTAGGTTATGAGAAACTCCAGAACACCAAGGAGTCTGGTCACGGAATTTCCAACAACACATTACATATGTGGCTTGGTCCAGGAGGAACAGGCACCCAACTCCAGGAGAAGCCAACACGGGCATCCATATCCAGCAGCGCCCTGGCAAAGTCTGCAAAAAGTCAACACCAACGAGCTGAGCTCAATCTCTGACCCCCGTAATTCCTACCAGGTTTGATGCGCTCTTAGCCAATATCTGGGAATAAACGAAGCATCAAGCAAGGACAAACATGGGTGCTGGGAGGACGATGGGTCAGGTGAGAGCCGTGGGAGCTCCGAATCCCCCCGTGGCAGGTTGGCTGGGGCGCTGGGGTTGCCATCGGAGCTGCTGCGGTGGCCGGGCTGCGGGAAGGAGGCAGGAAGCGAGCAGCAGGCAGGGATCTCGCCTTTCGTTCCTCTGCCTTCCCTCGGTGACAGGCCATAAAAGTCACGAGGCAAGGAGGAAAACAAGGAGGTGTCCAGAGTTCAAGCACAGCACCCCCGCGACTCCCGGGCCGCAGCTCCCGGCGGGAGCTGAAAACCCGGCGAACACCGTGGGATCTCGCTCCTGCGTGGGAGGCACCATTTCTGCGGGAAGAGGCTCCTGCTGCTGCTTGGCAGCCGAGCCTGGGACCGGGCCTGCGCTCCGGGCCCTCCCTGCCGCCGGCAGCGGGCGGGGGAGCGGGGGG
>WEIU01017508.1:179239-337302 GCA_013389925.1 Aegithalos caudatus | reverse complement strand
TCCGGCCCCGCTCCTGGCCCCGGCCGGCCGCAGCCCCCCGGCACGTCCGAGCGGAAGGTATTTTCCTTATTTTTTTTTTTTTTTTTAATTCAGTAGTAAGAATGTGGGTGAAGGTCCTAGAGGGGAAAAGCCACATGAGGAGCGGCTGAAGTGGCTCGGTTTGTTCGGCCTGGAGAAGACTGAGGTCAGAGCTCACAGCAGCTTCCCTAGGGGGAGGAGGAGGGGCAGGCCCTGAGCTCAGCTCTGTGTGACCGGGGACAGGACCCAGGGAATGTCCGGAGCTGTGTCAGGGAGGGTTAGGGTGGATTTTAGGAAAAGTTCTTCACCCAGAGGGTGGTCAGGCACTGAACAGGCTCCACGCGCAGTGGTCATGCAGCCTGACAGGGCTCCAGGAGTGTTGGGACAACCGTCTTGGGCACAGGGTGGGATTGCTGCGGTGTCCTGTGCAGGGCCAGGCGTTGGACTGGGCGATCCTTGTGGGTCCCTTTCAGTTCCAGACATTCTGTGATTCTGCAATAACTGTGTCCCTCTCAGGTTTGGACACCGTGCTTCTTTGCTTTGCCTCTGGAGTGCACCTGACCCACCAGCCCAGATGTCTGAACCAGTTTAAGAATCAGAGATGCTTTTTATTTTTTAAGCTTCCTTCATTATCTGAGTCTCTTGTTTTCCCGCTCCTTAACTTCACATATGTGAGCCCTTTGTGTTTTCTCCCAGCAGGCAGCTGGTGGTTCAAGGAAAAGTGATGGGTTGTCCTAGGCTTTATGGGATTACAAGACCCCAGGCAGGATTACATCCAAAATTGTCAAATAAATGTAAATTAATGAAACATGTAAATACAGAAGAAATTGACCAGGACGTGGGTAGAAAGTCTGCATTAAAAATCTGAATCCACAGCTACAATTCCTGGGTATTCTGTCTCACATATATGCACAGGTGCTTGAAGGGATACAGGATTTATGTGAAGGTGCACTTTGCCATGGTGTACTATATAGATCTTTGCTTACCAAAATTGCAAAGTGTGCAAAGAATTATATTAGACATCATCCTTAGGCTGAAGAAGGCATTACCTATATTATATATTCTGTCTCTTCAAGCTGATATCCAAAGTTGTCTCTTTGCTAAGTCTGTTTTTTTCTCCTAATCATTTCCTGAGGCTTGCAGGTGTGTATCCTCCAGGATGTACTCTGAAGATTCCAGCAAAAGAGAAGGAGGCAGCTTGGCTCAACCACCAGAGAAACCCTGCAGCCCACAGCCAGGCAATCCTGAATCCTTCTGGAGGCTCCCAGGCAGGAAAACTCCCCTCAGAAGTGGCACAGTGAGAAGTCTCCCCAGCCAGCCACAGAATCATCCTTGTGCCTGCTGCTGCCTTCTGATTCAATTACTCCTTTCATTCGTTTGTGTGGGTGCCTTTTTTAGCAGAGTGGATCAGCTCCTGCAGCTGAGATTCCCGTTCCACATCACTGCATTTACAGTCAGCAGCAAGGAAAGGAATGCTTCAAATTCCCAGAAGCTGACTCTGGATCATGTCTCTCTTAGTTTGGTGTCAGACCTCTGGGACATTATATAAATAGCCAGTGCATCTTCCCACTGCATTTTCTAAGTTCCTAGCAGCTGGCAGCGAGTTGGAGTTGGTCATCCTGACTGGAAAACTGCTCCTCTTCTATCCAGAAAAGGGCAACTTATTGTCTGAGGGGGGTTAACCTCTCCCCCTGTCCTTGGCACCTCCAGCAGCAGCAGAGGCAGTTTTCTGTTTGGTTTTGTGAATCATATCTTGAGATACCTTGCTTTCTCTGCCTTCTGCACAGAGAGTTTGAGTTCCTGGACACATCTGGAACCCAGCACAGTGTGAGCAGGAGAGGGCCTGTCCCATGCTGTGAGTATCCCAGGTGGATTGGGCTGTGCTGTGTCTTAGCCCAGCAAACTCTGGGCTGCAGCAGCTGAGTGCCTGGTATGCCCCCTTCCCTCCAGGGACATACCTCCTTGGGGTGTATACATATACATAGCCCTGGATATATATCCCTGGTATGTCCCTTCCCTGCAAAGAGGCCCAGCAGCACCAAGAGCAGAGCCCTTTACCCTGAAGTGCTCCTGCTTCCTGCAGTGCCTTGTGCTATCGTCAGGCTGAGGGGCAGTTGGGACATTAACCTCCCACTCCTCCCACTCCAACATCCTCCTCGTAAACATCCCGTCCCGCTAAGTCCTGTGCTGTCACATCCTCTCTGCTCTGCCCAGACGCTATTCTGGGTTTAGTTCTATAGGCAGTTCTATAGCTGGCATGCCAAAATCCAGGCAGGCAGCAGGACAGAACAGTGACTTGGTTCAGCTGCTGACATGTCACAAGTACTGCAGAGGAGGGCAGTTGTTTAAGGGTCTTCTTAAAACTGAAATCATCTGCTTGAGCCCTCCTTGGAAAGCCAGTTTGCTTCCCTAGGTGTGTTCAGCAGCTGTACCTCACCCCAACCAGAATCAAACGTGCACATGGCATCAAAAGCCTCAGTAATAATGGAAGGGAGCAGAACAGAGAGCTTGGAAAGTGCAGCACAGTAAGTTTACACAAGCAGCAAGTTAAACACCCATCCCCGGTGAGTCAGTCCTGGCCGTTTCCTTCATTTCCTCCAAGGCTCGCTGTGAACATCCAGCGGTAGCGGCCCTTCTGAAATCCGTTGTCTCCTTTCCTGCCCCTTGTTTACGGCTTTCCTTCAGCAGGGAGCAGAGTTCCAGCCTCCAGCGCTGCGTTTTCACTGCAGCAGGCTGAGAGAAGTGCTGACCCTCCCCTGGCCTCAGCTCAGCTTTGGTGCCACAGTGCTCTTGTTGCTTTTGTGGGTGCCAGCACCTTCCTGAGATACAGCAGGTGCTGAGGTAAGAGAGGAAGAAGTGTCACAGTTGCACAATAGTTTGTTTTTTTGTTTTTTTTTAATCCTGAACGCAGCTGTATCATTGACAGAGGTTCTTTATCCCTACAGCCATACCTTTGGATTCAAAGGTAGGGCAGAAAGGATGCAGTGGGGAATTGCATTGTTTTAAGTGCACAAACCATCCCTCAGAGATCTGGGTTGGAGCTTCCCTGCCTCAGATTGAGGTGTATCTCATGTTCTGATTTCCTCACGTGACAGCAGCTAGGGAGGAGGACTATTTTTAGCTTTTGTTTCTTGGTTTGTTTACAGGAAGTTCTTAATTTGTGGGAGTGAGCTTGGGTGTCTTAGTCTGAGAATCCGCTTCAGTGCCAGCTGTGGATGCAGTTACAAGGGTGAATTACTGCTGTTGTCTGGGAGAGGCATCATTTATCCCAGGAGTTCAAGAAACTATGGGCTTCACACAGACAAATAACTGATTTCTGGGGTCTTTCCTGAAATTTGTTCAAGGAGATGTCCAGGTGGCTGTGACAGAAAAGTTTATCAAAATACAGAGCTGGGAAATTCCTTTGGGTGATATGGCTAGAAATGCTTTTCTGTGTGAAACTAGTTATAAATCCACATTGCTGACATAACCTGAGTTAATAATGGGACAAAACCCTTGTTGTCAAAGGACATGAACATCCCAAGACAGGAACAGACCAAAATGGGTTTCCCCCATTTCCTTCTCGAGTGCCTTCTCCTGGGAATTCCAAATTGCCTGCAGTCAACAAATGACCTAGATACAATGCTGTGTTTGCTCTTACGGAGTAAAACCAAGAGCAAAATAATCCACCCAAATTATATATCTTTATAATCCTTATTCAACTTCATCCAGGGTTGTCTTTTTCATACAAAAAGCAGTAAGAATTGTTTGTACAAATGGATACCTGCACATGAGCCATGGAGGGATAGCTTTTTGTCATGATGAATTATGTGGCAGTTACAGTGAAGGTCTACATTGGATGGATTAAGTGTGAATGGCCCATTTAGTGTGTTGGACAAAATTTTTTCCAAAGTAACTGCAGTGCAAGTCGGGCCATTGTCCTACACAGATAAATTTCCCCTTTTTTAACAGGGTCTGCCAGGAAAATTTAAACAAATGGACAAGGCCACAGAACTGTCTTGAGACAAAGGCTGCTGTTAGGGGCATGAGAGTACAGGATGGTCTGGAGAGTCCCTGCCTGTCAGCCACGGAAGGTGATAAAAGAATGTTTTTATTTGCACACATCCTGTAGCCTGACATTGCCCAACAGTTCACTTGGTTATAAGCTCCTGCCTGTCCTAAAAGGGATGAGGTGGTTCTGAACCTGTGGATGTCGGCCTGGGGAGAGGCTGATGGGCTTTCCCAGCTCAGTTTACAGCTGCAATCCAGACTGATACCAAGGAAAAGGACTGCTCATGCCACAGCTTCAGAAAGGTGTGGGGCTGCACACAGGCAAATGTTGGCTCCGTTGACCTTCCCTGATTTTGATGGAATTGAGGGTAGGAATGGCCAGTCTCAAACAGCAAAAGCAGACAAGATCGCCTCAGATGTTACTTTAGGGTGTAAAAAATACCAGCTAGGCAAGACAAACTACTGCTCAAAGCATAGCTACAAACCAAAGAAAGAAGAGAGAAATCCCCACAATGTCTCTCCTGCTCAAGATTTCACATGAACAGCTGCAGCAAAACATGACTCAAAACTTCACATCTATTTGCTTATATACTATTTTTCAAAAGACAGGAGGAAATAGCTTAAAAGTTACTCCAGTTCCATTAAAATCCTTTTATTTGGGTTTAATAAAATATGGATTCCTTTCACAAGCAAGAAGCTCCTTTGAATAAATATTGGGGAGAAAAGGAGCTATACTAAAGGGGTTATCTCTGAAGCAGTTACCCAACCTTTAATGATACATACTGTGCATAAAGCAACCTGTTTCCTGCCCACCAGTAGCATTTGGCAACTCAGTGATGGAATTCTCAGTGGAACTCCAGTGGAACAGTAATGAGCTCTTATATTTTTAGGAGGATTTCCCTCAGCCAGACTTGCAAAAATTACATTTGATATGTGTAATGCAGTATAACATCACATTCTTTTTTTTTCTGCTGAATATATGGCTTTTAAAGCCTTATTCCCACCTGATTAATATATGGAGATTTATATAGAAGTGTCCATGCAGGTAAATAACACAAACTTGAATTTAACAGTGGGTTTGGTTGTTTTTTTTTTCAAAATATATAGTGCAGTGAAAGAGTGGTTTATGGCCAAGAGCATTAATGAGGATATTTTTTGATACTTTACACTGAATATCAGCAGCATCTTTTACTGAATAAAATGATTGCAGTAATTTCTGGCCTGGAGTCCACACATATCAGGAGGTCAGTGGGCTACCTGAGGAGGATCCACAAGAGATACCCAGAAAACACAATACCTGTAAACAAGGATCCAAAAAATAAAAGCAGATTGAAAAACCCCAGTGCTTCATAATATTAAGATGCCTCCAAAAGGGCAGAAGGACATTATGGAGAAAAAAAGTATACTGGGGGAATGAGTAGTCAGACAAAGAGGAAGACAGGGAAACTTTTAGTGGGCTTTGCTTTTTCTCCATCGTCCAAACTTTTAATTTTTGGTATTCCAGGATCACAGCATTGATATATCCAGAAATACCACATACAAATTTTGGAAAATCTTGAATTATGCAAATATTTCCAAATAGCTGTTCTTATACAGCAGTTGATATATGCAATTCCAAGCTCAGTTATAATTTCAAGGAAATCTTTGGGCTTATCCTTTTTGTGCCCTGAGATGCTCCATGCAAAGGATACTCCAAGTTGCTTGTTCCAGGCAGGTGCCTTTCCCAGACTGAAATCCCCAGCTGCAGCTCCAGGTTTCCTGTAGCTCCAGGGAGCCTTTGGGAGGCAGCTCTTGGTTTCCTGTGGCGCTTTCCATTTCCGTGTTGAGGGATTCTGAACTCTGCAAAAAGCTGGATTTTCCCCCAAATCCTTCCGTGATTTTTCTGTTGCAGCTAAATCCTTGTGCACATCTGAGTCAGAGCCCTCATGCTGCAGTAAATTGTTGCCCAGTCCATGCCACCTTTCACATCCACGTGCCAGTAATTGCTGGATTGGAGTCTCAGCCTTGCCCTTTACCTGCACCTCACTGATGTTTCCCTTCCTTCCTTAGCAGTGAGAAAAAGTCTCAAGAGAGAGGATCCAGGATAATGAGCATTGTCTGCTTTTCCCCTTTGAGAAGTCCTGGAGAATGTTACTGGGACTCTTAAAATACTTCCACTCCATTTGTAAATGCTAAAGCAAGAACTTTATCAGAGTCTTCCTCTGTACTTTTATATGTGGGTGTTGATGGCATAACTTAAATTGGGCTGGGGGCAGAGGAGGTGACCCTCAAAGGCTTCTGTAGAAATGATTCTGAACAAACCAATCAATTCACTACCAGAACATCTAGAACACTTCATTCTGCCTTTGTTTCTCTCAGAATCAAGTAGGCCACTTACCCTGTGGTCATTTCTTCAGGCTTTCTGCTCCAGCTATGAACTCTAGGGATTAATTACTGAAAGGGGAAGGTGGAATATTGACAAAGTCACCCCACTGCAGGTACTCTTATTCTAGTCCAGACCTGCTGAAATAGTTGGGACCTCTACAAAACTGAGCATGGGGAGCAGAAATGAAAGCAGCATGCTGCCTTCGAGGGGCTTGCCAAACATTCCTCTGGTTCCAGCTGAAAGGGAGGATGTGGCTGTGTAGGAGCTGCACGTGTGCAGGCTTTTCCCCATTCAGGCAGCTGTAGCACCTGAGTGTGTGCAGCCAGGTGGGAGGATGACACAGCTTTTCCCTGTGCTCAGAACAGCTGCCTCTGCCCCAGTCCCATCCTGCCCATCCCTCCACACTCAGAAACCACTGTGGCAGGAAGTCGCTTCTTAGCTGAGATCCTCGTATGATAATGTCCATTTAAGTGTTTTTGCTTGTGGTGTAGGTCATTAGTAATGACTCAGGCCAGCCCTTCACTTTCCTTCCTCTTGTTGGCTAGACACAAAATCCAGCCCACAAATTAATCTGTCCCATTTACCAAAAAAGAGGATCCCCTGTTCATTAAATATTGCACACAGAAGTCCTGAGTTTGTATTAAGGTCCTCTTCAGTTGCTGTGAAATCAAGCACCTAAAAGTTCAGAAATCCCCAATTCTCCCTGCATTCCAGATGCAGTGACTGGGATTTTTGCTTTGGTTCTCTTGGTGGACAGAATTACACATAGTGTAGCTTTTAGCGAGATGAACACAGCATTTTTTCATCATTGTAGTTTTTGCAGAGAGGATAAACAAAGCTGAAATGTGCTGCCCTCTCTGTTCAGTGTCTTTGCACAAGTCTGGAGGTGGAGATCTCCAAGCCTGGATGTGTGATAGTGTAGTGCCCCCTCATGGGAAGCTGTTCCTGACATTGATTCCTGGCTGCTTCCAGGTGAGAGAACGTGAGCCCAAACACCACTGTTCCCTGTACCTGCTCCTCTGAGTTGGTGCCATAAGCAGGTTTAGAGAGCAACTTCCCTTTTTTAGGGAAGGTTTAGGTAGGTTTTGTTAGGGTTGGGCACTGGACTACTACTGTAAGGGCTTTCTGTCAGAGTGTTCAAGAAACATCCACCATTTTATTGTAGTTTTTAAAATATCAAATCTCTGGGATTTTAGCCACCCATGGTGGCTTTGCTGGAGGCCCTAAACTTATGTAACGTGAGTCCTGTAATTAGATAACCAATCTCATAATAGAAAAATGAGCATATATTCCTGAATGACCTCCATGATGTTGGCCTGTTTTTAACTGAGAGAGGATTCCCTGTGCCCCTCACTCCCCTCAGTTCTCAAAAAAGCAACCTTTCCCATAGGATGGATTATAAAGATGGATGTTAGCTTGCACAGAAATCCAATCATGCACACAGGGTGGGGAAGCATTGTTTGTTTGGAGTTTTGATGCTGTTGTTGAAGGGCAGACTGAAGCAGGATTGTTTCCTATGAGCAAAGGCACATTTTTCATGAATTTTCATGAGCTTTTGTTCTTAACACAAAAAGGGCCTTTTTTTGTGATTCACACTGTGTGATATTTTTCGTTTTCTTTGCATTTAGTTAAGAACTGCACAAGAGTAATCCTGCAAATAAAACATAAAAGCAGAATGACCCTATAAAAAGAGTGGTGTTTCTGCCTCAGCAGAAAACTTGGTTCATTATCCTGGAGGCTCAGGGTATGGAGTGGCTGTGGTAAGGGCCACATCCTTGTCCTGTGGTCAACATGCATTGTCACAGACTCCTGACATTTTCACACCTCCTGAGACACATGAGCTGAAGTCCCCAAGGAATCAGAGAATAAGGAAACAAAGACCAAAAGGTTGTTTAAAAGTTATTTTGTCACAACTGTAAGTAGATGTTTGATGTTACATTCCCAAAACCTCCCCCTCCCTTGTTAGTGATTCTCCAAAAAACCATATGAGGTCCATCATCTTGGTAGGGTACTCACATCCAACCCCTGCTACCCCTGTGCCCTGGAGCATTGTCAGATTGTTCTCTGTAATTTTGGGGGTTGTGCCTCATATTCCCTGAAGAATTCCCAGCAGTGGCTTGGATATCTTTGCCTTTATCCCACCTCTGGTGCTGGAATGCCTTCCTGGCAGGTCTCAGAGTGAGCACATTTTTCATTCAGGGGCTGGTTTCCTGCTGAGGTGCTTTCACTGATGCTGAGTAAGGAAGGGTGAATCCTGGCTCCTGGCTCTTCCCACTAGGAGCAAACAGATCAGGCTTTTCTCTGGGATCAACCAGCTGATCCCAAGTCAGGTGAGGATTCCCATCAAAACCCTTACCATATATATACCCTATGGGAATCTGCCTGGATTGTTTCAGCTTAGATACCCATTAATCAACTCAGAAAACCCCTATGTCCTTTAGGTGCTTCACAATAAGATGTCCTAGTGGCCTTAATTACTCCTGATGGACTGGGAAGGTGGGAATGCCTCTCTGTCTTGGAAGTATTTTCTGCAGTGGATCCCAAAAGAACCATAGGGTTTGGGTTTTCTTCCAGTGCCCGAGGTATCTTATGGCCCTGTATCATCAGATAGTGGAGAGATGACTCTATGGTCTTGCTGTGGGACTGGGCCAGCCCACAGACATTTCAACGTGAGTAAAAGTGCTCCACAGAATATAAAGTGGCTGCTGCTTCTCTGCATGGGAGCAGGAGATAACAGAGGAGAAAGGCTGGTTGCAGGAAGGAGATGCCATGTGACAGAAATAGTGCTAAAAGGTCTTGGCAGCATTTACCTGCTCAACAACTGCAGGTTTCTTTGAGAGGAAAGATCAAAGTTTTCTATCCAAATAATATTTTGAATTTAAATGCCTGCATTGAAATCAGGATTTGTAAATCTATAGTAGCTTTGTTACCCAAATGCAAAACTTTTTACTCATCAGCCATATGTTTAGTGATCATGTGACATGCATGGATGGTTTTTAGTTTATTTTTGAAAAGGGTAGATGGATTTTTGCTTTCCAAAGGCTAGCTATCCTCCTGCCAAGCTGGGGATAGCTTGGCAGTCCATCCTCTACCGAGTGAGCATGGTGATGTCTGGTTAACTCCTGGTGCAGGGGGTTTCACAACCTCCCAGAAAATCTTTTCCAGCTCTGGCTTATGCAGAGAAAGTTTTTGCAACATCTACTCTGTTCTTTTCTCCTGTCTTCTTTTCTTTCCTGGAAATTAAGCTGGTTAGATCTTATCTCTGTCCTTCCAGCAGTGTAATCGCTGCCTCTCTTAGCAACCTCTCGTGTACTGCAACTGCACTATCATGTCTTGCCCTATTTCCAGCCCTCTCCTCTAGACTCAATAATCCCAGTTCCCTGGTTTCTTCCCAGAGTTTGTTTTGCAAACCTCTTATCACTGCAGATGTGTTCCCACACCCAGCCTGCAGCAGCCTGGCTGTTTGCTGTTCCCTGTCTCGTGCCAGTGGTTCTTGCTTCTCCCCGGCCATGTGCTGCTGCACCCCCTTCCTTCCCTGTTCCCAGTGGCATCCTGCAGTGGGGTTGGCCAGGATTCCTGCGTGGGTGTGGGGGGCCCTGCTGGGCCAGGTGCTGGGAGCAGGTGCCAGGCCCCCAGGCCCTGCTGAGCACAGGAACCAGCATGTGCAGCTCACTCCTCGTGCATCCCAGCCCTGCCAAGAAACCAGAGTCCCCGTGGGACTTCAGGGCTTTGTCCTCATTTCCCAGGTTCAGGAAAGTCACCAGCTCTCTCAGGGGCTCCCAGATCACAGAATCAGAGAATGGTTTGGGTTGGAAGGGGCACTAAAGCTCATCTCATTCCGAGCCCCTGACATGGGCAGGGATACCTTCCACTAGCTCAGGTTGCTCCAAGCCCTGTCCAGCCTGGCCTTCAACAGTTCAGAGATGGGGCAGCCACAGCTTCTGTGCCAGGGCCTCACCACCCTCACAGCAAAGAATTTCTTCCGCATACCTAATCTAAATCTGCCCTCTGTCAGTTTGAAGCCATTCCCCCTTGTCCTGTCATCCCAGGCCCTTGTAAATAGTCTCCATCTTTCTTGTAAGACCCCTCTGCATATTGAAAATTCTCCCTGGAGCCTTCTCTTCTCCAGGCTGAACTTTCTGGGACTGTTCTCATGGGAGAAGTTGATTATTTTCTGATTGATTTCTGGTAATCTACTTTGGAGATTCTCCTAGGGGGAAGAGGTTCCCATCCTCTAAGAAGTGTGAGCATTTCAGGAACTCCTGAGGAGGAAGGGCTGCCAAAGAACAGGTATAAGTCATCTCCTTCACTTTAGGAGCACCAGCTTCCAGGATCACTTGGAGTTATGTAGCCTCCCTGCATCAGCTCTTCAGTGGAAGTCATGGTCATGTGCAGTGTTATAACACCAAATCCTTCCAGTCTAAAGAGCACAAGTTATCTAGAGAGCTCATTATCACCAATATTCTAATTAATACTTTCTTATAAAAACAGCACATTTTGCTGTCATTTATTTCACCCTCTTCCCAACACCCCTCTCCCCCAAATCATCCTTATATCATTCCCATGTATCCAACAGATTCAGTGACCCTAAAACAGGTATTTTATCCTACTGCCTGGACAAGATACTGCTTAAAATGCCAAAGAGAATGGACAAGGCAGTTTGTCCCTGCTGATCCTCCCATGGGGATGCCAGTAAGAGCTCTCTGCTGCACCTGGCCACTGATCCCTGGCTGTAGGAACATTGATCCCTGGATATAGGAACCTGCTCATCTCTGATTTCTCCACATGCTTGTATTTGATTGAAATGAGACAGTTTGTTCCTAATGGGCAGCTGACAGTGGGATTAAAAAAAGCTGTATTTCCTTCAGAAACTAGAGGAAAAAACCATCCCCAGGCCTGTCAAAAGTACACCATGAAATTAATCTCCAAATCTGAAAATATAAAATAATATTAAAAATATAAAATAATATGAAATATAAAATAATATAAATAATATGAAATAATATAAATAATATGAAATAATATAAAATAATATAAAACAATATAAAATAATATAAAATAATATAAAATAATATAAAATCAAAGAGAGCTTCTGAACTGTCTTTGATTTTGAAACTTCTTGGGAGCAATGGACACTGTTAGGTGGTGATTCATCTGACCTGTTTTAGGTGTCTACCTTAGTAATAGGTGAATCATGCTCTAGCAATGTTGCTTCAATATTTGAAAAGGGGGCTTTTCTCATTTTGTTTGATGATCTATTCTCAGTTTGTTATTATGTTATCATTTTTTAATACTCAGTTAATCATCACTCAGGATGAGGATGGGCTGATAATATATATTTCTCTGAGAAATGTGCTTTCAAAAAATCAGCAGTTTCACTCCTGTGATTTTGCAGTTCATCTTCTGGAAGGGATGTGTGGAATAGAAACAATGAAGTTGTAAGACCAGAGAAGACAGAAGCCCAGAGGGAAAAAAGGTGAGCAAGTCAGAATCTGAAACAACACAGTCAGGAAATGCAGATGATGTGGTTTCTCTAAAAAGCTTGTTGGTTCAGTTAGAGGGAAAGGGAGTTTGTGTATGCATAGCTGTAGTTTCACTAACTGTATATAAAAAAGGCAGATTATTTATTGCATACACGATCCAATATCATTATATTAGATATTATACAATAGTAGGGTATACTGTTAGGTATTTTACGTGTGTGTGTGTGTGTGTGTGTACTGTCATAAATTCCAAATCTATGTGCAGAGTGGCTTTACAGAAAAGGACCTGTGTGTGGAAAGTGGTGGAATAATTAATTTTTTTCCCACACCAAGTGATCCAACTTTTTAAAGTTGCTGAGACAACTCTAACCCTTCAGTATAGCTAAGAAACACTTGCAGATGGGACCTCACCTAAGGGATGGTCCCCTAATGTAAAGATTAACTCAGTGGGATGTAGACGAGCTCTAATTCAAGTTCCTGTGATTGTCTCCCAACCCTAGGCCAGGTTTAGAGGTTCTTCATCACAAATGCTTTATTCTCTCTGTTGTATTTGCTTTCCCCTCCCACTGAGTCTTTGTCAAGAGCAACTAATGAGCTGCATTCAATGCCCTTTTTTATGTATAGGCTCTTATGAAAGCTGTGTTTAAAAGTAGAAATGTGTTCACAAAATTTACTTATGGAAAGGGTGATAGACTGAGGGATAATAGTAATTTTGTTGGGCAGAAATTATTTTACAGTAGATGAACACACTGTTATTCAAAGTAAGCAGCATCTAAGCTATTCATGGAATGGCATTTGACTTCAATAAATATTTTACATAATACATACAAGTTATTAATGGAATGGCATTCATTTTTTTGTAGTTTTATGTAGTGCTGATCACTTGGAACTCCCAGGAATTAAAGATTTGATAACAACATGGTCTCTCATCTTATTTTCCATGATTTTGATCTCAGAGCTACAAAAATGGTTGTAATGTGAGGGTTTCTTTTTTTAAATTCCAGACTCCCTGAGCATTTCCAGTCAGCTGCTGTGCATGCAGGCCTACTAATAAACCTTTGCTTTCCTTTGTGACCTCTCACAGATCACTCACTATTTGTCTTAATGCCCTCCTCCAAAAAGTCATCAGCTTGTAAATTGGGAATTTGCCATGGCTCTGTGATGACTTCAGTTTTGGGAGGTATGGGATGCTATTTTTAAAGCATAACATAACTGGGGGGACTTTCTTTGTTGCAGGTACTGATGACAAATTCCCCTGGAAGCTCAGACATTAATCATTGGGAAAAGTGAGTGTCAGGAGCCTGGTTATGGAGCTATGGGGGCATTTATGGACAGCCTTTAGGAGGTGGGCGTGGGGCACAGCAAACTTCAGCCAGGAGGAGCTGGAGATACTTTGCCTACTGAGTCACAGCACTAAATGTGCTCTTTACAATTATTAACAGTGAAATTCAGTGGAAGAATGAATCAGGTCATTGGCATTTAGTCTGAACCAGAGTTGTGAAACTTCAAGTGACTGTGCAGGAGGGAGGTTACCATGATGATGTGCATCATCCAGGGAAAACACCTTATGTGTCCTTGTGCTTACACCTTTCCTTGTGTTTCTTCTTGCTTATGTGGGAAAGGTGTAAGTATAATAACCTGAAAGATTGAAAGGCTTTTTAAAATTTCTTAAATGAAATTGCTGCTTGTTATCCTTGGATGCAGTTCTGAGATTAAAAAACAAACAAACAAAAACAAACCAGTATTTGTACAGTTTTGTAATTTCCTGGGACAGTCCCAGAATAAGTGGTGGCTTTGTCCATGTTTTCAGAGTGCTGCTGCAGTCGTGATCATCATAAAGAAAGGAAAACACAGAAATGAACCATGCAAAGTAAGATGGTTTGTGGCTGGACTTAATTACCTTAAAGGTCCTTTCCAACCTAAAAGATTCTGAGTTTTGTTTGACCTCATTGTGGCCTTTGAGCATCTGAAGGGAGCCCACAGGAAAGATGGAGAGAGATTCTTGACAAGGGCCTGGAGTGACAGGACAAGGGGGAATGGATTCACACTGACACAGAGGAGGTTTAGGTTGGATATTGGGAAGAAATTGTTCCCTGTGTGGGTGCTGAGGTCCTGGCACAGGTTTCCCAGAGCAGCTGTGGCTGCCCCATCCCTGGCAGTGTTCCAGGCCAGGTTGGATGGGGCTCTGAGCAACCTGGGATAGTGGAAGGGGTCCCTGCCTATGGCAGGACAGATAGAACGGGATGGGCTTTAAGGTCCCTCCCAACCCAAACCATTCTATTCTGTAAATCCTCCCTGTACTTCTGCCTTTGGATGGAGCAAAGTCTTCATGAAACAACATCCCCACCATTCCCTGCCCACATCAGCAGTTGGTCAGGTGCCAAGGAGCATGTCATATGCCTCAAGAAGTGATTTTAATTGACTAAATAGATTTTTTTGCTTCTGAATAAATCTCTAATTTTTTTAATTATACTTTCCATCATTGTGTCAGAATCACTGTCTTTTGGTAGTGGCCAGTATTTAGCATGTCTCTCAGGCATGGTTTTTGACCACTATGAACACATTTTGAACACTTTTGGGTAGCTGCTCATGGCTGGTATCCTGGCAAGTTTTGGTCTCTGCAGGACTGGATCTTTAAATGTACAGGCTGGCCAAACTACAACAGGTAAGGAAGCTGTGAGGAACCCTGGCTGCTTTGCCTGCCAGCAGAGTTGTTCAGGCTCCCTGCATTCAGCTTGCCTTGATTAATGCAGAAAGGGGCAGCTGTACCAGACAGGGCCAATTCCCTTCTGTGGCACTGACTTGGGAAGTTCCCTAGGCTTTGTTTCTTACATAAGAAGTAAGACATGGAGCTGTAGAGAAGTTTAAATAACTTCTGCCAGCCATTTAGAGCAATCATTCATGACTGTGGTTTCCCATTTGGTACCAGTGATGATTAAACTCGGCTAAGCCTCTCCTCTGCTTCCCTCAAACATTTTCCTCCTGCCACACTGACACAGCTGTTTGTATGTCAGTGGATTGGATCAGGAACTGATCCAGCTAAAAATAACCAAGGGTAGAGTGGGAAACTATTACTTTTCAGCCACTGAAATTTCAATCTGCATCGCACTGCAGCTGCACAGAGAGCTGCACTAGCACCACGAGCAGAGCTCAGGAGGAAATGACCACAAGTACACACAGAGGAGGAGATGAGGCTTTTGGAAGAAAAGGAGGTGGAACCAGAGCTCCAGTGGTATGAGCAGAGTATACAAACCTGGCAGCTCTACTCCTTGGAGGCACTTAGCAAGGGATGAGCACCCATTACAGCTGTGTGACGTCCACTTGGAAAAGATTCCTAAACTGAACCTTCCTTGCAGATATTCCTCCTGTGCAAAAAGGGCACATTTCTGTTTAATGCCCTTGTTCTGCTTTCTTAATTTCCTGCTGCTCCCCCCAGGCTCCTGTTTGATGGCATGGATTGCATGGTGGCATTACCAACTTAAGGAATCCTGAGATGTTTGTTACCACCTGCCCCAGACTGCAATTTTCCCTCACTTGTTCCAGCCTTGCTGTTCGTGGAGCTGTGCTGAGCACTGGATCAGGGAAGCAATCCAAATTAAAAATAACCAAGCAGCAAAGCAAGAGCTTTAGCCATCCAGGATAATCTGCAGTCACAAGTCAGTGAGAGACATTTCAGGATGTCATGAAAGCCCAGCCTCAGAGATACCTATTTAGTACAAGGAGTATGGACCTTTCAGCCAGTGGGGGAAAGAGGAGGCAGGAATCCTTTGCCATGTTCATAAGGGACAAAAGAGCAAACCTCACTGTGCCCAGATGGCAGCACAAAACATCTTCACACAGGCTTTGCTTTAGCAGTCCTTTATGTGATGCTTTTGGAACAAAAGTTAGTGGCAGTGTGTGCTGTTCCACTGATGGATGTTCTTCATTCTGTGGATTAGGGAGAAAGCTACTTGGATTTTTAAGGGTACAGCAAATATGGAGGCTGTGCTATCCCCACAAAAGGGAATAAAAGAGCCTTCTTCACAGACAGCTTCATGGTACAGAGTGAAGTAACAATTTGTGGATGCATTCCAGAAGAGGATGTATGCCCCTTCTCTGCTCTAGAGAAACAATGCCACTGCTGTGATGCACCAGCACTAACATTCATGATCACACCAGCAGTGACATCACTTTCACCTACTCACAGACTCGGAGGAAGCATCTGTAATTAGTCATTCTCTCTTGTATTCCAAGCTGTGTCTGCTTTTCTTCTGGCATCTCTCTTCAGTTCATGGTTCATGCCTCCTGGGTTGAGTATTTTTAAGTACCAGTCATTTCCTTTTTCTTTCCCTCCTGTTTCTGACTTGGCACTTCACTGCTCTCCCCAGGAATGCTCCTGCTGGGACGTGACTGACTTGGGCACTGATGGCAGAGAGGGTGAATCCAGAGACTCTGAGCCTGAGGAGTTCCAGGATCTTCTCGGGTTACATTTCTAGAGAAGGGAACTCACTTTCTGTCCACATGCATTCGTGGCTGTGGTCACAAGGAGGTGGAAGATGCAGGTGAAACCTACAGTCACATTGGCAGCTGCATCCCAAATTAGCCAAAGGCAAGTGTCTGAAGCTTAGGGCAGGATGTGGCTGCCCTGAGGTAAACCCTGAATGTTTTCACAGCACCCCCTGTCCTCAGGACAGCCCTGACAGGTAACATCAAGGCTGACCATGCCAGGGAGCTTGGATTCGAGGGTCCAGAACAAATACCATCATGTTTTGCCAAATACCATCATGTTTTGCCAAATACCATTACGTTTCACCTCTCTAAGAATATGAGTTGTGTTCATTGATCTTAATTTTTCCTTCTCTAGACACAGGAAGAATGATCTGTTTCAGCCCTTTGCTCCCTGCATTCCCATTGCTGCTTCCCTTCTCCCAATAATTGTTAATTTTTTTTTCCCCCAGTAAAGCATCTTGTAGTTCCTGTTTCATCCTACATTCACATATAGGCTTGATCATATGTCCAAAGAATTGGGAAGATGCCTGAAATCCCTCTAATGTGTACTATATGTAAACTCTGTTTTTCCTGATTTGCTTGGTATTTCTGCCTGAAGGCATCAGCAGAAGTCCAAAGGTCATCTGTTAAAGAAATCAGGCAAGAAAGCAATTGACCAGCAAAGAGGCACCTTCTTAAGCACAACAGCCAGGTACAGAGCTGTGGGAAGAAACTTCCCAGTCCCTGTACTGGAAAAGATCTGCTAAGGGAGGGAAAAGGGAAAAGGAAGGAGATACACAGGCCTGTCAAAAGCTCTGTACAAGCAGGGACACATTCTGTGTGCTTGGAGGTGCTCTGGGCTAAGCAAGGCAGGGCTGCCCTTTTGTGAGGGGAAACACTGACAGAACAGGGACTGGCACAGAGAAGTCTCCTCTGTGGTTCTGAGCTTGAAGATGGGAAAGCACAAACACCTCAGGCACAGTCAGGCAGAGTTCAGCAGCGTTGTGGAGAAGGTCAGCTGGAGGGAGAGACAGAGCAGAAAATGGCCCAAGGCAACACATGAGCAGCAGGGCAACTGCAAGAGCTCCAGAAAGCAAAAAGAAGCAAGTCCAGGTATGAAGGATCAGTGGGGGATCTGGAAAGTGGTGACCCTTCTCCCATGCAGCTGTTATCACCCCCAAATTACATCTTCCCAGGAGCTGCAGGAAGTCCAACCCTCGCCGAGTCTTCCTTCCTAGGTGTTCATCCCATTTCAACCTCGTTTCAATCCCATTTCAACCCCATTTCAACCCCATTTCAACCCCTTCTGCTCTCCCTTCCCCTCACGTGGTGGCCTGGTTCAGCCATTCACCACTGCAATGGCAAAATGCTTTGGGACACCTTGACTTTGGCTCTGTTGCCTCTTCTGGCTTCCCTTTGCTCAGTCTCCTGAAATCTCCTGTATTTCCTTATTTTTTCAGAGATGGGGGCTCCTGCTGATGTGTCTCTGGCTATTCAGACCAGTGTTGCTGAGGTGCAGAAGAAACAGGGCCTGAAAGAAAATTCTCCTGTGCAGGCATTTTTGTTTGATATATCTCAAACAATGTTTTAGAGAATAGACATAAAATACTTCTAAAAATCCACCGAACACACAAAACACACTTCTTGTCCAGGATCAAAGTAAATCTGTTTTTCCAGTCACAATGAAGCAAAGTGTATAAAAAGCTGTATTTCAGTCATCACTATTACATGTATTTTTTTTCCCCAGCAGTGGACTGGAAAACTAGATCCTATATAACCCAGGTGAGAAAATAATCTGCTCCTAACCAGGTTCTTCTACCAGCTGGCTGGTGTGTCACTGCAGAGAAAAAATGACAAACCACTTTCCCTCATAAAGGAATGGTGAGCACTGAGTGCCCTCCTCTGGCTTTTCAGATTCTTTCTGAAATGTGAGAAAATTAGAATTCTAAGTTTTAAGAATGTCCCTCAACTGCAGATTCTTGGGCTGAGAATTTGATGGAAAACTCACTCTGGGGAGAAACAAAAAGGGAAGGGAGGGAATGATAAAAAGAAGGGAAGAGAGAAAGAGAGGGAGAGAGTCAGGACAAAAACACCAAGGTGACAGATTTTAATTCAGAGACATCATTCATCCATTTGTCTCTCTCAGGTATTTCTAAACTGCCACAGTCCCACTGCAGGATCTGAGCACTGTTAGCACAACAGAAATTTACAATTTACAGTATTCTACATCCCACAGCTGGCAGGAGCATTTTGGCACCAGCTGATTACTGCAGATCTGGGATGGAGCATGCTAGGGATGCTCTGCTGGAATTAGAGTAGCTAATTTGCTTTTTTCCATGAGCCTCCCACTGGTCCTGAGGGAGGAGCTGGCTGGTAGAGAAGCCAGTGAGGCGACTGCTGTCAAAGCAAACCTGGTTCTTTCCTTTTTGCACATCCCCAGTACCTTCTGAATCTGTCTCGTGAGTTTATGCTGCCCACAAAGTGATTAAATCCCAGGAAGGAGAGGAACATACCCTGTAACACCTGCAACAGCAAAGGAAGGGTTGGTACCCAGATTCTGCTCTCCAGCTACATGACCACAAAAAGCAAAGGGCAAAGAGGCCAGGGGAAATTAATTATTTCATCCAAGTGACACTGAACAGGCAAAACTAACACTGGCTGTGGAGAGGAACTCCAGTTATGTGCTTAGACTGGTGAGCAATCCCATCCTAGCTGCTAGGGAACAGCTGTGAACCCTAAGGCCACTTTGATTTGGCATACTTTAAAATAAATTAATAGAGATCTTAGAAATAAATCAGAGCATTTCTAAGTATACACAGCACTTCACAAAGCATGGAGAAAGGAAAACAAATACCCTGAGGGTTGATATGAAGGGGCAGACACTGCTCATGAGGAAGGGTGAGAAAACAGCTGCACCTTGGCCATGTGGCAAATGGCATCTGATTCCAGTACCAGGGAAAGAGGGTGACTGGGCTTTGGGCTGCAGAACCTGGATCCCCCTGCACAATTCCAGCCCATGCCTGGCGTGTGTTGGGAGGAGGTGACTGAAAAGTGCACTGTGGGCCAAAGGCACCACCACGTCCATCTGTCTGGAATCCAGGGGACCTGGTGTGGTCACACCCTTGTCCACTCCCTTGTACCTCAGGCCTGGACCAGGAGCTCCCCTTGGATCACGCCCAGACCACACCCAGGGATGCTGCCTACCACCCGTGCCCGGCTGGTGTGACAAAAGGAGCTGTGAGAAAAGGAGTTGTGACAAAAGGAGCTGTGACAAAAGGAGCTGTGACAAAAGGAGCCATGCCCTCAGTGACAGCACTGGAAAGGTTTCTCCCGAGCAGCTGAGGGCAGAGCTGTCACTCAGCCAAGTCCCACCCTGGGCTCACTGGGCACCGCAGCATCCCTGCTCCTCCGAACCTTCTGGCACCGAGTCTCTTGGAGAAGGGACACATCCCTGTCACAGCTTGGAGAAGGGGCTGCCCTCAGGAGAAAGTCCCCACAGAGCCCTGCTGCCCCTGCCCCTCCTGCTGGAGAGCAGGCTTTCCTTAAACATCTCCAGCTGACTCCACCTCCTCCCTGGGCAGCCCCTTCCAGGGCCTAATACCTCCTTCCAGTGCCTAACCACCCTTTCTGTGAAGAAATTCCTCCTGATGCCCAACCTGAACCTCCCCTGGCACAGCCTGAGGCTGTTCCCTCTCATCCTGTCCCTGTTCCCTGGGAGCAGAGCCTGATCCCCCTGGCTGTCCCCTCCTGTCAGGAGTTATGCAGAGCCAGAAGGTTCCCCCTGAGCCTCCTTTTCTCCAGGCTGAGCCCCCACAGCTCCCTCAGCCCCTCCTGGTGCTCCAGCCCCTTCCCCACCTCCCTTCCCTTCCCTGGACACACTCCAGCCCCTCAATGTCCATCTCGCAGTGAAGGGCTCAGAACTGGACACAGGATTTGCGGCGTGGCCTCTCCAGTGCCAAGGGCTGTCCTGCAGCCTCTCCTCCTCTGCTGTGCAGCCTTCACAAGTTCCCTTGCACGGGCACATTTTTCTGTTGTTCTCTTCACCTGACACTCCCCGGCATCTCTTTGTATCACGATTGTCTCTGATTCCTCCCTCACATTTCTTCATTCCACCCTCAGAAAAAAAGGGAAAGCTCTGGGGAGACGTTATTGTGGCCTTTCACTATAAATAGTTTCATAAATAGTTTCCTCTCCATCTTTCATGTAGGCTCCCTTCAGGTACAGCACAGGGTAAATCTTACCTGTCTTTTCAGACTTTGCCAGAGTTTTAAGAACCCCCCTCTGGCTTCTCAGGTGAGACATTTTGGACTTGTCCCATGGCTTCAGAGGGTTTTATTCTGCCAGCAAGTCTGTGAGGGATGTCTGCCTGCACTTGAGTGCAATGCAGTTTCCCTGAGTACCCAGGTGGTGGCAGATTCGGAATGTGTTAAATCACTTCTTTCAATCTGTTTTGCAATGGAACCGAACTGTTCCTATGTGGGTTAAAGATGAAATTGTTACTCCTTCATGCCTCTGACACCATTTCAATGACTTCCATTTAAAATGGAAAATCTCTGCTTTTGGGTATAATTAGTCCCTAGACCCAAGTTATCTGCTATTTGCTGTTCTAACTCAGTTTCTGCTAAATCAAACTTTATGGATTTGACTTGTTGGGGAAGAGCTATTTATGATTGCATCTACCTATTTAATCTAATTAAGTGCTATTGATTTAAAGCATGTGTGTGGATTTAATTCCTGTGTCTGCTGTACCATGCAAAATATCCACAGTATTTATTAATATTTCCATAGAATTTAGGGGGGTACCAGCACATTAAGTAAGCACAGGGCTTTCCGAGGGAGGGTAGCACAGAGGATGCCTGTGAGGTTTTGATTTCTTGCTTTCATATAGGCCAAGGAACTTTTTGGTTTTAGCTCTTTCTTCAAACCAAGCAGCTAATCTGTCACTGCAGTACATTTTCCTGAATGACAAATATAAGGTGAATATTTTGAGTCTCTTTGGGTTTGTGCAGCATTCCCTGGTTTTTGCTCCTGTGGGCATCCCAGCATCACCACTGGAGCTTATGTTGTGCTGATAATCACCATGGCTTTTGAAGCCTTTTCCTGAGTCTGCTTCCCCTGATAGATTCTCCATTCCTGTAGTCTACCAACACAGAAAATTAAATCCTCTGCCTTAGAGAAATTCACTTCATTATTCTTCCTTGAAAAACATGAAAACTCTCAAAACCAGAGAGCCTGCCAAAGTGCTATATGCTATATATGCATCTACAATATACAACCAAAACCAAAATGCATGGAGTAAAAATAAACGTGGTAAACCGAGCTTTAATCCTAGTCTTAGACCCCTTTGATGCTTTTCAATTGTTTGTTCATCACAATTTTTCAATTTTCCTGTTTATAGGAAGTATTCATTCCAGCAACCATACTGTGTGTAACCATGCTTTGTGCAATTCCTTAGTGTCCTTGGGAATGTGGTGGGCTCTCTTTTGTCCTGGAGATTTTGGAAAGCTGAAAACTGGGCCATATTACATCACAAAAAGGCAAACCCATGCAATAAATCATGCTAGAGTTTATTCTCTATGGAAGTGCTTTCCATTTGAGGGAATTGCACTAATGCTGCTCCAGACTGAAAGTTGTTTGTGACAGGAAACACCATTTCATTTTGTATTTGTACAATATCTAACTATACAGCTGCCTCTGCCCAGTTCAAGGTCCCTAAGAAGCTGCTGTTGTATAAATAAAACACAGTTGTAGATCCCCACCTTGCTGAGTTTTTCACATATTGCTGCTAAAATTAGACTGAACTACTGATTTTGAGAGCAAAATGTTATTTTGGCCATAACTCCTGCTTGTTAAGGAAAGGAAGAACTGTATATAATACTCGAGCTGATGAATTTGTTCTCCTCTGGTGACCATGCCATAGAGATCTTGGGCACCTGCACATTCCAGACAGCTCTGCTGAGATGGAGAAGCAGCCACTTTGGCCTGGGTTGGAAGGGACCTCAAAGATCATCTAGATCCTGCCATGGGATCTTCATCAGGGAAGATGAGTTGCAACACAGCCTCACCTCTGTCCACTCTTTAAGCTCTGTGTAAGCGAAGGGCAAATGCACAGCTCCTTCCCTTGCTGTTGTTTCAAGTTTTATGATTTGGCTCAATTTTTCAGAGAGATTAACGAGAGAAGAGGATGATGAATGAGAACCAAGCTGTCTAAAGAAACAACACCACATCCACACTCTGGGTTGGAATCCCTGCACAACCAACTTGACAAAGTGCTTGTTCCACAGCAACCTCTTGTTAAAACTGAAAGAGGGTTTGGAAGATGAAACACCTCAAATTACCACAAGAGACACCCCATACACAGCTACTGAATTGTCTAAGCTGAAAAGGGAGTATAGCTGGGAACACACTGAATTTATCTGGAATTGATTGTACCATTACCATCCATAGTGCCTTATCCTCCACTGAGGAGGCACAAGCTAAGACAAGAGAAGTAAGTGATCCAGCTGGGGAATTATTTCAGTCTGTGTAACCACAAGTCTGGTTTGATGGACTAGAACCTGAATCATGGGTTACTACCCTGCTAAAGCCTTTACAGGATGGAGAAAATGGTTAGCAGAGTTGGAATTGCATCTGTCACTGGATTTGTATTTTTAAATGTTGGCATTAGCCTAATTAAGTGCATAGTAACGTGCTTATTTATCCTTGGTATTTTTTACTTTTCTATTTTTTCTCTTTCTTTCCTCTTTCATGAAAAAAAATAAAGGTGAATGATAGCTTTGGATCCCAACATTTAATCTCATTTGTGTTTTAATCTCACTTTTGGGTGTTTTAAGAACCTAACTCCTTTCAACAGCTGCGGACTGTGGCAAAAGTTGCCTTTTTTTTCCTGCAGAGCACCAGAAAATCCCAAAAGTTAACTGATACAGAGTGGAGGTGTCTTCCCCATCACCACTAATGAAGAAGCATCCCACAGTTTCCTCTTCTTTCAGCCCTAAAAACTTTGGGCTGAAGACCTTTGTAACTTTTAGAATATAATTAAATAATGTCTTTTATGCACATTACAAAAACCACAATGTAACTTAGCTGAAATAATTATCCTTGTTTTACATGATTAAGAAATCAAGATCCAGTCCAGATTAACAAGGCTAAAAACCTTTAAAGACTGCTGAGCCACCAGCCACATCAATCTTTAAACTCATGGATCCACATTAAGACTTCCTAAATGTCATCCAGGATTAATATTTCACATTGGCTGTCTCTTTTTTTCCAGAGTTATCTTGCTATAATAAATTCTGTGATTAAGGTGTAATAGGGGGTTATATGTTAGTTCTTTTTTTAATTATTCCACTTGTTGACCTCCACACAGCTACCAGCTTCAGAAACTTCCATTCACAACAGAAACACCTCAATTACCTGCCTTAGTGCATAATTTTTTTAGATGCACTTTAATCAATCTTTTTCAAATTTCTCTCCTGCTGTCAGCTTAGTAACAACTTCATGAGTTATTTTATTTTTCTCTGAAAAAAATGCTTCTAAAAATTGACAGATTAAAGGCCAAATTGGGCAAATTAATGCCAGTTTTAGAGATCTGGAATTCCAGGTGCTTCTGAAAAACTTGCTCTGAACTTCCTGTGTTTTCAGATCATTATTTTTTATATTTGTACCATTCCGTTGTTATTAATATCATTCAAAGAGAAGAAAATGGAGCCAGGACACCTCCACATTTGTGATCAGCAGAGAAAGGGAAAACCCAGACAAAAGCTGCCAGGACCAACAGCTCTGGCTGGCCTTGGAGTCCCATGGGCCATCTCTACACAACATTTTACGAAGGACAAAACCTCACCAAAGATTAATTTGTAACAGGAGTGGAATATTTTAATAATGAACACCATAAACCCAACTGAAATACAATCTTTAACCATTGATTATATGAGGGGATTCTGCTTTATGCAGAATGACATCAAACACCATAAAAAGTTAAGAACAGTACCCCTGATTTTCCATGGAACAGTAGCAACTCTTACTGAAGCTCTGAAGCCTGGAGGCACAGGATTCTGCAATGCCCAACTGATGGAAATTACACCTCAAAGATACCAGCACAAGATCACATTGAAGGGATGTCTTTTCAGGCCTCTTAATTTGTCTTAAATTAATATCCTGATGAGTTAAGACTAACCCAAAATCCCACAGTGGAAACGAGTGTGTGATTTTCAGAGTCTGTACTCACACAGCAGAAGTGACAAACCTGGTCCCACAGTTTTAGCTTTGGGACAAAATGTGATATTCTGTCAACAACAAGAAGACTTCTTAAGACAACCAGTGTTTCCCAGTCCTAAAATCTAAACCTTACTTTATTAATTACTAGGAGTGCATCCTTTTAACAAGGTAACATAAAAAAAACACAACTACAAACCACAAAACCAACCATGCACAAACACACCATCCATTCAAGAGAAAGACTTTTTGGCAAAGGTTCAAGCCCCAAAGTTTCTTTATTCCAGTTCAAAGGTAAAGGAGCTTTTTCTGCACTTTTGAAGTTTAAAGATTCTGAGGCTGCCCCAAGTATAGAACAAGGTAGACCAGACCAACATGCCTTAAAATTCTGCACTTTCCAATACTGAGAGGCCCAATGCCTGAGTCCTACAGGTAAAAAACAAACAAACAAACAAATCCTACCAAACAAAAAAAACCAAAAAAGCTCACCCAAACAATTGTTTCCTCTGCTGTTTTCACAAGATGTAACACCTGAGCCTCTCAGTGTTCATTATTTACCCCACTCTTACCCCTAACTAATACTTAACAGACAAAACCATGTAATAATGCAAATAGGATATGACAAGAGTATCTAAACCCAGGTTCAACTGAATTCACCTTTGAACAAAAGAACAAGTGCCCTATAAAACCATTTGGCTTTTCCTCATGAACTCTTGGTAAGATAGACTTGAAAGGCAGCACTTTGTTGAAGGATTTTTGGTTTGTGTTTTGAGGGTATTGGGTTTTTTTTGGGGGGTGGTGGATTGTTTGTTTTAAACAAAAAGCAATTTTTTTTTTCTATTTTCAGCAGTGCTTCTGGCCTGAGAATCAGTTAAGTCAAGGACACCTAATTTAAAGACTTCCTAAAGGGAGGAAACTTTTGCAAGCAGACACTGGGAATAGGGGGCTGTTAAACTGCACATCTTTACATAAGCATCTTGCTTCCCTCTAGATAAATCAGACTTAACAGGAGATACTTAAATCATCCCTGAGGACTTTATCATTAGTTTCAACTCATTAGGAGAGGTACAATTGCCCAAGTACATGCTGAAAGACACATCAGGCAAAAAATACACTCAAGTTTGATGCATTATCTTGTATATGAATGTTGTACTTCACTGCACTCCAGTGATAAGGATCTCTTGAGCTGCCTCAAAAAAGGTCATTCCCAGCCAAAATCCCTGCAGGCTACAGGGCAGGGAGGGATTTGCTCAACTGCTGCTTGCTGATGCACCTGAGTGTCCATCAGCACCTTCACAGGTACAATTGCAACACCAGAGCCCAGAGTGACACAGTGACAGTCACACGTGTTTGCACTGGACACACTCACAGAACAGGGATGAGCAAGCTGCAGAATTCCCTGCATCCTGGGAGATGGGGAGCTGAGGGGCAGGCAGAGCTCCAGAGGCAGAGGAAAGGGACAAGGCACTGGCACCTTTACAGGAGAGGAGACTGCTGGGATTACGAAGGGGGCAAGAAACTGATGCTGCAGCAGCTGCCTGCTGTCCTAGCAGGAGTCCTAAGCTATAAACATTGGAATTCAGGAGAGCATTGCCTGGGAGCAGTATATTCAGTTGCTTCTGAATTTCCTGAAGCACCTGCAGCTGACTTTGTTGATTCAGGAGAAGCATATCCATATTTTCCCTCATTCTCTTCACTGTAAAAAGAGAAGGGAATGTTAATGCCTGCTATGTAAAAAACACCAGGCAGTTTAGAAATCTTTTTATACTTACACTCTTCAGAAACAAGTCTCCAGTGACCCATCTCACTCCCCTCTGCACCATCCCTTTGCTCTTCTTTCTGATGCAGAGATGTAAATTCAGGCTGGTCTGCATCTAAAAGGAAAACACTGCAAGTCAATAATTGCAAGGTCTGTATTCCAAACCAACAACCCTTGTTCTCACCCACAGCTTAAAATTCAAACTTTATTCAAGCCACACAGTGGTCCAAACTAAACCAAAACCAAAGAATAGGCAGATACAGGGCTTTGGAATTTTTTTTTTTTTTTTTTTTTTTTTTTTTTTTTTTTGGTGGGGGGCACAGGGAAAGGAGGAAGCAAAGCTGGAGCAAGGGATCTGTTAAGGAAAAGGGCTGTTGAGATTTAGTAAAAATAGGTTTGTACTTGCATGACTTCTTTAGAAGCAGCTACAGTGTTAGACTAATCTGATACTACTCAGTGCCCAACTGACAGGGAAAAAATGAGACTTTTCTTCAGGAATTATAAGCTCATCTTGTAAAAGCCATGAAGAAAAAACAAACTTTAGGAGTCTAAGGTTCCATTTAGGGTTCCTAGGCCATCTCTATCTATGGACTGAGAGGCTTCAAACCCTACATTAAGAATTCAGTTTTGCTATTCTACCACAAACTTGTAACTTCATCATTACTCCCATTGTTAAGGTGAAAGGCTCTTTTTTTTTTTTCTTCCACAGAAGAAACAAACAAAAACAAGTAAAACAACTCCAAACAAACCAACCACAAAAACCAAAGAAAAACCTCACACAAAACACCTGCTTCTCATGCCTACACCCACAACAATTCAGTGGGTGTCTAGGCAGGACCCGAGATGAAAACTTAAAACATTTTTGACCAAGGATAAAGGGACTACCCATGTAAAGGTGCAACAACAGGGAAAAACACCCCACAATGCCAGTTTTTATCCCTGAGTTTCAGGTCATTACTAGAACAGGAAATATTGCAAAATCCAGAAGCCTCCCTACTTGAAACAATCCCTTTGTCTGACAGCCTGTACCTGTGCTAAGAATATCCCAGAGAGCTCCCACTGCAGACAAGAAGCTAGGATCCAATATCCACATATAACAAAAATTAGCTGCTAGAGATGACCAAGGCACTGTTTACAGGCTTTTCCAAGTCAAAATTCCTTGCACCTCCTTAAGCCTAGCATTTTGGTGCTGAGCACTTCTGAAGATGTAAGGCTAAGACATCAGGCAACACTATGAAGCAGTAATTAGTGAGATTGTTATTATTAGTGGGATGTGTGAGTTTTGGGGAGTCTAAGATACTTAATGGTAACACCAAAATTTCAACTCCAGCTTTTTCAAGTAACTTCCTCAGATGGCAGAGATAAATGCATTATATTAGAGATGGGAAAGAAAAAAAAAGTAACAAAACCGAATCAACCGACCCCTAACACTCATATCCAGAACAAAGAGGGAGAATTGTTTAGGAAGAAACAGAGACCAGAATATTTCATGTATCCCCTGAGAGTTTGAGTAACTTGAAATAAACACAACTTAATTCAGTTACCTGCTGTGTGTTCACTGGGTGTCTCTCTCAGAAGTTGGTGTCTGATGAAGTTTGAGTTCACACTGAAGCTACTTCCACGCTCTGAACGCCTACAGGGCTCCTCATCTTTATGGACTTTCTGATGCTGCAGCAGAGCTGCATTCCCACTGAAGTTCTTTCTGCACACGTTGCAGGAAAAGGTTTTCTTTTTCAGGTGGGTTTTGTGGTGAGCAAGGAGGCTCGAGGCATGGCTGAAGGTGTTCTCACATTCCTTGCACTTGTACGGCCTCTCCCCTGTATGGACTCTCTGGTGAACCACCAGGTTGGCCCTCCTGCTGAAGTTCTTCCCACATTCTGCACACACAAAGACCTTTTCTCTGGTGTGGATTTGCAGGTGGGTCAGGAGCCTGCAGTGCCCCTTGAAGCTTTTCCCACATTCTGAGCACTTGAAGGGTTTCTCTTCCCAGTGCAGTTTCTGGCCATCGGCGCCGAAGACGAGCTTCCTGGAGTTTCTTTTTTTAGGAGGGGATTCATCACAGGCTGCCCCCCTCTCTGGGCTCTGGGCTTCACATACCTGAGGCAGTTCCTCTTGCTTAAGGTCTTCAGGAAAGATCTCCTCCTCATTGTCCCCCAAAAGGCAGTCCCCTGATGGAGCAAGAGACCCATCTTAACTCTCCTCTTTCCCTGAGGCAGATAAGCTGCTCCTTGTAAAACAACTCAATTTCTCAGGCCTACCTTCAGCTTTCACCAGATTCCCTTTTCCCAAAGAGGAATGGAAATTCTAAAGACCGAGACAAAAAAGGAGAGAAAAGTGGCAAAGGGAAGAAGAGAAATGGAAGGAATGTTCCTCTTCTCTTCCTTCCTCTCCCTGTTTCCTCTTACTTCTTCCCTTCAGAGAACAGCAAAACGAAGACTGCCAAGATGAAGGAAGGAAAGGAATACGCTGAGGCATCTCACCCATCCCAAATCTCAACCTTTAGCTATTTGTTCCCGCAGACTTAGCTCAAAAACTTTCCAGCCTGCTAAATGTTCATTAACACATCGTTTCAAAGTTGGGCAGTTGGGTGGGGATCTTTTAGGACAAAAGAGCCCAAGTAACCTTCACTAGGCAAGACCAGCAGGCAGATTTAGGTTGTTTCTCACTTGTGCTATTTCATATTTAATTTAAAAAAAAAAAGTTAAATTATGTCTTTTGTAGGTCGGCACACCAGTTTTTTTCTCTAACACAACAACATTTCTAACTACTATAAGAATACTGTATATTTATGCATCAGAAGCCAAAGGGCTCTTTACTGATTTAAATAACAACAAAACAGCTAATTCCCAATTAACTATTACAATCTCTTTTCATAGCTAGATCTAACATAACATTTACTTTACTTGCAATGACAAGCTAAATGAATTGCATTCTGAAGAAACTCACCAGAAACATTCAAACATATCCCTTTCTTTCCTAAAGAATGCAACCTATTTCACAAGTGTATATGCACCATCATACACCCCAAAGTAAGCTCTAGGTATCTTATACAGATGGGTAGATCTTATTTTACAGCTGTTCAGCATTAACAGAATTATAAGGATCCCCTAAAAAACACCTAGCTAAGGTTGGTTTCTCCAAGTAACTTCAGGTGTTTACTATTAACTCAAGCAGAGGATTTAGCAATTAGCATCTTTGATCTAGCATTAAATCTCACACAACACAAAAAAGTTTGTTTATTCCACTAACAAAACCAAAGCAGGCTTTCTACACTCAAGATAAAACTCTGTAGGGCAATTTCAGTCCAACCTCTATGATACAAAGGAATAAAATTCCTAAGTAACATGTCCTTGAAGAAGCAAAATGCTCTGTTTACATGGACACGGCTACCAACATTTAAACAGCATCAATAAAATAAGCAAACTTGCCGAGAGAGGGAGTCCTCTCTATTTCATCAAGGAATTACACCCAAGAGGGAGCTTTCTCCCAGAGGGATGAAGAAGGCTGTCTCTGGCAGGAGCACTCATTCCTCATGTATAACCACGAGGCTGATTGTTCCCCGAGAGCCGTGCAGGTCTCTGACAGTGACAGGGAACCACAGAACTCTCCATTCCCACCCACACCCAGAGCTGGGCACTCACACACTTTGGATGCAGCTCCAAAACTCCCTTAGACCCTCCTCACCTGTGAGAAACCCTGGAAAAGGGAACTGTCCTGGCTGCCCATCACTCCTATTGAACTGTATTGTCTGGTTTTAGAAGAAGTGCTGGAAAACGGCAGCAGAAAAACCCGGAACGCCACGGCAGCCTTGCCTCGGCCAGGCACGGCATGCCGGGGATGGAATGCCGGCTCCACACTGCCCTGCGGGATTTAACTAGTAAGAGCTTACATCTCACCTGGATGTCCTGCAGCATCACCCCTCCTAGGGCTCTGGAGACTGGAAAATATGGACTCCATTGCTGGCTCCACCTAGAAGAGAAGCGGACAAGGAAAGTGGAGGGTTTCCAGCAGGGAGCAGAAGGGGAGAGGCGGACGCTGGCACAGCACACTTGGGCAGTGCCCGGCCTAGGAGCGGCAAACCTGCCCACGCCACCGAGCCCCTGCACAAAGCGCCGGGTGAGCCGTGAGCTTCACCCCGAGACCAGCCTGGTGAGAGGCGCCTTTTCCTAAGCTCCCCGGGAAGCACCGAGCACCTCGGGCTGCGGGCCCGTCCCAGCCTCCCCACCTGCCCTCGTGTTTCCGGCCGCGCTTTAATCCCGGGCCCGCGGGGCCGCTCCGCCCTCTCCCGAACACGGACCGGCTCCAGGCCCCGCTCCCGCCCTGCTCTGCCGGGCCTTCGCTTCGCTCCGGCTCCCGGTGCCGCCGGTTCTTCCCGGCACATCCCAGCGCACGTGGCACAGGACAGCCACCCAGATGGTTCTGGAATAGCTCAGTGAGGGAGGCTCCACAGCCTCTCTGTGCAGTCTGGTTGCGCAGGGAAGAAGTTCTGCCTCGTGTTCAGGTGGGCATCAGTTCCTGCCTGTTCCTCTGGTGCCATTCCTGTCATATGCAATGAAAATAGTATCTCCACAGAATGATAAAGAAGTACAAGAATGGGATGTCCAGAAAGGTAATGAAGTCTCCATCCTTCAAAGTTTTTAAGACCTCACTTGACAAAGCTCTAAGCAACCTTGCTTGAACTCTATATTGTGTAGAAGTTCCATATTACCTTGAGTAGGAGTTTGGACCAGGAACCTCCTGGGATCCTTTTCCCACCTGACTGGTTTTGTGAGTCTGTGACACAGAATGGGAACTCCTCACCTGATAGCTATGGTATATCCATTATCAAAGATCTCGGGAGCCCCTGCAAAATAAACTTGGAGAAGACATTGTCCAAACTCTAATTTGGTGAGTGAAGAGCAGCTACTGCAGTCATCCACCAAACTTATGCTGACACAGCCTTTCCTGGTGCTGGATCTGTATCCCAGAGGGTCATTGCCCAGACCTGGAAAAGGATGTAATAAATCAGGGGCTATGGCTGGAAATGCTGTGGGCTACAGAAAATCCTGACATTGTCAGGAATACCAGGAAGATGGTATCTTTGGCATCCAGGGGAAACTGAACATTCTCAAAAGGTGACATAACAGATTTAAAGGAGAAGATGAAAGGCTGGGAAACCTCATCCCCTACTCCTCCCCTAACAAACTGGGTGCATTTACTAATAAACCCCAAAACAGGCTACTGAAACTAGAATGCAGGGTAGGACAGAGAAACAACAGACCATACATATTTTAACAAACCCCAGTACCTTTAACTTCCTATAAATCATTATCACTGTGTCCAGCAAAATAGTAATTCTAACTTGTGCCCCTCTACTGTAAAAGCTACATGTTAGGGACAAAAGTGGGTAAGAAAACAAGGGACCAGAAAGATATTATTACCTCAAACAAGCCTAGGCACCAGAGAAACATCAGTGCCTCAAGCCAGAGAAGCATTATAAATTCAAGCAGCATGGCCACTGACTGCTTTATCCCAATACAGAATAAGTAAAACCAAAATGGAATTAGTACAGGGTTTTTTTTCCACTTTCTCGAGCTCCACATTGGGCACCAAAATATTTGTCTTGGTTTGAGACAAGTGGAAAAAACCTCTATTCAACAAAACAAAGTATTCACAAGCATTAAAAAAAATGAATAATATTAAACCATAAGACCTCTCACTGTTGTGAAGAGATGGCAAATTCAGAGAATCCTTCCTGTACATGTGGCTCTTGTCTCTCCAAGTCTGGAGCTGTGGTGGTGGGACAGAGCAATGGTCTGGTGTCTCGGACAGGAGAAAAGCTGAACAGCTCCAGAAGTAGCCACAGTACTGGGAAACATTTTGTCTTGGCTAGTGAATGAGAAGCTAGCTTAAAAGCAAGGGAAAGCTCTGTTCTCTATTCCCTGCTGCATGGCTGAGAGCTGGGAGAAACCGAGTGCTGAGGAGAAAAACTGAGGGCCTTATATCTGTGCTTTTTGAAACACGGGTGGTGAAAAATTCCACCACTCCCTTGTCTTCTCTGGGCCCAGTTTAAAGCTACAGGACCCATTTCTGGACAAAAAAACCCAGACAATGGGGATACCAGACCAAAGAGTCACCCCAGGACACTGATCTAGCCACCCCAAAGAGCAGCATCTGTCTCCTGTCTGGGGGATGATGCAGTGCTAGGCCAAGAAAAATCATCATCAGAGAAAGAGAGAACAGCTTGAGTTGGAAGGGACCTTAAAGCCCATCTCATTCCAATCCCCTGCCATGGACAGGGACGCCTTCCACTAGCCCAGGTTGCTCCCAGTCCCATCCAACCTGGTCTGGAACACTTCCAGGGATGGGACAGCCACAGCTGCTCTGGGTACCCTGTGCCAGGGCCTCACCAGCCTCACAGGGAACAATTTCTTCCCAATATCCAATCTAAACCTCCTCTCTGTCAGTGTGAAGCCATTCCCCCTTGTCCTGTCACTCCAGGCCCTTGCCAAGAGTCTCTCTCCATCTTTCCTCTGGGCTCCCTTCAGGCACTGCAAGGCCACAATGAGGTCACCCCAAAGCCTTCTCCTCTCCAGGCTGAACAATCCCAATTCCCTCAGTGTTTTCTCACAGGAGAGGTGTTCTAATTTTGTTTAGGGAACATCAAATATCTGGGTATTAACAGATCCTGGGGACTCTTAGAGATAAAGAAACTCCTAAGGTAACAAGACCTCTGGGCCAGTGCTGGTTTTCCAGCTTTTGGCTCTTTGCAGTTTTTAATAAAGGATTGTGGAGGGACTCACAGTCTGTATTTCCCAGTTCCAGAGTCTCTCCTTCCAGAAGCAGCTCTTTGACAGCAATATCCTGCAGCCGTGTGCTTTCAGGAGTAGCCACTCCTTGGTGTTGCTCTAAGCTAAGGTGATTGTTTGGTTTAACTTCTGCATTTCAGGCCATTATTTGTCAGGATTAATTCTGGTTTGGGAAGAGCTGGGCTCCATGATCCTTGCAGGTCCCTCCCAGCTCAGGATATTCTGTGATTCCATGATGTGACCTTGTTTTATGGCAGCCTCAGGTGCTGCTCATTGTTGAGCTTTTCCCTTTCTGCAGTTGTGTGCTTTGGAGGATAGAGGTATCCCATCCACAGAAACACCAGTATTTTGCAATAAAACAGGATTATTTTCCCTGGATTTCACAGTCCATGATATAGATGCAAATGCACTCATTGCATTAGATGCTGTTGGTTGTCAATAGACCTTTATGCAGCATCCTAATAAATCACATTCTAGCAAGGTCTGTTCTTCCCTGCAGGAAAAATGGAAGCCTGGATTCAGCATATTGGAAGTTGGTGAAAGAATTAATATTCCTACTATCCAAATGAATCTGGCCTATAGATAGAAGTGATGAGTATCATAGAAAAATTAATTAAGAAATTAATTATTTTCTTGCCACAGCAGAGCTTGAACTGTACGGCATGACAGCTTGTAAGACCACCAGGTAATAGAGGTGCAAAAAAGATTATGAAGAGTTTTCTCATTCATCCCTCAAGTTCACTAAAGAAAGCAGTGCCTCTTCATGCAAAAATAGTGTGTAAGTAATAAAAAAGCCTGTTATAATACATGAGTAGGTTAGAACATATTGCTATGGCATTTCATTATTTTAAATTCTCAACTTTGGGAAACTAATAATATTAATTTATATAAAATTGTTTCAAGACTGTATTTCAAATTTGACAAGTCCATATTAGATGTCTGTGCAAGGAGTTTTAATTTGAAAGACATAATTTTCACTAACTTAAGTAGAAGCTTTGGGTTTCAATTTAACAGGAATATTCTAACTAGCCCTGTCCCCTGCACTGCTCACAGCCTCCCCACCTTGAAGTCAAGGCTTTGAAGAGCCTACTCTCTGTCCCAGCACTCAGGTCCTTAATGATGCTCTCATCTGGGGTTTCACATAATATAATTTCCCAGGTTAACACTGAATTGCAAATAAGTATTGTGATTTTCTGTCAGGTTTTGCATTAATTTCGTAGTGGTCTTGCCTCAGCTTGTTCGTGACTGATCATGTGAGATAAAAACCTTTTAAAGCACAGACTGTATGCCATCTCCAACTCCTCTGCTTTTAACAATGCCTCTCACTCTATTGTAAGAGAAAATCTGATGTGACATAATTTGCCTTTGGAATTCTACACTATTATTCTTTTCCTTTTTAACTGCTGTGTGACTGCTGAGTATTGTTCTTGTATTGAAGTCAGGCTCACTAAAAATAGTTCCCATGTTCTTGTCCTCTTGTATTTCCTCTGTCTTCTTCAATCTTGTCCATCTTTCCTGAGCTCTCCAGGATATCTACCAGCCTACCTCAGCTTGCTCCAGCCTATAGGTGGCATTAAAAAATCTAAATTAAGTACTCTGTAACCTCTTCTGTGTCTGCTATGAGCTCTTACCCTTTTGATGCTGATCTTGTGTTTATTACATAATTTATACTAATCTTTCCAGCAAAGACACAGATTTTTTTTTTTCTGTTATCTTCCAGTCAATAATGTTATAGAATGTTTTTGGACTGTTCTATGTTCCAGTCACTTTGTTGCTTGGCTGTACTTTCTTTTATTTCGTTTTTTTTAACTACATTATTTTATGTAATTTGACCTACTTGTCATCTCCTGTGCCATTCCTGTTCATGATTTCAGACCAGTAGGGAAATTTGTGGCTTGTCAGACTTACTCAATTTTTTTTTTCCCTTTCTCTAATAGGAGACAGTGCATTCTTTAGCAGATTCTTAAAGGATATTTTAGTGCACATCTTCTCACTAGCTGTTCTCCAGGCATTTACCTGCCTTGGGATCTTGCTGCTGGTTCTCTGAGACTGCAGACACCTGATTTCTGGAAATACAGTCCTTTCTTTTGACTTGATTTTTGTGCCCTGGGGCAGTGGATGGTGCCTGGGATCTTTTCTCTCAGTATTTTGATAAAGGAAAATCCTTGTATTTCACAGTTATCACAGGATCACTGATGTTGGAAAAGACCTCCAATGAAATAAGCAAAACTTTTCAATGTTCCAAATCCATATTCATCACAGGACACAGCACTTCCAAATAAAATGGCAAAGAGAAAGCTCTAAAGAAAAACTTCTCAGCAGATAAATTCTTGCTTTACATACCAAAATATATTTACTGTTTTGTATTGCTCATTGACTGATTTCATGCTTTCTAAGGCTAAACAGTATCTTAATTAGAAGAAATACTAACAGAAGCTAGTTGGAATTTACTGCATATTAAATTCTAGCTAATTCCTTTGCCTGCTCTCACGTTCTATATTGTCAGTAATTATGAAAATGAAGACTAGGAGATTTTGTTTTTCTGGAAATACTAATCTCACACTAATGCCAAAGATTAAAGAATGAATAAAATAATGTCACTTTTATTATGCCATCACTGGGATTATCATCTATCAGATGCCTAAACTCACATCCTCTCTCCCAGCTTTGACTGCAAAGTGCCAACCTTGAGCTTCCCTTCCCTTTTCAAGCTGATTTACCTTTGTCTGCTCACTGCTGAAATTGTCCTTGCTGACTAAATCTGACTTTTCTGGCATATCCTATGTGGCACCTCTCTATTTATCAATAAAGCTTTCCCAGAGGTGTTAAGTGCTCAGAGACCTCCACGGGCAGCTGACATTTCTCTTTCCCCAGACCAATTGTCACATCAGCCTCAGATGGGAGGGCAGTAACAAAATGTGCTAAAATGATCAATCATCATGGCTTGTGAAGAGAGGACACAATTTCCCCTTAAACTCCGTGTTGCATAAACACAGTCATTGTTGAACAAGTTAATGCTGTTCACATTTTCAAGTAGCCAGTTTTATTTATTACTCCATAATTACAATTGTGGTTTTACTGTCTCTAGGTGTAAATTTTTCATTCGTTCCTCAATTTCCATTATGCCTCCGTTTTTAAAAGCCTGAGGAAAAGAGAAAGATACATTTAAATTCACCCACCTCTCTCTGCAAGATTGTGCTGTACTATAAACTTTCTATTACTTTCTGGTCAGAACCTAACTGCCACAGGCACTGGGGTATTTCCATGAATTTTGGGGGCTCTTCAGTGTCTTGCAGAGCAAATAGTGACAAATGACAGTGGCAAAGGACCTGTGTTATCAGCAGCAAAACATCAGTCTTTGTGTGCCTCAAATCTTGCCTATTTAGTAATCCAAAGACAGTTAAAACCTCTTTTTACAAACATTTTTTGCTGGCATTTTCACCAGCCCTGATTTTGCTGGGCAGTTTCTATACATTTAATCCAGTGTTTCATTTCTTGCAGCAGCTCTTCCTAGGTTAAGCCAGTGGTTCTCAAGGGTTTGTGTTCTCTGGAGTGGTTATGAGCCCCAGTTGGAGAGGAGGAGCTTGCAGTGAGAACTGAATCAGAAACACAGAAGTCAGGGCACAGGGTGAGGTGGGAATTCCTGTTTGAAAGCCCTCTGCAAAGCTGCCTCCTTGATCAGGGAAAACTGGGGAAAAGATGGATCATGTTGGCAGCTCCAGAGCTATTGCCTTGACCCCCTCTTGCCTAATCTTTATTTAGAGAAGATGCATTTCCTCACTGTGTACTTCTGCTGTGGCTTTCATCTGGGGCTGGCTGTTATCTGCTGCTTCCCTGGAAAAGGAGCAAGTCACCTCTAAGGCTGCAGTGCAGGCAGCTGCAGGAATTTCTATCATCAGGGAACTGTGGCAAGAGGAGATGAGCCCTTCTGGCTCTGCATGGGCTCTGGGTTAATTCACCTTCTTTTGGTGTGGTATCCATTGCACAGGTAGGGAGTGAGTCCAAAAATCCAATTTATTGCTGTTCCACAGCACATTTCACAGCCAAAGTATCCTGGGAGTTGGGAAGTGTGGGTCCAGTTCTTAATGAACACCACTTGTCCTTAACTGAGGGAGATGGGGAAAATTGAAAATTGGCTGGGATGCCTTCCCTTGAGACCTGGTGCTTATTCTGTCGTGTGACCTGCAGTGTTATCAGCTAAGGATTTATCCTACATCATTTTCTCCTCCCCCCACCCAATTTTTGCTTCCCTTAAAAAATGAAGATTAATGCAATTTTCCTCATTTATTTAATTGATTATTTGCCTTGATAATACTGGGCAATTAGAATGTCAGAAGAAAAGCTTTAAATATTGAACTCTGAAGATTGACCTTAAAATCTGTTCCTTGGAAAGAATTCAAACTTTCTTGCTGATGGCTTTAATTCATTGATGCATTGTAATGGAAAATTGATTTTTTTTTCCTCCATGAAGATCACATTTACATATTAAAAAAGGAAAATATTTTAAGGAAAGGTTTGCTAACAAAATGAAAGTAGTATATTTGAGGTATGCCCTGGATTTCATGATTGGAAATAATTTTCATTAAGCAAAGGGTCATGATAATGCTGTGTCTTTTCCTCTCAATGAAGCCTGCTTATATTGCAAGAAAGTAAGAGATAATTACTAGACATTATCTACTCTTGCTTGACAGAAAACTAACAAAATGAGGTCTTTATACTTGAAAATAAAAAATTTGGGGTAAATATTTTTAAAAATGGGAAGTTGTTCAGAGAAGTTGGCTGTTACTCCCCATTTTCCTTTGCTGCAGACCTGTCCCTGTGAGTTTCCACAGGACACTCAGCACAGCAGGACCTCCCAGCCTTCTTTCATCGGGGTTAAAAGTCTCACTATGTCAGCCTTTAAAATTTGGGTTTCTCTCCTGCAGGTGGGGCTGCCATCCCACCGACAGCTGTGCTGCAGATGTGGGCAGATGTGCTGGAGGACACCTCTGCTCAGCTGCTCAGCAAGTAACCACCTCCTCTAGCAAACCAAGCAATGCCAAGTGACCATAGCTTTAAAATATTTTGTTTTATTAAATGTTTCAAATAACATAAACATCATATTAACAATTTTATGGCTGAGGTTCACGTCATTTGTGGTTTGATAATTTTTATCTGATTTGAGAGCTCAAAAGGTTACGCCTTAACATTAGAAACTCTGTAATTAAGATTTATAACAGGAAGTTGTCTCGTAGCTAACAAGAGGATAGAAATAGCAGATAGAACCATAGAAACTCTGGACAGTGGGAGAAGTACATATTTTACTATAAACTGGGGTCTGCCAAGATCATGTAAGGACAAGAAGCCTTTTGTAGGTGGCTTCATGTTCATCTGAAAAAAACAATTCGTAGTTGGCATTTAAGCAATAGAGAAAAGTGGGATAGTACATCTTTAATTATTCCCCAAATACACTTTATTTTTTGGATTTAAATTCTCTTTAAGTAAATCTGTACCACCTTCATACCAATATTTAGCACCATGTAATGGGATGTTCACCACTTACCTTCTGGGGAATGTTATTTGCTCTGTGCTAGAATAAGGGGTTCCAATTGTACTAAAATTGTACTGAAAGTTCATCCTTGCTTTCAGCGGTAGAACGTCAACGCTGGCAGAGCAACAGCATGCTTTCAACCATGAAGCTGTAGCTTATTTACAAACAAAAGGATGCCCCCCTCCCTCTTTTCCCAGTTGCTTATTCATGATAATGACTCGATTAACAACTACAGGTTAGGTTCCCTTTACACTGGAAATGAGGGTATGTTTTAATCGCTTGGTCGTGGAGTGGATCAGGGCACGCCAAACAAGCACAGCCTGGCACTTCAGGGTGAGCTCCACTGCTTTCACCACATCTCTTGTCTGGTGCTGGAAGATGCAGCTGCACACACAGGCAGATGTACTCATGTTTCCTTAGAAAATGTAGAAGAACACATTTCTGCAGGAGGTGGGTAATGGGCCAACAACCTGTGATCTATCTGTGGGGTCTGTTACCCCTCCCTCCCTACTGTGGAAGAATTGTTTCTTAACAAGGAACAGAGGAGGGTGGAGGGGTAAGAAATTTTATTGTTTTTAGTAAGAGACATGCTGAAGATAAACATTTTTGGTTGTCGTTCAAAAGGCAGTTAAAACAGATTAATTGTAGGGATTTGTTGTGGTTTGTTTGTTTCTTTTGTTATCGCTGTTTAATTAAAAAAGGATACTTGTTAGTTGCAAGCTTCTGCCCCTTGCTGATGGTGAAATAATATTCAGTGTTTCTTTCAGATATTTTCCCCAAGGCTTGGGTTTCTTCAGACCACAAACAAATCCACTGAGGAGCCCAAAGTAAACCATCAAACATCAGCCACTGCTTGAGGTGAGGACAAGTTCGTATGCCCAGCTCCCCGTGATGACAGCCACAACTGGCACTCAAGGGCCACTGCCACACATCAGCCCCTGCACTGGGGCTTTCTGAATTATGTCTGTGCTTCAGACAATCAGCTGGAAACATCTCAAGCCACAAGAAGATGGATTAAAGGTTCAAGTTCCCCTGCATGTTACGTGTGTGTTGAGACAAGCTAACAGCTTGATCCGCCCCAGGCAAGGCCAGAGCTCTGGAGCCAGCTGCTGACAGTGCTGTGTGGGCTATGAAAGGTCTCCAGAAGAGCAGACACCATCTGCAACAGCTCTGTTTTTCCAACCCAAACAACTCCTGCTGCTTTTTTGGGGCTGAGTAGCTTTTCCACAGCTGTTTCCTTCAGCAAAATGCTGAAGAGCCTCAAAATGTCACACCACTGCTGTTCTGAGTGCAGCACCTTTTTGTGTTCAGAAAACCAGGTCTGGATATGCTCAGGGGAGCAAAAAATACCCCTCAGACTTGTGGGGACAATACAGCCTGTGCACACTACTGTGAATGCCTACAGGCATATTGTGAGGAATTCTTGGCATGAGTAGGGAAGGGGAAGAAAAGGTTGGACACTTTACTCTCAGGAGAGCTGACTGATGTTGGTGTAGCAGCTCTGCACCTTTGACTTTTCTGAGACCCAAGCTTTTGTCTGTCAGGTGCACAGCCCAAGATTTATGATCCCCTTCACTGTTGCTTCTCTTTGTCCATAAGGCAGGCACTTATAAAGACTTTCAGGATAAGCGCTGAAATTACCTCCTAATGTTTGAGTGGAAATTTGTTTCAAAGTGTTTGTTTTAAAGTTTTGGTTTGCTTTTGTTTTTCAGCCTTTCCTATAAGGACTGCAAGCTGCTTGATGACTCAATTTAACTGAGGGAATGCACTCACTCTTCCTGGAGGAATCCCTGCAGCAACCTGCCTCAGCCTCACTCAGGTTGCTAAGTACAATGCCACAACCTTCACCAAAATATTGCTGTGGCAGCATTGGACAAGGGAATGTTGGTCCCCTGAATGCACAGCTCCAGGTTTCCCAGGTGCTGACACCTTTCCAGCCCTGAAGCTGGAAAACACACACTCAACAACCAGCTTCACTACAAGAAGCACATTTCCAAGGCAAGAGCTTCAGAAATTTGCATCTTTGTAAACTGGGTGCTTGACCTATTTAAGCACAGATCAAAATCAGTGTGTGACAGACACAGAGGTGTGTGGCAGGCAATGCCAGAGCCCTGCCCTCCCGGACACCACATTTCTGGTCAGGTTCTGCTGCACACATCCTTTGGCAATTGCTTGGAACCAGACCTCTGGGGAATACGGGGCAAGATTAATTCCTTCAACCTTTAGAAAGATTTCTGAACCAGCCTGAAGTGCTCAGATATAAAGACACTGTCATAACTTGCTCTTACCTTCACTACCAAAACCAAGTATAATTTTTGACGTTTGTAAATACTGTCCTCAGTTCACAAAAGAGCAACTGTGTCACTTTGTTTTTTGTGTAGCATTGCTTTTTCAGACAGCTGGCATGACACAAGACTAGAGAAACTGGGTGCTACATTGAAGACAGATCATCTTACAATCCTTATTCAGTGTTATCTGAATAAAAAATATTTTGGTGTAAGATTTGACTCTGAAAATCTGAGAACACAGTAAATTAGTTGCTGTTGTTGCACCAGCTACTTTGAAGAAGGCTCTCTCTCTCTGTCCCCACAGGAATTTACAATTCACTACAAGAAACAAGGATCTCCAACAGCCGTGAGCATTGGGAGGGTCCTTGGCTTCCTTTCTAAATTGCAATTTAATTCTGAAACTCTGAAAAATCAAATTCTGAAAATTCTAAACTGCAGGACAAGGTACATTACCTTCACAGTTGCCTGACTGTTCTTACAGAGAAGTCAAAGAATCACAGAGCTGCTTAGGTGAGAAAAGACCTTTAAAGACCATTAAATCCAACATTTAACCTATTCTCAAGAAAAACAAGTTTCAGACTTTTTAATGCCTGCTGACAGGAGTGGCAGCAGAACAGGCCCAATGATGTTTCCTCCATGTGTGTCTTTACACTTTATTTGCTGGTGGAAATGATCAACTGCAAAGTGATTTAGCTGTAATGAAGGCTAGTGTCAGGCTGGTTTTCAGCTACAGGGAGAGAGATTTCCTGCAGGGGGAAAAAAAAGACCTATACTTCAAAAATAATGACAGGTTTCTGTATTCTTCCAATTTTTATGAAGTCTTCTCTTCATTCTCAGGGTTAACACAGCATTTTTCAAGACCTCAAAAATGTTCCAAGCAAATGTGATAAATTCAAGACCAGGAATTTTTTACTAGACTGAAACCTTAACCACAGGGAGAAAAGAAGACCTCTCTGTAAGGAAGCAGCTTGTGAGTGAGCAGAGTTAACACAGGTGCATGAATTCTGTGTGTGTCTTCAGGTGTGGCTTGAAAGCATCAGTCCTCAGCAGCAATAGGAGACAAGATCTGAAAACTGTTCCAAGTGTTAACTGGCCTCATGTGACAACTGACCTTTCCCCCTCCTAAGCTTTGAAAAACTGAGAAGGTGCAGTCTTGTTTTTACAGTAAGGTACCATTTCACTGAATGAGAATGAAGGAACAGCTGCTTTAGGAAGACCTCTTACATGTTAATTTCCTTGGCTGGGTCTTCTCTGGTGGCATCTTTGTCTTCCAAGGTCGTGCTTTAAATTTGCCTCTTTTGAGGAAGAGGATGGGATTAAGATAGCCTAGAGAGTAGTAAGTGGGAAGACAATGACTTTGGTTAATCCTTAATCCTTACTCTTGCACGTCAGACTCTAGATGAGGGGTCCCCGCTTGACCTGTTCCTAAAGCTTCAGTTATGGCTTTAAAAATTGGCCTGGTCCTATGGAAGAAAGACCACCATGTATTAAAGCATTAGTTAAAATTAAAAAGGTGAGCATGTAACAATGCACAACAAATGCCAGCTGCTGTTGGAGGGAGTGGATTTTTCTGCTACTTTCAGACCCCGATGCCCACAGTTGCTGATTAGAGGAGATGGAGGTCCTTCTGGAAGAGGCTGGTTGCTGATGGATGGCTTCAGTGCCTGAGGGTGCTGGATGCCCTGAAGTAGGACAGGAACTTGTAGCAGAGGCTCACCACAAAGTACCAGATGTTTCGAGCCATCTGCGACCTCGCGATGAAGATGCGCCAGATGATCACCAGGAGGGTGGTGTTGAACGCGTATCGGATGTTCCTCAGCCTGGGAAAGAGGGATCTCGTCAAGAAACACACAAACAACAACAAGCTCACCAGCCCCCTGCATTTCCTACAGCTCATTCAGGAGTAAAACCCATTTAACAAGCGGCCCTTGGGCTTTTTTGCCATTCCTGTTTTAGTGGAGACGCTGTGCTGGAGTCCTTGGTCTTGCCAAGGACTGTGCTGGAGCTGGAGCACAGTGGATAGTTCATGCTGGAATAGCTGTACTGGAATTCTCTCTTGTTCTGTACTCTCATTTCAAACCGGAGCAAAGTCATAGGGAGAGGTTTTTCTTTAGGACAGTCTGTATCCAATACTTTCTGCTTTAGTTTCATATATTGGCTACCTCTCACTTTGCAGGATTTGGGGCAGGCTAGAGAACCTTCACATGAGTTGATGAGCAAGGTTCTGTTATTTGGGTGAAACCCTGTTTTTAGAGTTGTGAAATTACATAATGATCATAAGTAGTCTTCACTGTTGCAACACTGCACCACTGGGATTTTTTATTTTTTGGGGGGAGTGGGTTGGATTACAGCATCAATTTTTTCAATTACTGAATTCTTCAGATCATAATGATCCTGTCTTCTATCTGTCAAGCAAAAATTTCTGCAGTTCTCTAATTCTTATTTCCCCAGTGCTTGACAAAGGGAAAAAAGGCACCTAAAGACCTCAAGACTTGTTTCATTTTAAGAAGAGCCCTTTTAATTTAAGGTAAACTTCATCACTGCCTCACAGCCCAGGGTCTGAGGCAGTCAGTAGCCAATTCCTGGGGTCCTTATAAACTTCCTAAAAATGATGCATGAATGATAAACTTGTTTAGGATTCCTTGCTGTGGCAAACAATTCCCTTATTCTATGTTTGTAAAAACTGACAAACCGTGATAAGACCTAAGTTAGTTATCTCCATTTTAATCAATAACAGTAATAATAATTTTGCAATCTAGCTAGACTTATCATCCCCAAAGGTAGCCAGGAGCTCTTATCTTTGTCCCTGGGTGTGACTTACTTGCGTAGATGCTGCTTTGCTGCTGGAATGCCAGCCATGTCCTCATTTAGCAAGTACTTCTTAGCACCTATGCAGTAGCTCTCGATGTACTCTGACCAGTGCAGCTGGCGAACATCAAAGTTGTATAACTGGGATTTAAAGACAAAGAGGGAAAGCTGAGCACTAGAGCTCAAAACCACTTCACTTGAAGCATCAATTCTTCATTGATCTCTGCTCCTGACAAGGCCCTCTCTCTGAAAGTCTCAAAGCCACCGAGTTCCCAAGCACTGCCAGAGTGTGTTTCACAGCTGCTGATTAATGTCCCACCCAGCTGGGAATCTGGGCAAAGCAAGCAGGATTGTAGTGCTAGCTTGGCAGAAAATAAAGGTGTTTATCTTTCAGGTGACAGCATTTCTGTAAATACATGTATTTGTACACACACACACACACACACACACACAGATAGAATCATGGAGGAAAAACAAGTGTTCCACACAGGCAAATGGATTCAAATGAAAACCTCCATGCAGTTTGAACATGTCACCAGAATTATGTGCCAATAAACTAACTGGGCATTAAGTCATTGAGATGAGGTGCCTCTGCATCAGTGTTATTCTCAGCGATGCTGCATTCTCTTTTGGCAGCTAGATCAACAGAAGTCCAGGAAATGGATCACTTTGGTGTTTGGCATAAACAAAATCTCGTTGCAGAGCCAACTACCCCAGTTCATTTTAGGTGCTCATACTGGACAAATTGTTAGCAAGCTCTCAGGCAGTTCTCTGTCTCTTAGGGCAAAGAAAGGCTTTGTAGAGAGGTAGAAGTTTTCACAGAACAGGCTGGGTTGTAAGGTACCTGAAAACATTCTCCTGTAATAAATGGAAAACTCCTGAAATAAATAAATTATTTCAGATGAAAATCCATTCCAATCATCTAGATAGCACTTAAAAGCTCAACAACACACCAAAAATAATTGCTGCAGATGAACAGAATCTGAGATTAGCAACCCATATTCAAGACATTTACCTTTTTGTCCTCTGTGTTAAGGTGACTCATTAACATGTTCATATTATCTGAAGACCAGTTCCAGGACTGGGTGGAGAAATACTGCAGGAGTGTCATAGACTTGTGCAGCCGATTGATGATCTTCATCATTCTGAAACAAAGGGGGAGCATCAGAGGTGAGCAGGAACTCTGACCTTATGGAGAAGCTGCTGCTCATGTCTTGCTTCAGAGGCATAACTGCTTAAGGACTTGGGAAATGTAGGTTCAGGCCCTCTCATGTGTCTTGGCCTTTTCTTACTAGATTTTTTAATGTAAAAGTGGATGACAGTAATGCTGTCCTACCCTGCAGGATTATTTTAGTTGTCCCAGTGGTCAGGAGGAGTAAAAAAAGCTTCTGGCAGTAGTTTTAAAGTGTGATGTACAGGGCTCGGTCAATCCTGAGTGGACACCACATCCTCTCAGACTGGGTAAGGGCAAGAGAAAGCATTCCACGGCTGATTTTCGTGGGAAACAGAGCTGTTTTCATGTGAAATATTGAGCTGCCCAGAGGGTAACAGAGTTGCTGTGACAAATAGAAGGCGGCAGTCTGGGGGACAATGGTGCCAGGCTGGCCTCTCCCCACGCAGACGTGACTGCCACGGCAACAAGCACTCAGAGCAGCACAGAAAGACACAATGAGACCATCAGCTCAGAGCAGAACTGTGCACCTCACCTAAAGCAACTGGAGGGAGCACTAAAACCTTAAACAGGCACTCCTTAAAGAGGCTTTCATTTTAGAAGCAAAGCAGACCGTAAGATTAAAGGCACCTTCATTCTGAATAATTATGTGCACGTTGACTGAATGCAGTTTATCTGAACTGCTTTAAAATGGTTTCAGATTAATCTTCCTGTGTAGGGCAAGCACCATGGGGCAAAGCTTTGTGAATATTTTACTACATTTTAGGAACTTGGGAAAAAGAAATTATGCAGCTAGATTGGAAAGATCTGAAGCTGCCCCTCAAGCTGACTCCTCAAAATCTTTAAAGTGCTTAGGACTAAAGGGAACTGCCAGAAAAAAATAAAGGATAAGAGAATAAACTCTTTAGTATATGGAAAAAATTCTTCCCTGTGAGGGTGCTGAGGCCCTGGCACAGGTTTCCCAGAGAAGCTGTGGCTGCCCCATCCCTGGCAGTGTCCAAGGCCAGGTTGGATGGGGCTCAGAGCAACCTGGGATAGTGGAAGGTGTGCCTGCCCATGGCAGGGGTGAAACTGGATGATCTTTAAGGTCCTTTCCAACCTAAACCAGTCTGTGATTTTATGGTCTGAATAGGTGTGTGTGAAAACTGTGTTTCATGTCAACTGCCCGAGTTCAAATGTTGTGACCACATTCAAAACACCGACTAATAATTTGTATGAAGGAAAGGTCACCTGAAAAACACCAACTGAGTAGAAATATGGCAAAGATTTCTTACAGGAAGTCTCATCCTCCACTATGGAGGAACTGAGAGGAATAAATTGAGTATCAGCTCTCACTGCAGCCACACTTCAGACATGCTTTGTCTTCTAGAAAACTGTTTACAGCAATGATTTCTTTATTTGCTTCCATACAGAGCCTTGCATGAGCAGATCCTCGGGTGAGACAGGATTTCCCCAAGAGACTACTAGGGATATATAAACCACATTATGCTCTAAGTCATGGATGGATGTGCAGCACTCACAGGAAACCATTTAGGGCAGTTTTGCTTGAGATCTGGAAATTTATGTGAAATGAGCTTACACCTAAAAAGGCTTTTTTTTGATGCAGTTTACTGCTCTTGGACCATAAAGGTCTGATATTCAGGTAGCTGGGAAAAGAAGAAACAATGAGCTGCTGCTGTGCTTTCTACCACATTGCAGCAATACCTGTATGAGTTGAAGTAGTGTGTAAAAAAAAAATTGAAAAAAAAAATTATATTAAAAGAAAAGAAGACTTGGAAAACTCCCAACTTCATTGGTGAGCCATCTTTGCTGAGGCTGCAAATCTTAAAGTTCAGAAGATCATGCTGAGGTCTGTTTGACATTTAACTACAGCACTGCAGGCAGTGTCCACTGGTTAATTATGCCAATCAGCTTCATGAAAAGAAATGTCAATTGTAATGGCAGTGCCAAGATTTTACTGCTGCCTATTTCAACAAAGATTGGAGATTCCAGCCTCATTTTCAGTTACCTCTATTTCTAGGGTAATTCTTTCCTCCTGGATAACTGGAAGTCTTTTTACAGACCAATCTGCCTCCGAAGCAGAATGTCAGGGATAAATCAGAGCAATGCCAGGGATTTCTTTGCAAACAGCTGAAGCCAGCTTTCCAGCTAGCAGAGGAGCACAAGAGCAGCTGACATCAACACAGCACTGGCATCCTGTTCTCACACTGCATAATAAATCCTCCTCTGTGGTGGCAGGGAATAAAGGAGGACAATGTCTGGAGTAACGTTACTTACAAGAGGATTCCTTCCACATGAGACATGGATATTGCTGCTCCTCCAAGCCACACCACTGCCAGGGCTCAAATACCACCCGTAACAGTGAACTGCCCTCCTAAACACAGTTAGAATTTAATCATACCCAGAAACAACTGCTTCCTAGATTTCAGGAAACAGCTACTTAGGCATCTGATTTCTGAGGAAAAAAATGTATAAGCTGGTATGTTCTAAACCTTGCCAGTCTGGAGTCCTTATGCAAGCTCGTGCCAGATAGGGGTGATCCCAGTGGAAAGCTGAAGTGGACAGAATACTACCAGTCCTCCTCTGCCTTGGGAAGCTCTGAAGTGTGTAAAACTGAGTTCAAAAGATGTGCTGTTCTCCACGTGGTGGGAAGGGTGTGAGCCCAAGGCTGTGCTTAGCTACAGCCATGCATTTTCCCTCTTTTCCTCAACAGATGGAGACAGGGTGAAGCTGTTACCACTGTTTGGAGCTCTGCTCTCCAGAGGAGCAGCAGGCATGCAGGAGGCTGAGGGCACCACTCCTTACCTGGGCTTTCTCCCCGTGAGCCTCATGTACAGGTCGTAGAGGATGGCAGGTGCCTTGTGGCTGACAGTGATCCAGTACTGGTTTATCAAGTAGCTGGAGGTCATGTGAGTGTTGGGAGCTCGGAAGGCCTGCTCCAGGGGGTTCCTTTTGAACGTGGACATGACGTACTGCCCTGCAAGGGAACAGGCATCCTTCACTTCCAGCTGGGCTGGAACCACAGGGCAGCACAGCCCAAGTTGTTGTGCTTCACCCCTCCAGCCCACAGCTCTCTGAACTGTGTCACCAGAGCTTGGACCAGGTTGTCCCTTCTGCCATGGAGATTGATGACTCTATCACCTATTTAAAACCTAATCCTTCTCCACACTTAACACTGGCAGACAAAAACTTCCTTGTCAAAGCACCAAAACATAAAGGAGGAAAAGCAGGCAGCTCTAAGAGCTCCAAGGAACTGCAGTTCTGCTTTGACCTGCAGGAGATGTGAAAGATATTGGTAGATGCTAATACTTCTTTGCATCACTGAAAGAAAACTTTGATCTGCTAGCATTAAGAAAAAAATACATTTCTAATTTTCAATCAGATTATCCAAAGGGCTGATGTCTGAGTTAATCTGCCAATTACACAGGGTGGTATCTTTAAAAGGACTTCATTATATCCTTTCAAACCTCATCTAACCCACACCACCAAACATCTGCCTGTTTTCAGAAGACCTCTGGATGCTCTAAGGCAGCAAACTGTCTTGCATTCTTAACTCAAAAACAAATGATAGGGTGGGAATCTTCCCTTCCCTTTGCATGTTAAGGCACAAAATATGCTGGGTCTGAGTCTGACCTCCAGCAGTGGCACAGTGCCACAAAATGGCATCTAGATGTGCATATCTGGGGCATTTGCATATTGCAGAGGCTTAATAAAACTGCAGTAGTTGAGTGTAAGACTATCATCCCAGGGACTGATAAACAGATGGTGTTCCTATTCCTGAGCAACAGCAAGCTCAAGAAAGAAGAATATGTAGGTTTTTTCACTTTCTGAAAGATTGATTTGAGAATTAACAACATCAATCTGTGCTCATATTATAGTTTAGTCTCTAAGCTTATGTTACAAATAGAAAATCAGATGAGAATTTGCAAGCCACGAGAAACATCCAGATCATCCTCAGATAAGCAGATTCCAATCGTAACATTCAGCCAGGACTCTCCAGTATCTGTGGTCAGCTCATTACTGCTCTTCAAGTAGTGACTTTCACTGTACTTCTTCTAGAACCCCAAACCAGAAATCTGTCACCTCTAGGAGCTACTGCAACAACTTAGTGGGTGGGTGGTCTTTCCCCTCCAACCTGAATGCAAAAATTCAGCAGCAAATCCTACAACTCAAAGGTAGGTTCTGCAGGGGGAGAATCAGACACAGGTCTCACCCAGGTAGACTACTGAGAATAAATTGAACTTAATTTTTGCTGAACATCATTTTCCAGCCTGTTTTAAGGTTTAGTTTTGAAGAGAAACTGCTGGATGTACTTCACAAATTCAGACTAACTACATCCACATTACAGCAAAGCAGGATATGCTTCTCCAGATAAAAATTTAGTTGTTTGACCACATCTTTGTAACAGCAGAGAACATAATGATAAAGTAAGAGAAAAGAAAAACCCCACAACATTATTTGGAAAGGAAATACATCAGTTAAGGTGCCTTTTAACACTAGGAGTTTTTATGTTTCTGGAGTTTCAGAATGAACTGCCTTGCAATGAATGCTTAAGCACAAACTCTCTTTTAGATCTCTTTCTCCTCCCTCCTACCCCCAAGCTCATCACTCAAAGTGCACTCAAATGTCACCACCTCAGTCACTTTGGTTCCCAACTCTCGGTATCCTCAGCCTAATCCTGCCTCAATTTCTCTGATCTTTCTCCCCTTGACAAATCCCTACTCCCTTGTGTCCATCTGTCACCCCTACAGCAGGTCCTGGTGTCACCTGGCCTAGCCCAGGCCCTCCCCTCTGCCCTGTCTGCTTTGCACTAAAAGGCTCAGTCCCATGCCAGGTGACTCCCATTCCCCTCCCTGGATTCTCAGCAGCTTCCAGACACTCAGGACCCTCCACCCTGATGACAAGTCACACACCCTGACTCCTTGAACAGAATTATGATGTCTGTTTCCCAAAAAGAAACTGGTAGGAGACTGAATTGCAGATTCAGACTGGATGGCTGCAGTCGTAACATTGTGATGCCGTAGATCTTCCCCAAACTCATTTCTTCAGCTGTGCAACATCTTTAAAGGCAGAATTTTGCACTTTAATACTCCATCCTGATTCTCTGCAGCACATTGCTCTCAGAAAACCATGGCTACAACATGTGGTAGAAGGAGCTTTCATAGTGTCACCCAAGGAGAAAGTTTTGCCTTCAGTTCCACCATACAGCTGAGCTGCTCATGGAAGCTGCTGCTGCTGCTGTACCCAGATGATTTCATGGCTAAATCCACAGTTATAAGCAGAGGAACAGAATAAAATCAATGGCAATGCACAAATACATTGCTGTTTTCATCAGTAAATTTACATAGAAAAAGGGTTAAGAAAGGCAAACCTCAGGGAGTGGTGCTATGGTGGCTTTTGCTGAAGTAGCAGCCTGTGAAGAGCTTTGCATTCACTCCTGTGAAAAAGCCACAGATCTGTGTCTAACCACAACATTTTATCTCTCATTAAAAAAAAACAACAAAAAAAAACCCCAGAAAAACCCACCCAGGAGCTTGGGTGTGATGTCCTCAGCACTCAGCCAGTTGCTGAAACCTCTTCCCTGCTAGGCCACGTGATCAAATATCATGGTTAAGACATTTATTCTGTAAATGCAATTATGGTCTCCTTCTCTGCTGACTTAGTTTGCCATGTAAATAATGCAGGGAGAAAAGCAAAGCAAAGGCTGAGAGATGGAGTAGCCAGCCTCTTTGTATTTAAAAGCACAAAGAAATGAATGCAGGGGAAACAGAAAGTAATCCAGGCCCAGTACATGTGTCCATGGATGTACTAACTGTACACAGTATTTCACAGTACACAGCTGAAACAAATTCTGCTGCTTGGCTTCAGCAAGAGGTTTTCTCTGCAAGGGTGTGAGGATCTGTCTCCCTTTCTTTCACCCCTGCCTTGGAAGTACATCCACCTGAAGAAAAGTCAGCCATTGAAAGAATTTGATTTTTTTTTCCCCACAAAACTCATAATCAAAACACAAACTGTTCTCAAAGCCCATGTGTTGTATCAACCTTTTCCTCCTCAAGTGCACACCTGTTATTTCTGTTCAGAATTTTCTGATGGGCAAGGAAGACCACTTCACTTCCATAATATCACAGAATCCTAGAATGGTTTGGTTTGGAAGTACCCTTTGCCTCACAGGACCTTCACCCACTGCAGCTAGGTCCCCAAAATGCAGTTTGAATGGCAGACACTGAATGCCACCCAAATTGTGGAAACCAATTCCTCGAAGTGTAAGGAACACTATGGATGTTCGCCATTTAAATGAAACCTTACCCATTTCTCCCCAGAAGAAAGGGTTGATTCCCCCTGTTGTGCAGTTGTACACCAACAAGTTTTTTGGTCTGAAAAACAGAAAGAAGTATTATTTGAGGTGTGAAGAAAAACTCCATTTCTTAGGGAAGGGAGTACGAAATCAATCAATTTCAAGAAAATTCCCAGTTTAATAGCAAACAAAGTTTGCATTTTTTGGTATGGAGCTAAACACGGATCACACTGGTTTTGTGTCTTCCTTCAACATAAGTCAAGAATTAATGAAACCGTTTTCTTGACCTAAGTCTGCCTTGCAAGGGTGTCAAGTGATGACATCAATATAGCATTTTCCTTTCTGTGTACTCTAAAAACTGCAGATTTTTAATTTGGTGGATTTCTTAATAATGCTTTTAGGGGAAAGCTGGTGAGCTGCTCTTCAAGGTCATTTTAGGATCCTTATTTAGCTTTTTGGATGTAGGTCTACCCCTGATCTCACAAGGCTTAGTGTTTCAGAGTAGAACACTTCTGCCTTTTATTTGCCTGGGTTTGATGTCTCAGAGTTGCATAAACCTCCAGAATAATTCATGTGGTTTATTCTCTGTACTCCCACCTAATGATTGAATGCCAGAGGTTCATAGGAAAAAGCCTTAAATCCTTAATATCACTTCTACATACTGTTCTCAACAATGCAAAAAAGGGAGATTTTTTAGATCATATAACCTAAGCCCATAATATATTTACATTGTGCAGTGTTTCCCAAGGAATACACACAGAGCTTTTTTACCAAGAAAACTCCAGAGGACACTTGAAAAGCAACTCAATGAAAAGGAGGCCCAAAAAACCACTTCTGCAAAGCTCTTGGCCTTCAGAAGAGTGACTTCTGAGAGGCAAGGAACGGATCTCACCTGTAGCTGTAGAGATTTCCTAACTCTAAACCCTGCCTTTATTGTGTCTTCCACACTCTCAGTCCTCGCCCACCCGCAGGGAGAAAACACCAACCAGAAAATCAATCAACCAGCCTCTTGCACTGGTTTTTAATCAGCTCCTGGTTCCCTTTGAAGTGCTGGTGCAGGGAGCAAACATTCCAGGAGTGTGTCCAAAGGGGGATGCTGCAAAGAGGGCTGCCCTCCCACCTGTGCACAGCCGTGTACCACCCGGCTGCCAGGGTCAGGTTGATGGCGACGTCGACGGGAATCATGTCTGCCACCGCCTCGTTGTTGGCAATGACGGTCCGCAGGATGCCTTACAGAATCTGTGGGACACAGGGACACAGGGAAACAGTCACCCACTCCAGGCTGGGCTGAGACAGAACTGGCAGGACTCCAGTAGCCTGCACTGGGCGCGGGCCAACACCACAGCAAGTTTTTTTGTGCTGCAGATTATTTGGTTTCTGTGACAACAAAGCTGGATCTCCCATGGAGCGCACTGTCCTGCATTTTCAGAGGATGCCTGGAAACATGGTGATGTCTGTGCTGTGTAAAACAAGAAAAGCTGGGACTCTTAATATAACTCAATATGAAAGAAACACCCAAGGAAAGAAATGCACCTGAATTTGCTGCTGCAAAGTTTCCCGTGATGCCTGAAAGTTACATTTTCTTAAATGACACCGGCAGGCAGATGTCTGAGTGTCCCTCAGAGACTGCAGTCACTTTGGAAATTACACCAGTAGGATTTTTGAAAAGCTGACTACATTTCCTTTGGATGTATTCACACTCTCCTCTTTTCCAAAGCTGTTAAGCACAAAGATAGAGATGATGGCCCCTGCCTTGAAGAGCACATCAACCATCAAAACTCAGTACAAGGAATCGGTGCAAATACAAAGTACTGACAGCCAAAAAGAAGAAACAGGCAAGAACAAAAAATTCTCACCTTGCTTTGGTTGGAAGTGCATTTTTCAGGGGATCAGGCTCCCCAAAATATATACATTTAACAAGAATGCTCATCAAGGGGTTTCCATGATGACCAATCAGGCTTTGGAGGTTCTACAGGAGAGACATGGCAACAGCACGGCAGACTGGATCAGAGAGGACAAGGCAAAATACAGAAACAAGGGAGTGAAATGGGGTGAAGGAACTTTACTTGGTGTGTCATGGATGACGGCTGAACAGAGCACATAAGACAAGAAATCCCACAAAGTATTTCTCATGTGGAAAACAATGCAGTGAAGCTGAGGAGCCAGGGAAAAAGCTGAGAGGATAAAAGTGCTGATGAAGCAAGGAGGGATAAAAGCTCTTGTAAGTCAGAGCAGTGCAAAAGCAGCGGGAAGGACTGAATGAAGGAGCAAAAGAATATCTGCTACAGATCCATCAATATTTAAAAGTTAGGGCAAAGGAAATGTTACAGCTTTTCTTATATTATTTTCAAACCATCTGAAACTCCAATTTCATTATAAAACAGATGAAATTTTTATACAGCAACTAAACAGGAAGTGCCTAGTTGTGGAAAATCCCTTGCCTGAAGTCTGAGTAGAAAAAAAAATAATTCAAAAGTATTTTAGACTTGCTATTAACTTGTAAAGCAATGCCATTGTCTAGTGGCCATTGGTGGATTTTAAGGGACACTGTATCCCGTTTTTGGGAGGTGTTTATCTTTTGGGGTCTTTTTGGTGGCTGCTATCCTCCTTTCCCCATCTGCAATCAGATGTGTTGGTTGCATTTCACAGCTTACAAGTAAGGAAATACCACTTCTGACTGATTTAACTTTCATCTGGAACAAGGACTTCTGAGCAGTCCCATCTCATCCTTGGTGCACTGGGCAGAGGGATCAGAGACTCTGACATAGATAACAGTGCAAGATTCCCCACGTGGCTCACTCCATCCTCCTCAAACCTGTGTCATGCATTAAATTCTTCTATGCTGAACTGTGACTGGGCTCAGACACTAAAACTTCAACTTGCAACATCACTGTGACTTTCTTTGGGTTATTACTACTGGGTTTTTTCAAGGGGAAAGAAAAGGCAGAAAGAAACAAAGGAGGCAACCAAGCTCAGCTCTGAATTTTCCACTGCTATGAACACATGCCCACTAGAGACCACTGTGTGATCAACTATCACATTTTCACACTGAAGGCCTTTCTGAGGTCTTCAAAATGAGGATGTTTGATGGTTCTGCTGCAAAATGTATTCAGAGCAGCATGTGATGGTCATAGACAGGTGAATGATTTCGAGATTTCCTACACTTTGTAATTAACAAGGGCTTGAGGTTTAAGTTTTTTAGGTTACTTTTTACATCGAAAATGGTTCAGTGGTACTTCTGTCAGGTATGGCTTGGTTTCTATTTATAGATGCTGACATTTTTCTCTTTAGTGAAATAGAAGCTACTGCAAAGTGAAGCCTCCAAAACAATTTCCTGGTCAGAGTCTGATGTTTCTGGACAGCCTCTCTCAGCTGAGGTGCTTTGGGACCAGTCACTGTCCAGACCACAAATTAAACCAGTTGTGCCCTACAGCTTCACTGCCTTGCAGGGAGGAAGGTCTTTGCATGTAATAGGGAACAGCGAGACAAAATGCCTTAATTACACTCCAGCGGAAATGTAATTAATTTCATTTTGTTCCTCAATCAACAAACACAGCTCCCCACAGCAGCTGGAGCAACTGTAGGCGAAAGAGACATAATTAGATTATCAAGAACAACTTGGACTCCCATATTTCATGAATATTTAAAAGAAATGTGTCTATTTATGGAATGAAACGATCAGACTCAAACACTGCAACTGAGAAAAACTTCTGCCCCAGTGACATCAAAGATAATCCAAACCAAATCTGCATGTTCTCCCTATAGGATGAGCTTGGTTAGAAGTTGAAACTGAGTATTTTGGTATGGAGGGACACTTGAAATGCACAAAACCAAACCACCAAAACCACTTCCCTTTTGTTTTTTTCAACACTTAATTAAAGCAAATTATTCATCTAATAATCACAGTTTAAAATACATTTGGCCAGGAGAGCTGCTTGTACTGACACAACTTTCAGGTAATCAAACTGATGCATCACTCAGATGTTTAAGGGTTCATTTTCAAACAACTCACCACATTGAAGCACGTTAATTTGTGTACTTATTAATTCCTCCCTCTTCAGAAGAAAGAAGTCTCTTGGGTCCCTAATAATAAACACTTTTCCCTTCCAAAAAAAATTCCAAACAACTTTGTCTCTACACCCTGCATCCTTGTCATTGTTTTTTGCCTTTTTGTTGGCCAACTCTCAATGTACTTACAGACCACATTTCATCACCCAAGAGCTCTGTGTAGATGACACAAATTTCATTGTCTCTTCTACCATACTGAAAAACCTCAGAGCTTCAAACCTGGACCAAAAAATACCACCTCTTTTTCAAATCTCAGTGCAAGTCTAATCTTTTGTATAAAAAGAGAAGCTATTTCCCACAGTGACCCTAGAATCTCATAATCTTTGCTTTACATAGAGATAACTTGGATCTGAAGATACAGGCTGCATCTGCATACAAAACCTGACCCAAGGTTTCTTGCAAACCAGGTATGGATCATTTTTGTGATAGACAGCATCAAAGGTTATGATTAAAAAAAGAAACTAACTGAAACAAAAAAACCACCCAAAATAAAATTTGTGTTGATACAAAAGTTGGAACCTGACAAATGAAAATGTAAGAAGTGCATCTGCAAAATTAAGGAATTGCAAAACATTCCTTGATCTTGATAACATCATGAAAGAACCCAGAAACCAGGACAAGATGCTGGGACTAGAGCAGAGAGGCAGTACAAGCTTCTTGAGTTGTCACCAAGGAATAGAAGGCTTTTTTTAAAGAAACTGTGACATGATTGGAGGTCAATAATTTGTGAACAAAAATTGGATGCCTCCAAAATGTATAGATGGGGTTCAGATGAAAGCATTATTTGTCCTCCATAACTGTACCAGTTTCTATTTATGATCTTCTTCAGATATAAATGAGCATTTTTAACAAGATCATATTTGGATTTTCTTCTGCTCTCCTATGATTGCAGACCACTAATCCTTTTATACACTGCACCAGGCTGATTTGAACATAGTTTTGACAAAGTAATGAAGTTGGACAACTCATACATGAACATAAATACCTGCCCAGAGCTATACAGCATTGTGGATTGACAGAGAGACCTAAGGCAGTGATTTTAGTTCAGAAAAAAAATTGTAAGGCAAGAGAAAAGGTATGCAACTTTACTCTTTTCATGTATTAATTTCAATGATTGTTTTCATCTTACAGGGAATATTTTATCAAGTTAGGAAAAAATATAGTGAGTTATCCATGTAACTGGCAGAGTCTGAATCAATCACACGTGATTTAGGTGTAGTCTGTACAGGGAGATACCCTGTACAAAGCTGTGGCAAGTGGGAGCCAGAATCTTTGGTATTGTGGAGGGATAACAAGTTATAGCAGTGGATTTGGAAACAATACACACAGAGACAAACAGAAGGATAAATACTGCTGCCTTGTATTGACAGTGTGGTAAAGCTGGCCTGGAAAATAAAGTTGTGTTAGAAGATTCAAGCTGGACACCTGTGCATTACCTTCATTTCAAGGATACATCTTTTGCCATTTCTTTGAAAATTTGGCCAAATATGTCCACACCTTTAGTTTTTTCAGGATTTTTAGGAACTGCAATTCACGTTTTAGTGAACCAGCAACGTGAATACTCTCACAATGTCCTTTTTTGAGCTCAACACAAACAGACCATCCTCTGTGTCCTACCAGCTGACAAATGTGGGGCAAATGTGTGACATCTTTCTCCCAGACTCAGAGAACCCCTGTGGCCCTTGACTGCACACAGTTTCTAAGTGGGGCTGCAGAGTAACATCAGAATTGCTATTTTAGTAACTCAAACCCTGCTTTAAGGGGAGCTTAGTAACCAGACCTACCGCAATAAATATTCCACTGGTCCCATTGAAGTTGTCAATCCAACCCTGTGGAAAAGAAAAATGATTAGTGTTCCCTTCAGTGATATATTGCTTACACAGGATTCTAAATGATGACAGTGGTGTGGTGTATACAAAGAAGGAAGGAAGGAGACACCATTTAGATGGATGCCAGTCCATCTGGGAACAGCTGCCAGGATGCCAAACAGTACCAGGGGATGCACTGCCTGCAATTTACTCTCAACAACAGAATCTAAGTTTATTCTTAGAAACCACTTCTTTGCTATTCCCTGGCCTCAGGAATAGAATCTGGCTTTAAACACCACAGTATCTTGGTGCTGGCACACTTGCTGGAAACAGCTGGAGTGATATTTAACCTTGATACATGCAGGTATCACCAAGAGTGATTTGGTCACTGCAGCTAATTTCTAAAGCAAGGACGGAAAAAAACCCCAAACCAAACCAAACCAAACCAAACCAAACCAAACCAAACCAAACCAAACCACTCCTTTTGAAATCCATCCTCCTTCAGGCCAGGGAAGCTGCCACTTGTGGGAGGTGGAGTTCAGAGCAGTGATGAGCTGTTTGACCTGGAACAGGTTGTGACACCAAACAGAACTCTCTGTCTTTCCAAGATGGGGAGCTTGGCCCAGAGCCTTGGCTGTATCTCAGCCATCTCTGGCACATGTCAAGCTGCATGAAAGCCAAAGGTGACTTTGTGCTGCCTTTCCAATTTGGCTGCAATGTTAGGGCACATTATTCCTGTCAGTATATTTAGCTTAATGAATTCTCTCATTCCAAAGTACAGCTGCATTTAATTACTGAGTGCCTGACATTTGTACCTCAACCAGAATGCACCAGGAGTAGGACTGACCCTCAGATGCCATGTTTTGAGCACAGAAACTCCCCTGGTGTGCCTGAATGGGCAATCAACTGCAAGCCCAGCATTCTGCACCATAACTTCCATTCCCAGCTCTTGTTATTGCTTAAATGTGCTCTTTTAAGAGGAGTTCTTCCTGAAGATGCTGAATAAGGCTTGCTGTTCTACTCCAGCATAGGATCTCCACCTCTTCCACACATTTCCCTATGAACTGCACACTGCTACAAGGAGGGACAGATTCCTGACAGTAGCACAGCTCCAGCTGCATCCAAAGGCTCTTGGTAGGGAATTGTGTATTCATGCTTACTGGGAAAGGCTCATGCCAGCTGGCTCCCACGATGGATGGCCTGATGATAGCAATGTTCAAGTTTCCCTTCTCTTGCTGAATCAGGTACTCTGACAAGGCTTTGGTGTAGGTGTAAGTGTTGGGCCACTCCCCAAGCAGCTTGGGTGTGATGTCTTGAATGATGGATTCATCCAACCACCTACAGGAAACAAGGAGAACATCATCATCCCACAGTGCAGGGAGAGAAAAATATTTGGGCAAAACAGACCAGTGAGACAGGAATCCTCACCTGAAACAGAAGATAAGCCAGTCAAAGCTGTTTAGGGTTTGGATTTAAATCAGCTCTGTGGGAAAAGGTTACTTTGGTCTTCAAGGTGCAAAATAAACCCTGGTGAGCTTCATGCTACAATGCCTGGCTGCAACTCAGGTACCTCTACAAACTCACTTCTTGCATGGGTAATGCTTCACTGCAATCTGTAACATAAATATTGCCACTGTCTACAGCCTGATGGAGCTCTCCAGCCTAGGATGCCACTAGGCAGTGCTCATCCTTAGCCAACACAGTCCCTGTATACTCCCAAATATGTTTCTGGATATTCCAGGTAACCTTCAGTTAGCAAGTCATGTAACAACACAAAGGTCTGAAAAGCTGGAACAACATCCTACAGGGATATTATTCCAACAGCAGATTTCCATCATTTGCAGTGCTAGATGTTCCTTCTAGAAGGCTTTCCACAGGTTTGTTTACACAGGAAACTGCTGGTGCTTAAAAAACACCAACCAAAACCAAACCACCAAAAAGAAAAAAAAACCTGAAAAGAACTCTGCCAAGTTGTTTTTTATTTTCTGAAGCTATTCAAGTACCTAAGCCATCAGAAGCAGTTATGCAGATAGCTTTTAGAAAGCAGCCCCTACCACCATGGAGCTGCAGGAAGAGCCTAATGCCCAAAGGCTCTTCCCTGGCACAGCACCAGGACCTCACAGGTCCTGCCAGCATCTGGGTCTAAAGGACAAGAACTGGCTGTGCTTCCAGAGCCCTCGCTGCCAGCCCCTGACAGGCTCCCAGCAGCCTGGTGTTACACCACAGAATCAAAGATTAGCTCTTATAATCCAATTTGTAATTAAGTCAACGGACTTACAGTTCAGTCTGAAGGGGTGGACTCCTCCCAGGGGCACTGCAAGGATACTGCTTCCTGCAGATCCTCACTTCACCCCTCCTTGTCTTGAATTTCAGAAAAAGGCAGAGGTCAGGGGGAGAGAAATACAATGCTTACTGACACACCTGAAAAATTGCTTGATTCTGTCAACCCTTCAAAGACATGGTGGCTCAGGTGGCACAGCACTTTTCAGATGGCTCTCATTGGGCACAGATGGGAAACTGCTGTATGAGAAAGCACTGATTCACAGGGGAGGGCTGGATGAAGCAAATCACTCAGTTTTCCAATGTGTTAAAAATCTGACAATTTGTAGTTTATAGGATTTTTTTCTTTAAATAAAAAAGCCCTGTGGAGGCACAAATACCTTCCTTTGCAAGCCTGGTCCTGTGCTGCAGAAACAAGGCACAAGAAAGCATTTAAACATAAAATATGAACTATGCAGAGCCTACAAGCAGCACATAATATTGACATAATTTGCAAAGCCTCTTAGGCAGCCACTGAACCTTAGGGTCTCAGCTAAACTGCTATTGTTTGAATCTGTGGAGTAGCTAATTACCAGCCTACCAAAAGGAGGTGGCTATTTCTGCAGAGCCTGGAGGAAGACTAAGTTCATTTGGGAACTCGGGTTAAGCTGTGTGCAAGCCTTTTTCCCATTTCTTTTTTTTTTTTTATTTCCATAATGGGGGGTTGCAGGTTTGCATTGTCACAAAGCAAAGACAGGTGTAGAAGTACAAGCAGAGGCAATTTCCCTTCATCGTCCTTCTTCCAGAGAGGTCTCTGCATTACCTGAGGACCTGTCCCAAGGGTACCAGCTTGCCAGGTGATCTGATGGACCAACATTCCCATCAGGGAAGCTGAGCTGACACTTCAGCAAGGAGAACTGCTCTGTGACCTACTTGGAAGATTCTGGAATGCTAACTCACCAAAGCTGCTGCTTCTGCTCACTGCTGCATTTGCCCCCTCCTAGCAAACAATGCAAATTAAACAATTAATAACTTCTCCATTATATGCACCAAATTACTCTGCCACAGGAAAACACAACTTTCTGTGTTAATGGCTTTGCATTAGTAAGACTCTTGCAAGCAATGATGGATCTGTATTTTCTGCAATAACCAACCCACAGCTTCAGCCAAGACTTTGCTGTGTGCTGTGTTCCTTACCTCAGCACACCCTTCAAAGCTGATTTTCTTCAGCTTTAGATTAAGGCAAACCATGCTTGATGCAGCAGATTATATGTTTCCCCTATTGGCCTGGCAGCACTTAGAAGTGTGACTTTTGGTTTACACAGCTTAAGCCTCAGGGTTTACTTGCAGGTTAAATATCAGAATACTGAAACAGCAAGATGTAACAGGAGGATAAGAGCAGAAAAAGAAACAGCTGGGAGTCCTCCTTGAGATTTCAAGTGAATAAGTAATCATAAGCATATATCAAGTGCATGGCCAGGAGCACTGTTAAATGGATCTGTTATTGCATCCAGTTGTTTGATTATCCCTCTTAAAGCACTTGCAGAGCAGCACCTTAAGACAAGGGTTGGCTGTGAAGGGAATCATCCACAGCTGGCTGATGCAAAACATAATCTGTATTTCTCCCCAATTTTTGAAGGTAGTTTGTATTTCCTTGTCTGCTTCCCCTCCCTCCCCTTCGATGGTAAAATTCTGATATCTGTCAGTCCCCTCTCTGAAACCTGCACCCTGATATCCACACACTACTTCTTTCACTTACATGGCAAATATTAAAGGTGCATCTCAAACATCATCCTCTCTGCTGCATTTTCAAGCTATGAAACATAAATTCTTAGTGTTTTATGTGAAGCAGCTCAAGTAACAACCTCTGAGGTAGCCAAGCTCTTCTCCACACTCCTGAGTAGTAATCAGACCTGTGCTGCAGTCTTTTTCTAATGTGAGCCATCAACACTGTTTTCAGAACTGCAGTGATGGTAAGCTTTTTGGGACAGTGAAATGGAGTCTTGACAGTGATGAACACGAAAGGACATAAAACTCAGAGTCAGTGGGCAAAAAGATGACAGAGCAGCTTCACTTTTAGTGAAAAGCAGTCCATCAGAACTGGTGTTAGAGGTCACTGAGCTCAGAACTGGCAACTGTAGCTCAGCAAAAGCTCTTGAATCACAGCTGACAGCTCTGAAACCTCTGTGTTACAGAGCAGCAGCAGACTGAAAAAGAAAAAAAATCAGTGAAATCATCACTGGCCATCATCAGGTACTGAGAATGGGACCAGTGGTGTAATTTTGAAGCTCTTTCTATCTTTGAGTGACTGCACCTGGAGTACTCCATGAAGTTCTGTCCTCCCACACCTCAGGGAGGGAGTAGAGTTAAAGGACAGGTAGAGAGGAAGGACAACTGACATCAGCACAAGGACAGATACACCAGCACATGAGGAGACAGTAAAAAGAGACCCTGAGGAAAAAAACCTGAGATCCTTCAGGTTTCTGTGAGGGGAACACAAAGGAATATCCAGGCTGGTGCAGTTACCCCAAATAGCATCTCTCCGTGACACTCTTGAGGGCAAGATCCTGGGCCAGGGAGCCCATTGCTCTAATGCACTAAGACATTTCTCAAGTTTTTATCATGCTCCACTTACTGAATAAATGATAAATGATTGATGACTACTATCTGGAAGTAAACATACCCAAGAATATGGGCTACTAGAGAAATTCAAATAGAAAAACTAGTTTGTACTAACTTTTCTGGAGTAGTGCTTAGACAGTTAAATTATTTCTTATGACAAACTTTTATTTTTTTCTTTTTAATTTAAAACAAATCACCAGTTCTCTTAGTGAGTATTAATTAATTTAATCTTCCATTACCCTAAATCAAGAGGAATAAAGATTTTATACCAGCTCTTTGTTTTAATAGATCATAGATCAGTTGCTTATATCACCCACTAAAAAATTAATGAAAATACATTAAGAGTTGTGGGAAAATTCTTTTAAGGAGAATGTCTCCTGGGGCCTTTATGAGCTGATTTTGTTATTCTTTCTAATTATTCTTTATTTTGGTAAATTCAGTTAGCCAAGCTTTTTTTTTGTTGTTTTATCAAAGGCCTGTATTCCTGTCCAGGTTGAGAGGACACAGCCTCATGCTGTACCAGGAGAGGTTCAGGTGGATATCAGGAAGATTTCCTTCACTGTAAAGGTGGCCAGGCATTGGAAGGGGCTGCCCAAGGACGTGGTGGAGTCACCAATCTTGTAAGTGTTCAAAACCCAACAGTACGTGGCACTCTGCCCTGGTTTGGTTGACAAGGTGGTGATCAAAGCTTGAACTTGGTGATCTTAAAGGTCTTCTCCAACCTAAATGATTCACACTGAACTGTCTAAGAAAGCCTGTTTATTACTCATCCCCATAAAACTTCAGTTAAATACCACAGGATTTCTAAAAGAAGCTGAAACAACGTTGGGAAGCGGAAAAGATAAAAAAAATAAGGTATATGAAAAAAATCAGTTCTTACTAAGGCAGCAGCAGAGCTGAGTATTACAGAAAGCAGCAACTTCGCTCCTGGTGGAAAATACACTCCTGCAGTACTTAATACTGAACTCTCATTAAATCAGACTCTCTTAAAAAACACAGACAGCAGTACCAGCACCTCGGAACACAGATCCCACCCAACTCTGTGAACAGCTCCCAGGTGTGCCACAGGATGAAGGGAAGGCAGCACTGGAAGGGGCAATGCAGTTCCTACTTACTCTACTAAATCAAAGAGCTTCTGGGGCTCTGCTGGGGGTGGGTAGATGATCTCCTCGATGCATTTCCTCACGCAGTTTGCATAGGCAGTGGAGATGTGGATGAAGGCCTCGAGGTTCCGCATCTGCCGGGCCAGCTCCAGCAGCCGCTGCGTGCCCATCACGTTCAGCTGCAGGGCATGTCTAGGGAATGCAGGGAAAACAAGCAAAAAGCATTTCACTGGCAAGAATGAAGAAAGGCTGGGCTTTATCCAAACCTCATCATGGAAAGGGAAGTCAGGGAAGAGCAGGGGACATGGTGGAGCAGAAAGTGTCAGTGAAATGCAAGTGTGAAACCAGCTTTGAAAGCAATGCTGTTGGATTCGCTGTTCTGCACACTCAATGTCCCTCAAATATTTTTATTCAATTTGAAGGGTCACAAGTAAGACTTCCCTATCATCTCTAAAGGTCACATGCTGGCCACCCCTCCCTGGAACATGTATTTCTAACCCCTGAGGCACTGTGGCTCCTACAGTACCCATTCAGTGTTCTCTGGAGGGACCACTGCTACACCAGATGAACACACGGTTTCAGAAAGGAGGAAAGGGTCCTTGGGCCCAGGAAAGAACAGATCCATAGTGTCACAGAATGGCCTGGCTTGGAAAGGACCTTAAAGATCAGTCAGTCCCACTCCCTGCCATGGGCAGGGACACCTTCCACCAGACCAGGTTGCTCGGAGCTCCATCCAGCCTTGGGCACTTCCAGGGATGGGACATCCACAGCTGCTCTGGGAAACCTGTGCCAGGCCCTCAGGACCCTTACAATAAGGAACTTCCTTCTAATATGGAATCTAAACCCACTCCCATCCAGTTTGAAGCTACTCATAATCAAAGAAGACACAATAAGAGGTAACAGTTTAAGTTCCCAAGGAATGGAGACAACACTGATAAGCACAAGAGAAAGAATGTCCTGGTTAGCAAGGCTGACCTTCAAGCACTCAGCATAGCTAGAAGTTGTCCTAGAGACAATCTGCAACAGATCTCAGCCAGCAGACTCTGCTGCGTGCTTTGTACTGGAATAGAGACACTTTCCTGCACAGAAGGGAGAAGGTTCAGGAATATGCAATCTGCTCAGGCCAGGAGTAGAAGCTTTCAAAGACACGTAAAAATGTTAGGAATTATGCCACCAAGCACAGAGTATACTAAAAAAAACTTAATTATGTTGAAGAGAAAATGTAAATAGTCCAAAGGAATGAAAACATCAGCTAAAGAGTACAATCAATATTTGGATCACTGTATCTAAAGCTAGATACTTGCTAGATACATGCTCTTTACATGCTGGTAACAAAGAAAAGCTTTTTCTGTAGATTTCTGTTTTCTCCTGCCCTTCTAGCAGGACAAATCTTTCTACCTGAGCTACCCTTCAGACAAAACTTACTTTTCCATGCACATTTCTGTTTGACTGCATCCCTTCTGAGAAGTGAAGCACAGAACTGTGCTCATAATACAGGCCTAGCATGGATTTCTGCTGAGTTGCTCAGAGTTCCTTTAGCCTTCAAAGGGAATATCATCTAAGCCTAGTGGTTTGTTATTTGTTTTGTCATTCTTTTTTTTCCCCTCCCTATTTCTGTTAGAACAGCATCTATTAATATTTTGACATAACACAATTTCTGAGATTTCTGCCCTCAAGAGTTCCATCTGGAGAATTCCCTAAATGTACTGCATGTTGATGCCAATATTTCATTTAGTGTCTCCATTGCTGCTTTTCCAGTATCTTCACAGCAATGCTTTTGCCCCTTCCTTATGTACTGGCTTTACATATTCTGTTGTAATCTTGGAGCTTCTGCCATGTTGAAAAAAATAATTTTATTTGTGTCATCATCAAGTTGCTGCTCAAAATTCTTGACTAAGCAGCAATATTGTACTTTCACAATTTAACTTGCTGAAACTTTTACCCATCTGATACATTTCATTATTCAGTCTGGAATAATCTGAGTTGAAGAACTTCTCATGTTTTGCCTTCTAATCCTAATTTTCCTTGTTCTGTTAGAGAGATTTTGGCAGATCACATACAGTCTTTAAATAGCATCTACACTGCGTGCAAGCTGATGACCTTTTAAACTTTTAACTTCTTTCTAGCTATCCTCCCTATTAAAAATGTGGTTTCCCTTTCATGTTTCATGCCACTGAGACTTATTTTTAAAGTGGGTTTATTTGTGCATCGATTTAAGAATATTTGTAGCTACTTATGTATTGGCTCAAGATCATATCAAGAGCTGCTTTCTTTTTGGTGTTTCTCTAATTAGTTGCTCTAAAAAGCAAATATTTATGGTGGACATAGTGGGTATCTCTTTAGCCTATGAGCAAATAAAGGTTGATATTACAAATTGTGTTTTCTACTACCACAGCTTTAGTTTTTTTCAAAAGAACTATGAGGATCTGTCAATGAAGATCATCCACCTCGGTATGTTGAAATGGATAATCTGCACAGAAGCATTTACACATCTAATCTTGTTTCAGTGGCTTATTTCTGCTGGTTTTTCTTAATGGAAGAGCCTGCCTGTACAGGCACTTTCAAGGGAACTCCTTCAAAAACCAAGAACTTTTTGTGAACAGTTAACTACAGTGAGAGCTGGGTGTTTTAAAAGTTGTGATGGGCTGTTTTCTCAAACCACAGCTCATTTCCCTCTCCAGCCACTCAGTGACAAAGACAGGCCATTAACAACACCAGCTTTAGAGACACATACAACACAGTTTCACTTCAAGCTGCTCCCAATGGCCTAAACCACACACTTCCCCAGCCCAGTTTTAGGTCATACTTAACTCCCTTACAGTATTACAGCCCAATCCTGCAGTTCTTCCTTCTGTTCCCATGGGGCTGTGCCAAGACAGCTCCCTTTTCACAAACACACACACACAGACACACACACAAGGCATTTCCAGAGCACTTCCCCTGCACGTTCAGCACAGAACCACGGGGAGCACGAGCATGGAAGTGGGGAATTAGCACTGCAGCCATGCCAGGGATGCTGTGGGCAGGGCACCCTGGCTGACATTCAGCAAACACAGAAAAGCAGGACGTACTTGAGGGGCTCGTCAAAGCGAACTGTGGCTGCACAGTGGAAGACAACATTGACCCGGGCCAGGAGCTCCTCCTCGTCTTCAGCACTGATGGCCAGCTTGGGCTGAGTGAGTTCAGCATTAATGGGCTTAATCTTCTCGTGGAAATTAGGGCAATCTTCTCGGACCCTGTCAAAGACCTTGAAGCACAAACAGAGAGAGATCAGGTACAGAATTAGGCTGCTGAGATCGCTTTGATTAGCAGCCAGTCTGATTACATCAATTAATGCAACTGGCATAAAAGAGAATTCCTGTCTGGGGGAGGAAACAGGTGTGATGATAAAATAGTCCATTCACTTGTTCCCTCCCGAGGGAAACAGAACAAAAATATAGAGGGTTTTGTATTGCTCTGAAGAGATTCATGAATCTTCTCTGCCACCACTCATTTCCTCAGACAGCCACCAAAATTCCTCAGTGTCCACATCTCCTGCAACCACTTGCCACTTGACTTCAAGGGCTGCCTGTAGGACCAAAACAGGAACTAAAGAGCAGGAGAGCAGAGCATGGTGTGTGAAAGCCTGTGCAGCTTTAGACTCAGGCTGGCTGGTTCTACAAAGGACTTGCAGAGAGGAGGGGAACTGGGCACAGTCTTGCTCCTCCTCTTCCTTTGCTGCTCCTTGCCCACTGCCACCCTGTTCACATCGGAAGAGCCCAGTGGGCACCTGCTTTTGGGATGGGAGGATGTGGCATCTCAATAATCCCTGCTGCTGAAGCTGCTGAGTGCCACCAGCAGTTTTGAATAATGTGTGTGCAGCTGGTTGGCCTCTCAAGCCGTCTTCAGCCCTTTTTTCCCTACAAGTGTGATCCACAGCTCTCTCCAAGACACATTTCTGCATTATTATATTTGAGCCATTTCACATGCATTAATAGAAACTCTTAAGTACAAAAAGATCCTTTTTTGGGGAGGAGGGGGGTGGAGTAAAGTGACATCATGAAAGGTAGAAAGAATCAGTAGAACAGACTGTGGGATCTGAAGAGGTATAATCTAGATTCCAAAGGATAATCACACCTCCAAGGTAACAAGTCTACTGACAGGAACACCTAATACTGAGAGAGATTACTGAGGGATACACAGGATGAATCACACCACCTTTGGACACCTTTAAGAGCTGTCTACACAAGCAGTGCCAGGAAAGCCAGGGAACAGCTGAACTCCTTGGGGCAGGAGGATGGACCAGCTGATTTTCTGTAGCTCTGTGGTTTTGGGGTGTCTCCTACACTGGAGTGTAGCCTACACACCAGTAACACTGAGTTTGGAAGTATCTTTACTCCACGACCTCTTGTTTTCTTAAGAGTTTCTTCTGCCTTTGATATGCCCAGTGCTTGTGAATGAGCAGAAATTGTGTGACATAAATTAAACATACTAAAAGACACTTGAAAGATTAAATTGATCCTAATAGCAATATTTTTTTTTCATTTGTTTGACTAAGGGATTATCATCTTTCCACTTATCTGACAGGCAAATCTAGATAAACCTTGAGGTTCTTAGGGATAAAGAGGTGATAAAAGAATCATTAGCCTTCCTCATTATGCAGCACACTCTGTACTTATTTTAAATTGAAACAAAGATGCACATCCTTCATAAACATGAAACTTTAGCCTAAGTTAGGACAAGACAAAGCCATTTCACTGCTCTCAGCTGCACCTGAGTGCACACATCTTTCATCAGTGTCGCTAGGCCAGAAAAGAGATCTCTAGAGAGAGAGTTATTCATGGGCAAAGATGTTGTTGAGAGCTGGCTTGCCTGTAGGGACTAAATTCCCAAGCACCAACAGCCCTAATGTCTACAAAAAGCTTGTTTTCCAACAAGATGCTACACTGCCTCTCCAAATATGCATCATCACCTGAGAGATGCCAGCAAACCCCCGTGGGACACAAAATGGAAAGGTTCCTCAGAGAACACACATGAGAGCAAATCTGTCTTGTGTGACTTTCAGGAATATTATTTTGCATTTGTTTGTTCTGTTGCAAAGAGGGTGCAAAATGCCATGAAATGAGAGTTATTTACTACTTGTTTAGCATAAATAATGCAAAGACAGAGAAAGAATGAATCAGCCCTTTCTCCATTTCAGTCATGGCATATAAAGTAAGAGTAGTATTTCTGCAGTGCCAGCCCTGAACAGCTAAATGCTTCCTACATCTCCTCCTGACATTCCCACTGCAGATAATATCCCCTTCTGTGGCAGGCTTCTGTGCCTGCTGCTACCACGTGCCACTCAGCTGCTGCAATTTTTCATCCCCTCCAATGATTCACTGCATTCCTCTGAAGGATGAAGGCAATTTCCAAATGCAAGTGCACAAGTCAGCACACTGCTTTGGAAACCTTCTGCACCACAGGAACATTCAGTACATTGTCACCATTAAATCAGATAACGGGAGCAGCTGTTTAATCAAAGTCTGCTGCTTCTTTTATGGAAGCTGAAGGGTTCAGACTTGTCAGTGCTTTACAGGGAAATGAGGGAAGATTTAAAGGCAAAACAAATGCAGCTTATTTTATATTGCTTCCTGCAGTTCAAGGAGTACTTAACATAAAGATGATGCTTAGTCTGAAGGTAAACTGTAATTGCATCTCTAAATTCTGACTGAACTCACCGAGAGCATAAATAATAAATCCCCAGTAACGGTGTGAGGCCCAAGGATTGTTCTGTCTTTTCTTTTTAGAAGCCATCTGCCAATATAAAACACAGTCAGTGGACTGGCCTGATGTTGAAATTACATGAAAAGACTGGCCAGGTCAGCAGCACTTCTGAAGGGATACAGGAATTGCCACAAAATTGCAGTGAAGAGAAAGGAAAGGCCTTTGACTTCAAGTTGTCCAATACTAATGAAACTGAGGGAAATCAGTAATAATGATACCCTGATTTCAGTGTCTTTTTGAGCATCCTAATGCAGCTATTCTCATTTTTAACCTCAAAATAGGATCTAAGTTCAGCATGGGTTGTTCTGCCCCTCAACAGAGGGGAGATTTTCTTATTTCTCATTTTATAATCAGGCAATTCCCATTAATAATACTAATCAAATCTCTGTGTTTTCACTATATATTGTGAGAAATGTGAAAACAGGACACCTGGAATTTCTCCCAACATTCTAGTTCAGTGTGTCTGATGGCCACTTTCCTTATTCCTGCCCTCCTAAGCTCTGACCTCCCTTTCCAAAGGACATCTGCAGCTATTGATGTTCCCTGCTCTTGCCTTAAAGCATGTAATAATTCAGAGAGGTTTCTGCCTATCAATCCTTCAATCAGAAATTTTTCCATACCACGAAGATAGAAAAACCTCAAAGAAAGGGCAAATTGCACATCTGTGGAATAGCACAGCTGAAAAACAAAGGAACCACTGAACAGTGCAAAATGCCAATGGCTTCCCATCTTCCTCAGGAGGCATTTTCAGTGAAGCAAATACAAACTAATAAAAAGCACAGTGCCTAAGCTATGGTCAACTTTAAAAAAGGAACTTGCAGGAGTCTGGTTTTGTAAAAGCCTTTCAAAGGTCTGGGTAGTCCTTTCTTTTTTGGACACCACACCTGGATCTCCTACCCCATCAGGCACTGGTGGCAGATCCAGAAAGCCTCAAGTTTCTAAGTGTGGCCAAGATAGGCAACCTTATTTTCCTTAGGTGTGTTTAATAGGTGCCAGGAAATCAACCTTCTCTAAGAGGATTGGTAACTTACATTGCAACATGAACATTTCAAAGCATTACTGTATGACAGCCTTTAAAATGGAGAAAATCCTGAGAATTTCCACAAAATGGAACTCATATATGATGAACCAATGAGAATATTAAGCTTGAGAGAGCTCAATTTAAAAACCAAAAACAAAACAAAAAAAAAACAAAAAAAACCCAAAAAAAACAACACCAAAAAAACCCCAAAAAACCAAAAAACACACAAAAGCTGCCACCTCTCATACAGAGAAATGGAAGGGATTGCTTAGCATGATTCAGGAGAATATATAGGCAAGAATTGCTCCTTGTGAAGGAAATATATAATTTATCTTAAGAGAGACACAGGCCAAGGAGTAAAATATGAGGGCAAGAATTTCTTCAAAGAAAAAGCTGTTCCCTGGCTGTGTGGAACACTTTTAAATGTAGGGTGTTTGAAATCCCTCTTCTGAAAAGAGCACTGGTGTACAAATGCAGGGGAACAGCCTATATATAAATACACAAAATAACACTCCCCAGGGTGTGCATCCATCCCTCAGTGATTTCAATGACAGCATCATAAATATACAAGTGATCATCACAAATTTAAACTGCTGAAGATACCAAAGTCATGAAAACAACTCAAAAAAACACCTCATGTCTGCAGTTTAGTCTTGCTGAAAAGGTTTATCACTTGTGTTTGCTTTTGATAAAGTCCTCCAAATACATTTAAGGAAGGAAGGTATACAACTATTTTTGAATTGCCATTGTAACAAATTTGAGATATAACTCGGCAGCTCCAAAGCAATTAGCCAGCAATTAATCTTTAGCCTGGTAGATTTCCAGCAATAAACACCAGGATTATTCTGTCAAGAAATGTGTGAAAATGCAGATCAGGAAGCTTTAATTGGGATAGAGCTCTTTTTTCCCTCCTTTTTGCACTCTGCCTCATTTCCTCTTCAGAAAATTGCTTTTAAGTACAGTTCTTCTCAAGGCAAATAAAGCATAACTCATCTCATCAGTTGGGAAGCAGGCAGCAGAGCGTTCCTCATTACAGAAAAACAAATGGCTCATGCTTCAATCCAGAGCTATTACCTTCCCCTGAGTAGAGCTAATGTAGTGGAAATACAGGACCCACCACCAACATCTAGTAAACAAAACAGCTAATTATTTAAAGACAAAGATTACAGAAACAAAGAGAGGGACAGAAAGTTTCAATAAAGGTCAGCTAAGACTAGTATGTATCTCCAGCTATTTGGGATGTGGTTTTGAATAGCCAGTTTCCTTGAAAATTGGCTGCCGGCCAAGCCTGCTGTTTTCTAGCAAGAACACTCAAATTACACAGCAGTGAATACACAACACTTTCCAAGTCAGATGCTGTAGACAGGAGCATGAGGGATTTGAGAGGTATGGAAAAACCTTCCATGTTCTCTAGTGCCATCTTATAGGTGGGTGGACAAGTCATGGATAGAACAAGGAGTTTTCTGATGTTTATCACAGGTGTTTATCACCACCCCTGGGTGGTACTTCGAGATCAGCATAGGTGTTTGATAGGGAAGAATGTAAGTGCAGGGCAGGACAATGGCAACATTTGAAGCTTTTCCTACAGGAACCACTGAAAATGTTTCTTCCCACACATTCCCTAGGACTGTTTTCCTCCCCATCCTTCTCCACAACTATGCTCCAATGAGGCCATGGCAGCAGTCACAACTGGAGTCAGATCCCTGTGCCCTTCCTCAGTTCCTGCCTTGTAGAATTGATTACCACTGGCTTTGAGACTGCATGGATTTGGAAATAACAGTAAGTATAAAGTTATCCAGACACAGGATCTTTATCTGCTTTTCCATACCCATTGCCCCTAATCACAGATCTTCAAAGTTTCACTGCCAGATTTGCTTGGACACCAGGGAACTTCAGGAGTGTTCACTGAGTTCCTGAGGATCACTAGCCAGGGCTAAGGACTGTGTCAAACACAGACCCCTACTTTTTGGAGATGTGGTTAGAAATTACCAAGAAACACTTGGAAAGATATTTAAAGAAATTACCAAAAATTACTTTCCCATTTGAGAGCATATTGGCTGTCACACAGACACAGAGAAAGCAGCACTGTATAAAACATAATGCTGGGATGCAATTCCAAATTTTGCTTCAAGAACAAAACATCTGAGCCATCCAGCTCCTAGGAGTACATCTGGGCAAGTCTTGAGATGCAGTCTTCTGAACTTAGGGCCCTTCCAAGAGCTCTCCCAAAGGAATGGTAGCCTAGGGTGGGTGTTCTGCACTTCCTCACTCTGTTTTCCTGAGGCAGGAAGCAGAGAACGTCACCATGAAGAGGATAAAGGGTAATGCAGGCACCCAAGTGCACCTTAATTAAAAGGGTAAAGGGAGGTAAAAATCCTCTGATGCCACACACAGCAGAAGCTGAATGAATCAAGACAAATGTATCAAATACTTAAAGCTACTCAAATTAAAAAACAGAGATTCTTCAAACATTGCAGTGAGAGGGCACTCAAGTGTAGAGAGCTGAACATCTGAGGAATTAGTACAGTAGAATAATAATTCCCTCTTCTAGAATGAACTGTGCTAGAAGATTGCCATGAAAAAGAACAAGTCACTGGTCACAAGTAAGGAGTTAGCCTGGAACCAGGGCTTTTCCCAACAGATATCCTACCTGTGGCCATGATGTCTTGGAAGGTAAGAAAGCTTTCTGGCATGAGTGCGAGCCATTTCCTGCCAGCTGGTCTCAGTGACTGAAATCCATGCCAAGAATATTGAATTTATGGGCGCATCAAGCAGTACAATCAACTAAAGATGGAACTTTTGCGGGAGGTTCTTGGAATGTGTTGATGAGAACTTCCTTCTCCAAGTGACAGAGGAGTCAATGAGGAGAAGTGCTGTGTTGGATCTTGTTCTCAGCAACCTCTTCTCCTCCATCAACAGGATCAGATGGGATATTCTTGGAAATTCCTCCCTGTGAGGGTGGTGAGACCCTGGCACAGGTTGTCCAGAGCAGCTGCCCCATCCCTGGAAGTGTTCCAGGCAAGGTTGGACAGAGCATGGAGCAACCTGGGACAGTGGAAGGTGTCCCTGCCTATGGCAGGGGGTGGAATTGGATGATTTTTATGGTCCCTTCCAACCTAAACCATTTGATGACTTTGTGATTTACCTCAGGCAATTTCTCATTTCAGCATTTTCCTTTTGTGTTCACATCTGACACAAATATTCTGGCCTTCTTATGTCATCTCACATATATTTTTGTAATCATCATGACAATGTAATTTTTTCAGTGGTGCTTAAAAGAAAAGCCCTAAGTTGGGGTACCCCAGGCTGTTAAATACATGCCTTTTTCCTTCCTATCACTTAACTAGGACCATATTCCCAGAGTCAGGCTACAGGCAGCACACACAGTGAGAAAACAAACAGGAAAATCCCTGAGAGATTATCAGAAGCTAATGCAATTTACAAGACTGATAGGAAGAGCAGGGATATTACTCGAAGTAAGGGCCCTTGTGAACAAGAGACCAACCCAGTGAAGAAGAAAACAGTTGATACTCTAAGAAAACATCTAAGAAAGGATGTCTTAATCATTGTAAACCGATTTTCTGTAGTGTCACTATTCCAAGCAAGCAAGGAAGTAAGAGAGTTACAAGTAATCCTTGATTTCCATCCAAGGAGCCTTCAGCTTAGGGAAATTAAAACTTCTTTAAGAAGATAGAACCATCTGTCCAAATACAGTCAGCTACTTACAGCACAGTCTGGCTCTGCAAGTACCCCTGCTACTGGAGACAAACTGTAACCAATGCCTCTGATTATAGCCAGTTCTCTGAGGAATCCATGGAAAGCTTTTGGATATGGTTGCAGAAGCCACTTGGGAATCACAACTCAAACCTTTAGTCTGAATCCAACCTCTCTGCATGTTATTCAAAATATGGACTTCTTTTTAACAATGCCTGGCTCAATTAGTTCTGCCCATAATGAACGTTCTTAAAATTCACCAATCCCTGGCCATGGGTAGAAACAAAACAAAACTATTAAAAAAAATAAATTCCACTGAACTTTGTCATATTATCTGGATGTAAGGAAAAGGCAGAGTTGTCACAGGAGGTCTGTAGCAACCTTCTGGCACGCAGACTCCCTTTTCCAGTCGCTTGGGTCTCAACAAGCAGGAGGTGTTTTGTTTCACAACAAAGATACCTGTTGTCAGGAGGGCCATTTCTGTCAGCCTGCGATAGTAACACGTCTGCCAGGAGCAGATGTCGCTCACTTCCCCATACAAAGATCACAGTGCTGCCACAGATGGCTCAGCTACACCCTCTGAAGTGTTTCTCCCTCTCCTGCCACTGCAGTTGCACCCCACTAGAATGTTCTGACAGGCCTGATGGTAAAAGACAAGTCAGATGATGTCTCACACACCCAGCAAGACTGCTCCTTCTTTAAGGCAGGGAAAGATGAGTTTTGTCTGCAGTCAGATCTGTGTTTTGTTGTTGTGTTTTTTTTTTTATTATTTTTTAAATTTTGTTTTGTTTGTTTTTGGTTTTCTTTCGGTATTTAACAAGAGAGAAATCCAGATATTTTAGTATGGAAAGACACACACACACATTTTAAACAGGATCAAGAAAGCTGTATCAAGTGTCCTTAACCAGGCTCAGGTTTTAGCCTGCTCTGGCACCTCAGAGACCACTGAAGGGTAATCAACAACCCTAACTTATCTCTGGCATTCTACTAATTCTTCTAGCTAAAGCCAGAATGTTAAAACTTTCTGAGCACAGGATTTGTGGCTCAAGACATCTTTCACACCGACATGCATTTTTCAATACATCTATCAAGAGAAGTTACTTTTCTCTGCAAGTATATTTTCAACTCATACTGCTTCCCAGAGGGACCAAAGAGGATAATCCATGTAAGCTGAACTGGAATTCATGCTCACTGCCTTTAGCTTCCAGCTCTAGATTGCACCAATTAAGTTTATGTTACCCAGTCCACGGAAGGCAGAAAAGTGAACACTTGGGCTAATTATGCTTCAGGTGTAACAAATCACTTGACCATGTGTCACTGGAATGAGCAACATTTCCAGCCAGGTGAAACTGTGCAGGGCCAGGAGTTGGATTTCATGATCCTTGTGGGCCCTTTCCAACTCGGGGCATTCTATGATTCTGTGAACAACAAAAAGCTGTTTGTACACAAAAGCCTCCCCATCCGTCTGAGCAGGGATTACCAGTAATGAGCCTGTGTCCTTGGATGTGGTCCCACGAGGTTATAAATTCCTTTAATGCTTTAATCTACTGGTGAAAAAAACCCTGGCAGAAGGAGTGGAGGAGAAACAAACAGAACATACCCTAACCAAGCATCCTGAGGTACTGAGGTGCACCTCTCACCCCACACGAACAAGAAACACACAACGTTTGCAAATACTACTTGCATGAGGCTATACTACATATTCTATGTATTCAAGTGAGGGAAGTTCTGGTCATTTCTCCACCTGTCCTGCTACAGTCAGTAGAGGCAGCCTATTGGTTTTCCAGATTCCTGGGGAAAAAAACCAACCCAATACATAAACACTTGCCCCAAACTACATGGTTGTAAAGTTAGGATTTTTAGGGCAATACAGTACAGCTACCAGCGTGATAAGGTGTATGCAGGATGTCCTGATGGAGCACCAAGAAATGCTTCTCCTGAGAATGAGGAAAGTAATTAAAACAGCTCAAGGACAACAAGCTGCAGGAGCACAAAACCAGAGTGTGACAAAGGGGTTACTCTGGTGCTGTGTTAGGCAGGCTATGCACAAGAGGAGAAACTGCTTGTGTGCTTAATTAGAACTGAGTAGAAGAATCAAGACCAAAATAAAATTGTCTTAGTGAGTGAATATGGTAAATAATATGATGCCAGCATGAACTGGATGCTGGCAGGGGAGTTTTGTAGTGCAAGGTCTTCAAAGTCACTTGCACCCAGGCAACCATGTAAATAAAACTATACAAATCAAGACTGCCTGAGTACCAGCACTGAAAAAATCCACCAAACTTGAGTAAAACAGTAGTAATGGGACCATCCAGGAGGAAAGTAGCTGGGGACAGACTGTCTATTTGAGAGGAGTTTGGATGGAGAAAGTGAAGTGCAAATGTGATTCAAAATCAAATATCCCAGAATAAAAAACAAGAACATATAAAATAAGGTACAAAATATTTTTTTTTCTGGAGTGTGGACACCTACAAATGGTCATGAATCCAAGTCCACAGTGATGTCAAAAGGACCCCTTAACCTCCTGGGGCTTCCATCATGTCTTCATCTGATAAAACCTGGTGTGAGACAGTGCAGAAAGGGGGGGATAGACTTGAAGTGGTGAGGGAGATAGAGTTATAACTCAACAGAAGTTGGATGTGATTCATAATAATTATAATGATAATTAGTAGCTTTATAGCTGCATGTGCTTTCAGATTAGTTATCATTTAATTGCTTTATTAATCTCTTAGCAGTGTATTGCTTAATTTAATATCATAATAATCTCTCAATTCAGGTTATGTCTCAAGCCTGGACCCTGAAGGGAGAGCCAGGCTCGTAAGGTAAAGTATGGCTATGTGCTTTGGCTCACCAGCCTGAAAGACCAGCTCTATCCTTCAATCAACAGGGACAGCCTTCAACCCACCTCCAGATGGATGCTCAGCCTCACACCCAGCCAGTCTCTGTCTCCATCCTCCCACCAAATCACACCTGTAATTCCAGAGCACTTGTAACAGAATGAGGAAACACTAATCTTGGTGTTCTCGGATTTTCTGTGCTCAGCTCATGACATTTCTGCTTCTCACACTTGTACAGGAAAATGACAAGCCCACTGGCGTGTTTTGATCTAAGAGAGATTCTGGAATTGTTTTGTGGTGTCATCCCTGTCAGCCTGAGGGAACCACGACAGCATGAACAGATCTTCACCACTGAAATCGTAACTGTGATGGGGGGACTTGTACCGCACTGGCCCTCCACCTTCCTCTGTGTTTTTATTTTGCAGAACACTATTTTGGTGTTGCCATACCACTGAATCTCCACCTCTCTGGGACCCTTTCTATCACCCCTGAGTCAGGGTCCCCTGAGCAGGGGGTGCCCAAGCAGGAAAGGAGAAATGCTGCTGTGCTGCAGCTGCAGAAAATGACCTCTGAAGTGGTGCCCCAGTGGTGAATGTGTGTTTTGTATGCCCCAGCAGTATCTGAGTTAATGGCCAAGTACCTCACATACAGATTGCTCTAACTGCAGAGATATGCTGCTTTCAGATTCATTTTCATAGCAAAAAGGTGTTAGCTCATCAGGTCAGCAGAACTATGAGGAAAACACAAGGAAAATCCTAGTCCATGCAATTTTCCTTATGTGGAACATTTTACGGCAACTCACCCCTTTCAAATGAAAGGCATCCCATTTTGGCATCTTCTCTTGGGGATAACAGCACAGCTATTATCTCCCCATCATCTGCCCAATTCATCACTCAGAGCATTTCAATTTTGTCTAATTCAGAAGGAGTAAAAACGTACTAAACCAAGAATATCTTCTTCTCTTTTACACTGGAAGGGATGACTCTCCAAAACACTGTGTTTCCTTCCCTCCCACATGCCTAAAAAGCACCCCCTGAAAAGGCTCAATTTATATAATAATATCTGATCATCACTCTCTGAACCAAGAGCAATAACAACTAATATACAACACTTGACAATGCAGGAGCTGTGTCCTACAGGGTATGAAGATCATATGTGCCACCACAGAAAGAGCAGCTCAGGAGATCATCTGCAAGATTAAAGCCCGATTCTAAAAGGATGCTAATCTGCATTCAGCACTGCAGCCATGGAAATCTGCATTTCCTTGCATGTTGCTCGAAAGACCTTGCCAGTTTAGGTATGATTTTACCAGGGCAGGTTCCATTTCTGAAATATGACTGCAGGATGTTTTGTACTGGATAGCCCTTAGCCATGCAGATTAATATCAGTTATTATAGCTAAGAATGGTTTAGAGCATATATAGTAATTTATTTTTTAAATGGACATTTTTACTGTAATACCAAAGGGAAGAAGAATTTAAGTCTCAGGCTGCTTAGCACTACTTCTGTTAAACCCAAGTGAAACTCTGCCTTGTCTGCTACATTTTTAGTAGCAGCAGCAGAGTATCCTGGACCACTGGTTAATATAAGAGGTTAGGAATTCCCTGCTACATTGCAGTCAGCCCTAAACTGAAAAGTTTTCCATAGATAAGGACTTCTAAATAATCTCCCCTGAGCTGTTCTGAGTCTGCAGGCCTAACAGACCTAAAATTGCATTTCAATCAATACAGCAACCAAAGAAGTCCTGAAAAAATGCTGCCATATAAGAAAGGGCCACTCCATTGAACCACTTTCAGATGTCATGCTGGTAAAATTGAGATGCTAACTCCCAGCTGCTGGGATTGTTAAACACCCTGAAAATGAAACATCAGCGTATCAAATGGTTGACAAGGGGCTCTTAAGAGATTACTCATGACTGAGCAGTAGCCCACACTCCTGGGTACTTCTTTTGTGGGGGAAGACCTGTTCTCCCCAGGAAAACCTGGGAGAGACTTTAATCCACCCACTCAGAAATTATTCAGTATTGGTCATGAAAGTCATTATCAGTGCCAATAATTAAACCATGACCTTTAAGAGATAAGTCAGTTTTTATCACCACTGGTGGACTGAAATGAGCTTAAGTGACGAATTTGTACTTTCCAACTGTACATATTGGTTGGTGGGTCTTCCACCCTTAATGGTTTCCACCTTCGAGTACTCAGACACAAATGTGTGGATGCAAAGTATTTCCTAGTGCAGAATTCTTTTTTTTCATTCTGAGTTTTGAGTGCCTGGTTTTCTGCCCTCTTGTGCTCAATGACAAACACATTAGCATTTGAAAAAGAAACAGCTTAGAGAATCCCTTCCATAAGAAAGCTATTGAAAAGCAATTTCTTTACCAGGGAGAAATACCGCTGTCAAGCATAAAACAGGCAGCCTTCCTTCATCGTTCATTTTTGCATTTGTATTATGGTTATTTTTCCTATTTCTGCTCATCAGCAAATCAGCTTGATAGATTAATTCTTTTTTGAGAGTCGGTCTTAGTCACTGGAGTCTGTTCACCAAGAACCATCTGTTCCCCAAGATTTCCCTCCCACACACCACGGCAGAATTACGCCTACAACCAGTTTCTTCTATTAGGAAAGAAACGACTGCAACAAGCTGGGTGACATGAGTCCCCAGGGAGACAACACACCAACTCCTAACTTTGTTCACCATCATTATAAAGCAATACCCATTGCTCAAGGACTGACTCTGGAGGGCGAGTGAACCTGTCCACCCCTTCCCTCCCATTCTCTTGCTATGCTACCAAAAGGTCAAGACCTGTCCAAGAAGTGGGAATGGGGAACTAATGGATGTCATGGCAGCTCTTCTTCCTCTCCCACAGCACTGATTTCAGGGAGTGTGTTTATGTGTGAGTTGGGGTGATGCTCCTCAAACTCCTTCCTCGGCCTTCAACCTTTTCCTGATCATGCAGAAGTCTCCTAATCTTTCTGACTCCGACTCATCCCATCTACCTTACCTAAGTAGGTGACTGGGAGAGTTTAATCAGATTACACTGAACGAGCTAACAGATCTATTATGAAGGTATCACCTCACATCAAATCCATGCCACCTGCCAAATAACAGCAATGAAGTGGGAGCCTTACCCTAAGTGCAGACAGGGACACAGGCAGAAGCTGGACTGCAGCCTGTGCCAGGCATTCCAAGACCAGGATCAAGTGCATGCTGGGTAGCTGTCACCTTCACTTCTGTCACTCAAGCAAGAAGCCAAATTGCCAAACTGCAGTGGAGAAGACAGAGATAAAATACATGCCTTGCCTTCTACAGGAAAGACTCTCTCCTGGGAAGGACTGAGAAAGGGAATTGCTGGTTTCAGGTAAAAGACAGCATTTCCCTCTCACCTACACAACATTTTCCCTCAGTCCCTAAAGTGACCTGGTGAACCAACTCCCTGGAAATGTGCTGCTGGCCTCAGAGAAAATCTCATCTCTTTCAACAAAACATCAATCTTTTCAGAACAGAAATGGCATTTCTTGCCACTTCCTCTTTTCAGTGCTGCAGCTCAGAAGTCCTGGCACCTTCCCACTGCACAGGCTTGGCTGTGCCTTTGGAGCTGGAATCCATCTAGCCTTGATGGCAGAATGAAAAACCAACAAAGAGAAGGGAAAAGGACTGGTGAGTTAATTAAATGCAGCTCCTGTCAGAGGATGTAGGTGTAGGCAGAGAAATTATCCAGGGGCACAAGAACTACCACGCAGGAGCAGAGCAAAGATATATTTGATTTGAGCCACCATGAGAAAAGAGCTACAAGAAATGTTTCAAAGGAAGATATAATTCAGCAAATTACATCCTCCCCATCAGGTCTCAGCATGGTTTATAGAAGGAAGGGAGTGGTTTAAGTGTTTCATTAACAACATTATCTTCTAGATGTATTAAAATATGTATTTTTAGCCATACAAATGTTTAGTACAGCTTAAAGCCTCATATGATTGACTAAATATCATACATAATTATTTATTTAGTCAAATTATTTATTTAGTCAAATACTCTTTCCTTCTTCAGTGCTGAATTACTTTCACAGAATGTTGCCTTTCCTGGACACTGAGCTTATCTTACTTGGGGTTTATTTATTTTTAGCACAGACATCTCTCACCACTCTGGTTTCATGTTCTGCTGATTCCCTTGATGCCAGGGATTTGAACATCTATTAGTACCTGAACAATCTGCAGACAAGCACACAAAGCTGACTGCTTTCCTAGAGAGCACCTGCACTCCAAGGAACTCAATGATTCCATGGGTGCCCATGGAAAGCAAACTGAAAGAGGATGGTCGCCAAGTTGTATCAAGTGACCAGGGAATGACACTGATTAAATGTCCCTTAACCTCCAGATTAGATATCAGGCACAAGGGAGAGAAGGGTAACTAAAGGTCTCCAGACATGTATTTCAGATTTCAAATAGGTTTTTTTAAAATTAAATATTCCATTAATACCTATTACATAGTCTTCTTCATCAGTAAGTTCTTTATAAAGAAGAGCCACATAATTTTTCACAGGAAGAAACAGTCACATAGTTTTGAAGTGACTTACCCAAGGTCACACAAGTGGAAGGAGAACTGAGCTATTTTAAAGCTCTTTAGGAGGCAATATGCCTTCCTTAACCAAGTGCTTCTTTCCTGAGAGCTGCCTTTTGAGGGTCAAATTAACATCAAAATTTTGGCATTAACTCAAAGCCAGATCTGTGCTTAAAAAAAAAAATACAGCACATGTTTAGGCTGGGGAATATTATCTCTCTGTAACTGGATAATAAGAAATTTTGTTTAAGAAAGGCAAGACTCATTTGGGTGAAGAGCAGAAAACTTGGGAAAAAATAGCAGAAAACTTAGAAAAAAACAGCAGAAAACTCATGGAAAAATCTGCTGTTTTTTGTGGGTTCCATGCACTCTCCTCTGACATTGTTCATTGCTTTTCAGTCTTGTGCTGGGAGAGCACAGGTCCCCAGGGAGAAGCAAGGGAGGAGCACATGGGTGAGGCAGAGGAATGCCAGCCCCAGAGAGGACCTAAAAGCCCTGGGAAAAGATGAAGTTAACTGGAGAATGCCTCTTGCCTCTAAGCAGGTTGGGAATATCACTCTTCCCAGCTCCAAGCTTACTAAGAAAGAGGATACAAGTAACTGCTTTGCTTTCCATGCCTTTCCTACCCACCATAAACTGCTTCTGACCCGTTCTAATCAGGAGCTAGCATTTATCTGGAGCAAAACTGCCCAGAGGTAGAAATCCCGATCTGTCTGCAGAATTAACATGGATAGGAAACACAGAAATTGCCATTTGGTGATCTGGGGGTTTCATCTAAACCAAAGGAGAGCAGTAAAACCTGTCCTCAGAGGACACATCTGAGAGGGACCAAGGAGTGAGTGATGTGTGACCAAAGCAGACACTGCTAAAGGGAGAAAACTGATGGATAGCAACCAAGGTAGAAAATCAAAAGAATCTTCTCTGCAATACACAGATGAGCACAGAGGCAGCTCTATCAACTCTGGTTTGATGCAGCACAGACCCCAAATCAGTGCTGAAATGGTAGATGAAAAACAGATCTGTGACAGAAAGAGTCACAGGTCTCAAAAGCACCTATTCCAGAGCTTTTCACAGAAAGACACATTTTGTGCAGATGGATGGGTAACACACAGCTGGATTAGGTTAAATGTATACCACTGCTATAAACAGCAGCAGGGAGGCGATGCCTTGGGATTGCTGGTGCTTGTTTTTCCATGTCCACTTCAGCAGGAGGTTAATTTTTATCACAGACATGAGCAAGGCTTCAGTTTAGCCACACCTTTGGGCCTCTAGCACAAAAAATGTTTGTTCTTACAACAATTGCTCAGTCACCTCCTGCTCTTATTCCAAATAAGGAATCCATCACCTTCTCTAAAATCTGGATCCTCCCAGGAAAACTAACATTACATCTCATTTTGAAAAATTACATACCAGTGCATTTCTTCTGCAACTGATTCTGTCCAGCACAAAGGGTAATTTCACAGCATGTATTTTTGTGTTAAAGTTGGGACTGAATTATTTGCTTTCTCCTACTGCTACTGGAGAAATGTTTACCTTTGAATCAATACCAATGCACAGATTCACAGGAACATCCCATGTGCACCTGCTTCAGGTTGTGCCCTGCTATTTAAAATATACAATGGCACACATGGAGAGTTAACATCACATACAACTGGCTTCTCAGTTAAATGGAAAATTTAACATGAGAGAATTTGGTTTTCAGCTTGGTTTCCTAGGAAACATTTCCAGCTACTATTGGTGGAGGCTACAGGTTGACTGTCAAGCCCATGATTTTCTTTGTTCCCAGTCCATCAGTTTGATTTCTTTTATCATCTGGTCTTTCCTACTGAAATACATCTAATATAGGGGGAAAGGTTCCTCAATATATGCAAAATAATCAGTATTTCCCAAACAGTCTCCCCAAAAGAGAGATGCAAAATGATTAAAGAAGAATAAATGAAATTAAATTATTTGAATTAATTTAAAATGTGATATCCAGATTTGTATATGTTTGAGTCTGCACAATGTTGATAAATATCTGCTAGAGATAATCTACAATTTTACTATTTACCCCTAACAAACAGATGGGCTTCTGCACTGCCATTTACAAGAGCATAAACACATTCTGAAAACAAAAAGGAATCAAGGAAGAATTTAGGAATATGTGCACAGGTTTTTAACCAAATGTGCTGTTACTTAGGTGAGATTTTACAACCCTTTAGAACACCTGCATTTTCTAAAATTAAAGCATTACAGACAATGAGGACTGCAGAAAATCTATCCCTAATGTCACCTCTTTGAAGACAAGAGGCAAAATACACTGGAGTGTATCCACAAGAGAGAAAACAGGTCCCAGCCCCACAGACAGGCACTGACCTTGGGCATGGTGCCTGGAATCTTCCTGGTTTTATTTCTTACCAAAAAATGTGATTGCTCCAGAGAAAGAGAGGGCAGCTGGACATTTTCATGCACACAGAAATGAAGCCTTGCTTGCAGTGCTTAATGAAGTTATGCAGGCTCAAAGATATATCACTGCTTCTGTTTCTACTTCTGTTGTCACTCGTGTTTCTGCTTGCTCTTTCCTTGTGCCTTGGCAGGGAAAAATACAGGCAGCTTTCATGGTGGTTCCCTTCTTCTTCCCTGGTGGAAGGAGACTGGACCTCTTCCTTCTGCCCAGGACATTCACCTGAGCTCAGACTGCAGTATTTTTGCAGCTCTTCTACCTGTTCCAAACCCACTGTAGTGGTAGAAGGCTGGTATGGCTCTTTTTAAGGACACTACTAATAACACCCCTCAGACACAAGAGAAAATTTCTAGGAGCTATTCCCTTTATGCCCACAGAATACCCAGTCTCCCTCCTCAGCTGTTTCAGTCATAAACAATGGGCATTCAAGCAGGCAATGTTTTTGTGGGATTATTTTTTGTTTAACAGACAACATTTCCAGTGTCTTCCCATCATACTTTACAGGACTCCTTCAGCTCATGCACCCAGTAAGGATTAAGGCAATCAGGAGCAGAGATTAAAGGCTGTGCTTTATGTTAATAACTGGGTGATGACCCAGGCCTAATAACCTCAAAACTGGAGCAAGACCTGCCCTGCTTGCATGGAAAGCACATGCACCTATGCTGCTATGAGCTGAACCTGCCCTTGTGAAATGGCCTCCTTGATTCCCACAGAGAAACACTTACTCTGTGAATTTTCCCTTTAGACATCCATAATTTTGCATTTTGAGGATAAAGGTCAAACTTTTCCAATCACATCATTGAAACTGGAATGCCAAAACACCATAAGGGCTCAACCTTCTCTCCTGAGCTAAACGACGTGGAGATATTACATTATTATGAAAAAACTGTGGGTAGCACAAGAGCAGTGTAATTTTTTGCTACTAATCAAAACTGAAATTGTTGGAGAAATAAAATGCTGTCATTTCACTTAAAGCCTGCAGCAAAATTCACCTAGTTGATAGTGAACATTACAAAGGTTCATTTATTTTATGCATTTCAGCTCTCAGCATGACACACCTTCCATCCAGGGATGTGAATGTATTTGCAGTGTACCTCAGGAGATGGAATATGTCCATAACAAATTCCACTGTTTATTTGTGGTTAATATTTCACAGCAATAATCATTAAATAAATTCCTATTTGATTAGATAACAATCTGAGGCCAGCACCTTCCCTTTCAAGGCTCCCAGTAAAACGATAACCTTTGGAACACATCACCTGCCTGATGTAAAAACTGAGAATTGTCTCCATCAAACAACTCAATAACTGATCTATATCTTTATGACTACAACTTCTCATTGTTAAGATATGGATACCACCTAAACCACTTACTTCAGTAAGACACAAGCCAATGTGGGGTTAGCTCAGCATATCAAGACACTGATATGAGGAAGTTCTGCTGGGAAGTCTTCCCAGCTGGACAAATCCCAAACCACAGAGCATTTTTCTGGCTGGTACCCATGGGCTTGCAAGGCTAATACTCCTGCAGTGCACTTTGGCTATGAACTGGAAGAGAGGCACACAGAAAACTCAAGAAAAGGAGAATAAATAGTTAATCCCATTTGGGAAAAGGGCAGACACTCAGGAATAAGAGGTTTGCATTATGCTGAGAGGCAGCAAACATATACAGAGGGGTATGGAATAAAGGACTTTGCTTCCTAAAGGGAGGTGGCCTTCAAGTTCACCTGGTTTAGTGAAAGGTGTCTCAGCATGGCAGAGGGCTGAAATGGCACTGAAGGTCCCTTCCAAACCAAACCATTCCATGATGTGAAGATGGGACCAAGCAGATCATGGCAGTAAGCACCTGCAGATCATTAAACAGGTATGAGCAGTAGAGCTGCACCCTGGATTTGGGGCAGAGCTGACTTGGAAAAGGTGCAGCTAGAACTGCTGATGATTGAGTGATGTTCTGACCCAAACCTTCCCTGGAGATTTCTGGGGTTAGTGGGAAGTGGGGAAATGGGTTTCTAGGCCCCAAGGCAGCAAATCCTGTCTGTCAGAAAGAAATGGAAGAAGTGTGATAGGGGAAGGGCAGAAAGAATCATCATCTTCCAAGCTTCAAAAGGAAGGGCTGAAGGGCAGAATTTTGGAAGAATGACAAAATGATTTACTGCTTCCATGCCCTATGGATGCTCAAGGTCTCCATGCTGCTAAGAATGGTTACTGTCCTCTCACTCAATGTACTGTGCACATAAAAAATCTGACAAGGAAGAATCTAATTACCATTCCCTAAAGGCTCAGAGACTCTCCATTGATAAAACTCCATCAAAATCATACTGGCACTACATTAACAATTCTGAATTGCAGCAAACCTGATTTATTCTGTATTCCTTTCCTGTCCAGGCTGCAGTGCACAGTCCTGATACCCTTTGGACATCCCAAGAGAATCCAGCCCATTGCCTTTGATCAGTTTGCATTTTTGCTCACCATGAAACAGAAACAAGCAAAATCAGTACTCAGGATTTGTGGAGACATTAATCTTTTCAAGAATCATGTTTAATGGGTTAAAAATATTAGAATGAGACTCCTATCTACATGCCACAATGTATTTTTAGCACATATAAGCCTTCACATACAAGAATTTTTCCCTGCTCTGAAATTCCATGCCTTGATCTCTTGTGCATCCTTTCTCAGTGTAAATCCTTTAAATAGATTATATTTAAATAATCACTTATTTGATGCTAGGAAGAGATGCTAAAGCAGTATTTTGGCAGATGTTTATGAAGTGATTAAAATCTTCAATTTATTCTACACAGATATAAAAAAGGATGGTCATTTATTTTGCTAATTGATATGAAATGGTGAGGACTAGAACTTTAAACTGGTGAAAAGGCAGAATTTAGAACCTGACTGTCTTTTCCTCATTGGACAAAGCAAGAACCCCATGCAGAGAAAATCCCATCCTTGAGGAACCTGGATGGTGACATGAAGGAGATGGATGAAGAAGAAGAGATGGAGAAGAAGAAGAAAGTCTTATCTCTCAGTCCTTTGAGCAAGCCTGTATTTTCCCTGCTTATCTTTCTGGATACACCCAGTGATGTTCCACCTCTTTCTTCAAATTCTTATCTACAATACAGGCTTTCTCTGCAGGCTATTTCTATGTTTCACCACACTCTTTATAACATTAATAGTTACATGTACATTTATTTATTGTTCTCTGTCCTTTCTGGAAAACAAAACAAAACACCAAACACTTCCCCCACCCCACCAAAACAAAACAAACAAAATACCCAAAACTATCGCAGCTTTTCTACTACCTCAACAGCAATAAAACAGCAAACCCTACTTTCACAGAGGAAACCCCTGGGTATCACAGAGAAGGTTTGTTGGGGTTTTAGGCCTTAACTCTCAAAAAGATGCATCACTTTCCTGATACCACATATGTGGAGAGAACGTGAGACTCAAGTGATAATGACATTTTACAGGAGGAAGTTACAAGCCCTACCTCCATGTTCTTAGAAACTTGGGTATCTTGGATAGTGTACCTGGAAAGCTGAGTTGTACCTTGGGCATGAAGTCTCGTAGAGAAACCAGCTGGCAAGGGCGTATTTGAAAAGAGCAGCCACACAAATGAGCACATCCTGGGTATCTCTGGCAGCACAACGTGGAATTCTGTGGCTGTGTCAGAACTTCTACCCACAGCATGGGAATAGATTTCACAGCTTAGTATTCTAGGATTAAAAAAATCATGAGACACAAGCTCCTTGCTTGCTTTCTGCTGACACAGGTCAAATAAACCTTGCTCCAGGAAAATGCCTAAGTAGATATTTTATTTAAATCACATTTGTTGAAATGGAAAGTCACTGCAAAATTTCGTATGAGCTTCTGACACACTACATCTGTAAGCTGCATATCTGGTTTATCCCACATTAAAAGAGGGAAAACAATTTTCATTTATTTGACAGCAGACGTAACTGATTAATCCAGATATTGAAACAGTTGTCCTGAAGGACAAATATGAGGTTTTGATATATCTCATATATTGTCAAGTCCTTCTTCAGCTTTCTCATGGGCCTCCTTTAGGCACTGGAAGGGCATTGTACTTCCTTACCTGCATCCTGGGTGGCTGAAATCCCCCATGAGGACCAGGGACTGTGAATATTAAGTGCTTTTTAATGGCACTGTCTCTGTTTTAATCCCTTTGCTGCCAGCCACTTGCTTCACTATCACCAAGTGCAGTAATTCCTGTGACTTAAAACACCCCACCAGGACATGCTGAGGCAGCTGGAAGAATTTATCTCACTAAGGTTTGTTTAGGGAGTGACCTCTGGAACATAGAAACTTCCTTGTAATGAACACTGCCCAGCAGAGGCAGGAGAGTAAAAGTCAAAGGATGTATAAGAAGACTAGGAAAGCTACCAGCACCCAGGAGCTCAGAGATCCAGATCCTGTTTCCCTTCTCCAGCTTCCTATGTTAGACATTACTTATGACAGCACTGCCAGTCACCAGGAGAGCCTGTGGCATAAAGAATGCACTACAACCTGGAGATTTTTTCTGAGGTACTAAACAGGGTAAGGTCCCAGACAAATTCTTAGGGAATTCAGCTTATGAGTGACCACCAGGCAAAGCATGAACCTTTAAACTCTTGCAGTCTGAATGTCCAGCCAGGTTTCTTTTCCCCACCTTGATTGTAACATCCTTATCTGCATGTTGGCAATCTGATGGAGACAATGCTGAAAGCTTCACTATTGGCAAGGTAAAGGATACTACTCATGGCTTTCCTTTCATCCACAGATCCAGTCATTTTATCACAGAATCAGATTGGTCCAGCTAGGTATATCACAAGGATAAAATTATGGAAGGGTTTAGGTTGGAATTGACTTTAAAGATCAGGGATCCAGGGGCAGCCCCAGCTTCTCTGGACTACCTGTGCCAGGGCCCCACCACCCTAAATGTGAAGAATTTCTTTCCACTATACAATCTAAATCTATTCTATTTCAGTTTGAAACCATTCCCCTTTGTCCTGTCACTCCAGGCCTTGTCAATAGAGTCTCTCCATCTTTCTTGCAGGCTCCCTTCAGCTACTGGAAGGCTGCAATTAGGTCACCTCTTTTTCAAATGCATGCTGACCTTCAAGTCACCTCCTTTTCCTTCACATACCCAGAAATGTGTCAAGAACATTCACACCATGATTTTCTTTTTCAGGGACAGAGGTGAAACTGGCTGGTCTGCAGCTCCCTGAATTGTCCCTCTTGCCCCTTCTAACCAAGGGTGAAGCACCTGCCCTTTTTTCCAGCCCTAATTGTTATCTAGAATGTACAAATCCTGAAGGCTTCTGAAATAAATGGAATATATAGTCCTTCATGCTCTCTTTATCCCACTGGCAAAGAAATTTGCTGCAAGACATACCCACACACAGAGCTCTAGTAAAGTCAGCTTCCTGGAGATCAAAGCAAGGGCAGCAGCTTGGGAACTTCCCACATCCAGGGGGAAGTCAACCAGCAGGGAGACAGCTGCCTGCAGGCATGGATACAGCACAAGAAGGAACACAGCAGCTTTCTGAGCAGGTTATTGCCTTTCTGCAAGCAACCTCCCCAGGCAGAAATCTACCAATAAATTTTTTTTTTTCCCTCCTCCACCATTGAGAATTTTGTCACCCTTTGTATGGAAATGCCCTTCCCAGTGATAAAATTATTTGTGGGTGGATAGTTCAGGTGGTTAATTCCTTGGGCATGGGCACACATACAATGCCAGAAGTGGCACAGTTGTATTAACCTGGTCTTCTGAAACATCAACTTACCACTTGAAGAATGATAAACCATTTTCTTACCCTCTTGCATCCTTACTTTTGTGTTCTCACAGCCTGCTTTATACCTGAACACCTTGAATAATGAGTGAGGAACTCCTAAAAAAGGTTTGAAGAGGTCAGACTGAGTGGAGGTGTAATTACCCATACTTTCAGTGTGTGTGTGTGTCTTAGCAGATTTTTATACATCTTTAATAAATAAAACACTAATATAAACTTCAGACAAGTACAGAGCCCTCTGGACACCCTAACTTTTCCATATGCATCCACTAAAAAGAAGAGAACATAAATAACTCATTCTTGCTTCATCCAAAGGGGAAATTTTCAACGACATGGAAAAAACTGGCAACTGACTAGAAATTTTTGCTGTAATTTGGAGCCCTAGTTCTGCAATTATAAAAATTTAAAAAAAAAACAACCCAACAAAACTGAAACAGTTAAAAAAATAAATTGTTATTTTAGAAGAGTATTTTGGGGTTTGGGAATTTTCTCTCTCTCTTTTTAGGGCTCCAGGGTTGGAGCTCTACCAAAGCAAGTGAGGTAATTAAAGAAAAAAGTTGATTTTGCTTGTCCTTACACATATTTTCTTTGCCAAAAAAACATGTGGGAGGCATTTTTTCCCCTCCCAATTAGGAAGGTACTGACTGTTCACTGTAAAGATTTTATTATACAGATGCAGTGTTCATACACAACTGTAATCCCAGTAATGCCCAGCTTGGAGCCAGATCCAGGCTCCTGTTTTGCTGAGCCCAGCAGTAGATTGAAGGCATGAAAAAACATTTTAGTGTTTTGCAGATACAAAACCAAAATAAAAAGACCTCTGGTCCTAAACTAAGGTATGAAATCCCACTTTTAGGATGAGATGGCAACACAAGGACACAACTGACGGAATAGACAAGAAAGATGAGAAGAAGACACAAAATAATGGAGATCAAAAGTACACACACAGTAAGTTAGTATCAAAGGTTTGTTTGGTTTTTAAACAAGCCACAAGTCGGTGTTTATTTTTGTTATTCATATTTGCTATTTCTACTGCAGCAGTGTCAAGAATTCCCATCTGGACATTCCACACTCAGTCCTTGCTTTTAAATCTTGATGCAATCAAGACTAAAAGCTGACTATCCCAAAGCTTCATGTATGAGGAGATCACTCTACATTTTCTTTCTCACCTAAATCATATAAATAATAAGCCACACCTACTATTGGCAAAACTCACTCAATTCAGACTGTAACAAAAGGCAAGTTTCTGTTAAGCCTTCAGTTGGCACCCACTTTGACACAATCTCCTTGAATTCAGGATAAAACAGATTTAAACTACAGCAAGAGACTGATGCATCACTGAAGTCACACCAACCCTCTTCAGTGAAAACAAGTGAAGCGTACAGTAACTGAACATATATAGGGACAAAAACCACTCTAATGATAATTTTCAGTAGAGTGAATAAAGCATGCCTTGATTTTAAAAGTATTTAGCTAGACTAGCAACCCTTTCCCTCTGCCAGCTTCAGATCAAACACAAATCAGGCCAGAACAGCAGGCTCTGGACAACCACCCCCACAGTCCAGAGTGCAGCAGTGAATCATCCCCGTTTCCAGAATTAATAGGGTTTCCCTCTGCAGAGTCAGACCAGCTCATTCTGGGAGCCTGGCTGCAGTCAGTTTGTGCTGATAGTGTTCACAGCCACACCATCCTTCACATTTAACTATGAATGGAAAAGCTGTTTCGCTTCAAGAAGCAAAATTAATTTACAACACTAATAATACTCTCTCTTCCAGCTCCCTTAAAAAAAACAACAACAACAACAAAAGGCCTAATACAAGCCCCCAGAAAATTACCACAGTCCAATTTTCAGGCTTGGCACAATTCAGGCATTTTGATTTGTGTATGCAATGACTTGAGTCAGAACTTCACTTTTTTTTTTTTTTTTTTTTAAGCAATCTCCCTAATATATTTGGCCATTCTTATGGGTCTGGTCAATGTAATAAAAAACAGCAGGCTGGATTTGCCAGAGTAAACTGCAGTCAAAGGTGACCTCCAGACAACTTTTAAGCTGTGTGATCCTCTGGAGCATGGATTTTAGGATCAATTGTAGGACACCCAGAAGATCAAAAGCTCTGGATTGTGAATATTAAGATGCATCCCCGTGCCACAAGCAGAAGCTCTCTCAGAGGCCCAAAGGATCAGAGCACTCCCCCCCTTCTCCCCAGTATTTCAACAACTTTGTTTATCCATGTTTATCCATGTTTATCTTTGTACTAGCCAGGGATCAGGTTTTGAGAGGGAAGTAAACACAAAGTTTACAGATTCTGCCACACTATCCTTAAGATTTCTTCTTAAACTGCTGTGTTTTGTTCACAACAAAATTTATTTCTTTGCAGGGTGTCCCAATCAACCCACAACGCAGGGTCTTTTGACAAAACTGATCTTAGCCTTCATCATTCAGTCACAGCCTGCTGCCAGAGAAGAAAATATACTGGTAAGGAAGGGCAGGGTTCAACTTAGGAAAACAGAAAATCTTCCTTTAAGAAAAAAAATGGAAGAAACAGCTGAGGATAGAATGGAATAAAATCAGACACGAAGAATAAAACATGAGTTAACTTTATGTTGTGTTGAATTACCAAATAGACAATTCTGCTCTTCAGGTGCTGACTGATGGCTCCATTGCCAACCCACTCCAGAAAAAGACGAGCCTGTGCTCTTAACTACGATTTGCAGGCCCTCAGAGGTTGTCTGAGGTCAGCTGTCCTCATGCAGCCCCAGTTCCAAGCAGAGAACCCACGCCTGCACACGAGCTGTGGAACACGAGCAGCTCCGCCGGTGTCCAGAGCGGTCCTGAAGTGCAACAGCCCAAAAAGGAATTGTGCCAACTCGCACACATCAAGAGCCAAGTCCCAGGCTCCAGCAAAATGACAAACATTGTTTAAAAACATGTTTGCTGAAGGCCTTGTTGGTGAACGGGTCACTTGGCAAAACTGTGAACACAAGGCATGCTGTGCAGCTGCCTAAAAGCTCAGCTCTCCTGTGTGCCTGAGCAAAACCAGGATCCAGGAGAGATCAGCAGCTTACAAAGGATGCCCAACAGGACTTCTCTAATGATGTTGCTCCATGGCCTTGCTGCCAGCAAAAGCTGCTGGGAAATGGCTCTGATTTCTGCTACTGATGTAAAACTCTCAAGCCTGCGTAGGAGAGCTTTTCTCTCCAACGCTCTTTGTTCTTTACCAATCCTCCTTGAAAATGCCAACTGAACTCCTCCATCCCTCTCATGCACACTCGCCCACTTCCTTGATTTTTTCCTTTAGGATATGCAGACAGCAGTGGTGGTGATGCTGGAAGTTTTCTCCTGGCAAGGAGACCTGGAAAGGCACAACTTTCTGGATGGAGATATCTCCGACTGGCATAGAAATAAATTTTGTGGATTAGACAATCTAAAGCTTCCCTTTAGTCACATGAAAAAATTCTAACATTAGGATACTACTTCCACCTCTCCAACTTGACAGACAAGGCTGAGTTCAGATGCATTCACATGGAAAAAGAGGTGGCTGAGCAGTACCAGTAAAGGTGGATGGTCTGCAGTACCAATAAAACAATTACTTCTTCTGTTTGGTAGCCTGCAAACCCAGAAACTGTCTAGCTTGCTTATGCTCCAAGGTTGGAATCAGACAGCATTGTTTTCCCAGATTTAGAAGAGTGATTAACTGCATTTTCATCTCTGTACCAAACACTTTTCCCTGTGTTTAAATCGCTATCATCTGAAGTTGAAATACTGGCAGGGAAATCAAACTCATACATGTAATTATCCCGAACAAAGAGAAATTCCACCACAATGCCAGAGAATTAAAAAGACAACTTGTAAACTACTTATTTGGGCCCATCATCTCCTTGAAATCTACCCTTCACAAGATACTCAACCAAAGCTAAATGAAGGTACCAAGAGAAATTCTACTGATTCCAGGAACTGGGCCTTGGCTGCAAATCAGAAAGTATGCAGGCATAAATGCAAATTCAAGCAATGTTGTGAAGATCCTTTAAAGCTGTGACTCAACTGCAATCTTAGTTTGCTAACTCCCTTATGAGATTCCCTCTTTCTTCGGTATGACACCCTTGCACATTAAAGAAAAAATATTGTGAAGTTACAGGCTGTAAGTGTCCCAAAATATCACTGCTTATGGTGCACTAAAAATGCATTTCATTTTACAGATGGCAGCAAATGCAGCTTAACTGCAACCTCTATGCTGTTACTGGCAAGAGAAAATCTCATTGTTGATGTTTTTTTAATTGCATCATTCTCAAGGTACTGCCTGCTCATTTGCTTCAAGGGCTTAACTTTTATTTTGTCATTTATCAGCTGGCAGAATCTTCACTGCAGAATCTTTGCTAACACACAAATCCCTTTGCAGTACCCACTACTAAATAAAACAAAAATGGCTAGCTTGAAAGAGAGTGCCCTCATGCCTACGTGTGCATTTGTGTCTATACAAATGTGTATGTGTTAACTGGGCTGCAGAGCAGAGTTTTGTGCTGGCTGCATAAAAAGCTTGTCCATAACACTCCTTGGACAAGATGAGGTCTCTCATCATCAGAGTTCTCAGACAGCAGCATACTGTTAACCACAGTATCTTTACAGATTTAGCAGAATAACCAAATATTAATATTTAAACATGTGCACATCTCTTGTTAGATATATTATGTGAAACTGAGAAAATTCTCCTTTGTTTTCACCTTTTTTAAACTTTACTGCACAAGCAGCACATGCATTAGCATACAACTGGCTATAGGGATTTTTCTGGAATGCTCCTATTTGAGGCTCTCTATTCTCTTCTGGAGGTGTTGCTGTTTAGATCACTATCTACTTGACATCATGAAGAATCTGATTTTAAGGGGAAAAAAACCCAGACAAACAAAAAAAATTCTTCTGAAATCTGATGGTTTGCTGTGCTTCCAGTCCAGGCCACAGCAAAGTTGCATGAAACCAAGAAATAAAAGATGAAAGTGAGGGGCAGCTTTTACAGATTGCTATGCAGGTGGTGGGTATGTGTGTAGAATGACATGAAGACAGAAAACATTAAACCCCTTGTTGTTGCAGCTGAGCAAGTAGGTACAGAGAAAGCTGAGCTGCACAAAAAGATTTTGCTTTACCCTTCACACAAAGCAAATTTTCTGTACACACACCTTGGAAGGATCAAAACTGCTGAGCTGGCAGCTGCTGCCAGGCAGGTGGCCCCTGGTTGATGTTGGACTACCCTGATTCATGCTGGGTTTCTTTTTCCAGTGCAAGATGAGGAAACTCATGTGTCAGGTTCTGACACCAAAAGATTTTTCTTCACAGAATGATGAACACACTTGAAATGAACTGAGAAACATCTTTGCTTTCAATAACTCATTAATTTCAGAGTAATTCACCTCATTTCTACAGTTTGATATCATACTGTGTTCTTGCCTTTCATTTAGAACCTTATGTCACTTAAACATTCTTAACTCCTTTGTGATTTACTGTGTACCTTTGTCCAGCTGGAAGAAACTGAAAACTGCAGTCTATTTTTTAAGAGTTGACTTTACTACTGTGAATACCCGCAGGAGCAGAAGGGCTGAAGACAGTCTGCAAAGATGGAGCATTACACTGTGACCTCCCCTTGACAGTGACAGAACTGAGGTTTGAATTCTGTACCATCTGGCAGAGCTTGTGACCTGGAGACAAATGGCATCCCCAAGGCCTGTCTGGGTTTCAGCAGCATTGCTTCTTTTAATAAAAGACAACATATCACACCATTAGGTCATAATCCTTCCCTGAGCTTCCAGTACTGCAAGTTTTGCTTTTAAGATCAGCTGGAACCATGCTGATAACACCACAGAACTGTTAGTAACCAGAGACTGGTGTTTCAGGGAGAGAGTCATACAAGGAGAAGCCATGTAATGTAAGGGACACAGCTTCTTGCAGTCAGAAATACCTTTGGGAAGGGTCTAGAGCACAAGTCTCAGGAGCAGTGGCTTAGAGAGCTGGGACTGCTTAGCCTGGAGAAAAGAAGGCTCAGGGGACACCTCATGGCTCCCTACAACTACCTGAAAGGAGGCCTTAACAAAGTAGGGGCCAGTCTCTTCTCCCAGGTCACAAGTGATAGAATGGAAAGAAAACAGTCTCAGGTTGTGTCAGGGAAGGGTTAGATTGGATATCAGGAAAAAATTCTTCACCAAAAGGGTTATCAAGCATTGAAACAGGCTGGGAGTGGTTGAGTCACCATTCCTGGAGGTATTTAAAAGATGTGAAGATGTGATTCACATGAAAAGATGAAAAGATTCTCTCCTTTCCTCAAAGAGAAGAAACATTATTTCAGTCTTGGCCTTGAGCACTTCAGGGGATGGGCCATTTACAGGATCAGAGAAGCAGGCTGGAAAAGATCTCTGAGATCACTGAGTCCAACTTACGACATAACACCACCACGTCCCATCAGCCTAAAAACATCATTAACCCTGATCCATGCCCCTCTTCAGTGGTCACAGCAGATTTCAGGGATGCTGCTCCAGATGGAGTGACACTGCACCAGTTTGGCATGGGGAGTTTTCATTCCTTATGGTGATGAGTGAGGGGGCAAAGACAAGAACAGTCACAGAAGGTGGGAAAAGGTAAATCTGGAATGATTTACTGAAATTAGCAGGGCCTTGCTGGATGTTTGCTGAATAACACAGCACACTTCACAAGGAAACACTGAAGAGACAAAGGTGTCTGATAGCATTGCCCATCCCAATGTGCAGCTCCAGATGAAGCTTTGCAGGGGAGAGAAGTTCTGTCTGTAGCATCCACTGTAACTGGAAGGGTTAACTGTGGTTGGACACAGGAAAAAGCAGCAGCATTTTACAGTCACACTCAATTCCCCTTTTTCAGCAGCCTCATTCACAGCCTCCCCATTTTCTCTCTGAATTATCAGAGACATTAACAAGAGCCTTTTCCACACCCCACTTTGTCTGATCACTCTAATTAGAAACACTGAACAAATATATCTGAGAAGCAGCCTGGCAGCAGCAAGCAGCCTTGGTTCACTGCATGCAGGGCATGGAAAATGCTCTGCTCTCCCAGGGACAACAGGAAAGCTACAATCAGTGACTCGGCAGTGCCCAGTAACTGCTCTCCAGAGAATCCAAGACAAGCCCTCCAAGCATTCCTGCCTATTTCTGTGCACAGAGGGATCAGACAGCAAAAAACGCTCCTTGAAACAATTCCCTACCTCTCTGATAAACACACATCTCCTTTCAACTAATGATTATACAGCCCTGTCAAGCTTTGCCTCATGATCCACATCTCTGGACACATCCAGGCAGCAGCCAATACTGAAATCTGGAGTTTTTTGTGTAACAGCTGTGCTCTGTGCAAGGCAGACATGGCATTTCATTAAGCACAGGGTAATAGCTTGATTCCCTTAGGGACATACTGCTGGAAAATAGAACATCTCCTTTCATAAATAGGCAAGGTCACCATGCTTGTTTTGGATTTGATGCTGAGATAATTGAGTATCTGTTCATTATACATTGAATATTAATGCACTAATGCACCTGCATGTAAAACTAATTTTACTAGACCTAAGGAAAGCGGCCTTATATTAAATTTCAATGCCTGTTCATCGAAAGAATGCAGTAAAAGAATACTTGCCCAAACTACTTTCTGTATTTTGCTTTCCATGTTGGATTCAGAAGTTGAAAAATTCCAAGTAACCAACTGTTGAAAAGCACAAACTAAGTTATTTTACTGTATCACCCTTTTGTAACCCACAGCTGCTCTTCTATCTGACAGGAGTCATCTTCCAGCATATTGACACGTACACACTGTAAACAAGACAGGGCACAAATGTGACACCTCTGTGTTTAAGCCCCTGTAGATATAATGATAAAAGCCACACAAATTTCACAGAGATGTATGCAAAGGGATCAAAATTCTAGGCAAGTTCTTCCAAAATATCCCTAAGTACCACCAAAAATCAGGAGTCCCCAGAGGACCTGACCTGAAGAACCTAAACATTATGCAACTAATTCTAACCAATCTGCTTCACTTTGATCTTAGTTCATCTCAAATACTCATTTTATCTCTTTGTTTAGAATACTTAGAAGTTGGCAACCTGTATTTCTCTGTTCCTTTGGTTCCTGGAATACTTCCTTTCTGGATGTGCAAACAAGAAAATCCAGAGGACAATACTAGGCCAAAGCTAAATGCAACAGAAGAAAGAGTTACTTGCAAAGTGAATGTGTCACGGGTCAGTAGAGAAGATTACATAGGATAGGATATGAAAGAAGAAATAGAGTATGTTCTCCTAAACCAAGATACAAATACTATTCTGCATTAAACCAGCAGTTTGTGGGGAAAAATAGTAATTATTCACTAAACTTTAGAAATTATAAGGGTACATGTAAATAGTACACATAAGTAAGAGAAAGGATTTTATTCTGAAGTTTCCTGCTTTTACTCCAATATATCTCATCTGAGATTACAATCAGAAATTTCAAATGCAAATGTTGTCTGAAGATCTGGAACAAAGTTTTGGTGCATTGTATTTGTTATATACCTCAAGGATTTCTCAAACTGGAGGATGTAAACCACAACAGCAAATGAAAGGGCAGCCTCTAGATTGTGATCAACTAGAAAAGATCAGCAAAAATATTAAGAATAGTGTTTCCTGCCCTCCTCATCTGTCATTAAATTAACATCTAGTGGCATTAACAGTTTCATTTCCAGAAAAAAAAATCTCCAAGGGTGTCAGCATTTGTACATGGCTAACACCTTTGAGGAGTAGGGTTTCTGCCTTATTTTTGAGTAATTTTAAAACAATCAGCATCAGAAAGACACTTCATTGAGAGGACCTGGATGACCTGTCAGGTTTTTTTTTTTCTTCCAAGGCTGCAGCAGCCTAACTTAGAGCTCTGCCTTCTCCTTTTGTTCATTTGAAACACGTTGAAGCAGGCTGCCAAAGGTTCAAGGAGAGGTTATCAGGTCCTGTTTCCTGTTGGCACGTCTAAAACTGCTGACACATGCTAGGAAGAAGAATGGGTACATGTAGTACAGTGCAGCAATAAAACAGCTACTAGGGAACCTCACCTAGAGCTAACAACACCTCCAAGCTGTGCTTCCCAACTGAGGAGATAAGCCAGTAGTATTGATACATAAAATGCAAACAGAGTTTACAGAAGTCTTGATAAATACCTAGGTTTATCACTTCCTCAAGTGTTTTAAAACACAAAAGGCAAAAAACACACCAGATTTGGGATTCTGTTGGTTGGTGATAAAAAACATTATCCACTGTGATGAAAGCTGAGGGTGGACTTGGCAGTGTGAGGTTAAGGGTTGGACTCAAAGACCTTGAGGGTCTTTTCCAACTTAAATCATTCTACAACAGACTTGACTGTTTCCTTTTCTATCCCTCATCAGTTTTCCTGAATATGAAAACAATCCACCCCCTGTTAAAAAACCAAACAAACTATGTTCTTGGACATACATAACATTTTCCTAGTTTAATGCCTCAAAACTTTAGAAGGAAAAAAGCATGTTTTCTGCCAGGGTTACTTGCCTCAAAGTCACCTATTTTACCTCTAACTTCTGCAGGGGGAGGAGGATTCTTCCAGTCAAGTCTTGTTCAAACTTTTAGACCAATACTCCAAAAAGATATGTTGACATTTCTCAGATTAATTCCAAGTAATTCTTTGCCTGCTAGGGCCAGATCTGTCCCTTCCTCTCATTTCACATCAGCTATGTACAAATTCACACTAGCATTAGGCATGAGCTTGAACTCTGGCATTTATCATAGCTGGAGGAGTCTGAGCAAGTTCACAACCTCACCACTGGCTTAAGATCCAGAGGATCTTGAGAATCTTGAGAGCCTCAGGCCAAGTCAGTGTCTCCTTACAAATGTTTACATTAAATACAGCAGAGGGCTTTGACATCCTTCTTGCCACTAGAGATTTCCTCACTGAGATGGCAAACTGAACAGGATCAGGACACATGGGTGGAGGTCATGCAAAAAGGGAATTAAAAAGATTACATCGTTACAGTGTAAAATGCTGTGGCACACATCAAAATCAGACATATACAGGTTTGTTCATGTACAATTCTTTTGGCTGTTTGTCTTAGACACAGCAAAAACACACAGCTATTACAGCAGAAGTCAGCATTTTGTCCTTCGTGAACTGAGTAAAACAGAAGCCCCTTGCTTCACCCAGCTAGATGGATTTCAGATGAGATTCCAGAATAAACCATGTGAACTTACCTTACATTTCAACATGTTGGCCACTCTCTCTTGCATTGACTGTCCAGCCTTTGGCCTGACAAGAATATAAACTGCTTTCACTTCAGGGCTGGAGCGCAGGAGTTTTTCCACCAGTACTTTTCCCATGAAACCTGTAGCTCCTGTGATAAGCACGGTCTTTCCATTGTAATAAGCTGAGACTGAAGACATGGTGCTTTCTTGTTCTGTCCCTTCCTGCAGCAGGTACCTGAGAACATGCAGAAATAAAGCTTTAAAGGCTTTTGGAATAACCTTTGTAGTCACCTATGTCAACTCAAATTAGTTCAGTCAATGGCAATTTTAGATTTCTTTTTAAAGCCTTTATTGTGAAAATAAACCACAAAAATCTGAGAAGCTTAAAAAAAAAAATCAAGTTCAGCTTTATCCTCCACATGACACCACAGCTGCACGCAGAGGTCAAACACAGCTCGTGCTGTCCAAGGCTCCCAGCAGGAGATGCTCACTGCAGTGCTGAACAGTGTTTATCTGCTACTGTGAACTGGCAGCCACGAAGATATGCAGCTATCCCCTTGAGGGTAAGGAGAAAGAGATTTCCTCACAAACACTGCTGTGTTTTCCACTTCAATTCCACTGTGCCTACGGCATTCCCTGTCAGCCATCACTCATCGACATGCTCGGTCTTTTCCTGTTGCCTTGGCTTGGAATAACACCATGAAGAAAGCTCTTCTTCATGGAAGACACAGGGCAGTGACACTGCTCTGCAACACCACGTGCAGGTCACTGCCCTTTGTGAGCTGTTATGGGCAGAATTCATCCCAGGTCACTCAAGGAGTGTGGCCGGGATAGGCTCCCCTTTGGAGATCCGCTGACATGGACCAGGCTCCCGCATGACACGTCCCAGTTAAATATTTTAATTAGATGCAATGGTTTCCAGGCCTGAATGTTCTCAGCCATCCTCATTCAAACTCTTAAGTTGATTAAATGCAAACAAGGCTGGACTGAATCCTCTTAGAAAAGCCCCTCTTCCCCTATTAGCCTAACAGAAGCAAAACAACCAGCTTTGAAGTGGGGCAGACCACAGCAAGCACAAAACACACTGCAAGGAAAAGGCTCATGAAAAATACCAGTAAGCGTTTTGAAAAAAGCCTACTGAATTTGAAACAAAAAGAAACAATAGTAAAGTGCTGTCAATCACGTATTCAAGAATCAAAACAACGATCTTCAAGTATCCCAGAAAAACTCCTCCTCCTCCAGCAGAACTTCAGAGACACAAACTAGCGAGTCAAGCCTAACAAAATATTACTTTTCTTTCCCAGTGCTGCCTGGGACCAGAGTACTCAGCATCAAACAAATGAAAAACCCCAAATTTCTTTATCCACAACAAATCATCAGGTGTAGGATCTAGTTTATAAATTGGGTCAAGCAGAATAACCTCTCAGGGACACTATTTTACAAACTAATAGCTGTGGGTATTCTGGCTCAGTGAATTTGGTTATTAGCCTACTTTCAGATGTCATCTAGATTATAACTTAGATGAATGCAGAAGGCTCATCTAGACCTATTAAAAACCTGTTCTTATTAAAGAGCTGGCCACTTGGGAAGTTAAACCAACAGGTTAAAACTATTGGATAATTAACTTATTTATAACAAAATGTCACATTTTGTTCTGGTTTGGAAAAACTGACTCATACTGGAAGACAGGAACTTCCAGAGCCTGGAAGCATGTGAAAGGTGTGTAGGACCAGAAGAAGGTAGTAGTTTAGCCAGATGAAGACAAAAGACCTCAGAAATTTGGCATGACTCATGCCCTGCAATGTAGAAAAATGAAGATGTCCTTAGTTACTAGAGGCCGTACCAAACCCACTGAACAACAAGAAACAAAAGATAAAATATAAGGACCACTTCCAGCCACTGGACACTTTCTTTGAATTCATATCCAGAAGATCATAACTGCAGAAACAATGCTACATTTATAGAGCAATTTGCACCATGAACTTGGAGATCACCAGAGGAGTTACTCTCCTTCCCACACTTCAAGAGCAGAGAGCATTTCCAACCTGCACCACTAAGGATTGCTGCTTTGCATCAGGAGTTGTAGACTACTGCACAAATAACTGTGAAAGGCTTCAATGTGTGAACATAAATTTATTATGTTGTCTCATTTGGGTTCCCTGCTTCAGTTATTTAAAAAGGGCTTCATTTGTTTTGGCCAGATGTTCAATGCCTGCTAGAAAAGTAAAGTAAATAAATCACACTACTTTGGAGTGTTCCTAGAATTAACCATGCAGCCATGTTTCATTAAGCAGTTCTGACAAGGACTACATGCACGTAACTGACAGTTCTTCTCCATCTAGTCTGAGACCATTTTGAATGTCTGATTCCAAAAAAAAACCCCAAAAACTTAATTTCCCCAAGACATTCTGGTACGATGAAAATGGAAATAGCAAAACACAGCCACTGAAAAAAAACAAACTTTCAAGGCAATCTGCTGTTACTCTTGATTATTGGCTTATCCTCAATTAAACTAAAAGGGGAAGAAAAAGCCCATCCTTTCTATTTTCCATAATAAAGCAGTCCAAGTTAGGCAGCCTAGAGCTAGTAGGGCAAATTTCAGAGGTGGATCCAGCTGTTCAGGGTCTCATCCACAATAAAAACCCACAAAGAATGAGATGGCATTTGCCTGTTATGGGAGCAGATTCATGTCTCTTTGCAGTACTTTTTCTATTTCCTAAGTGAGCTTTGGAAGAAATTATAAAAATCTCGTACCCATCCAATGGCATGCTAATTATCAGCAAAGGAAATCTGTGAATTTGTTTAATGCACACAAACAATGCCATGTTTATGACACAAAAACCAGAATACTGCATTTTGGAATGTTCAGACAGATCCCTGAATCTCTACTCTTCAAGCAAATTTCAAGAGGCTTTTATTACATTCCAGGTTAAAAGGCAGATTCCAGTTTATATTCAGGATTGCTAAGATATTTTCCTTTCAACTTGGTCTTGAATTTTTCATTTTGTACAAGTACCTTTGGTTTTTTCTATTTTTATGAGTGATTGCTTTTTCTCTGTTTTTATTGATTTTGCTTGGCCTCTGTAAAGAAAGTACTGAAGAACATATGGAGATTTTAAGGAACCAGAGGATTTCTGAGGCCAAAGGGTGTGACCCAAGTAATGCCTGCTGACCTGACCCTTAGGAGGTCTACTTCAAACCAAGGAGAACCATATGCACACCTTTTTGGCTTTTTACACTCAAATTGCTTCCTGTAGAAGGTTATACCTCAGCCTTTCATTTTAAGGAGCACTGACTATTTTCCAGTCAATTAAACTCCAAGGGATTAAGTGCCTGGTAGAACTATTTGAACTACGGTCAGAAGCTGCAGTGAGGTGACCCTTAGTGAGGTAGAGAAGGATAAAGGCTATTTCATAGGCTGAAGTTCCTGGCTCTTCCAAATCTGACCAGAGGTGAGAAAGCCACTGAATTGTGGAGAAAAGCCCGTGCAAAGGCTTCCTGAAGCCCAGTTCAAGTGAGTATATCCATGTAACTCAGATGTTTTAGGCACTAAACGGAGCAGGAAAGGAATCACTGGTGCCACCTGAATTACTGAGCACAGCATCTTTGCAGCAGCACAAATCTCTCTGACGCTGACTCATCTCCAGCCAGAGCATGAAAAAACCACGAGCCAGGAATCCCACTGAGCATCCCTGCAGACACAAGTGCACAAGCTGCTCTGAGGGTACTGCTGCCTCTTCAGTCTCCTCTGGATCAAACAGAAAGGACGAGCTACAGTGCTGTGTTACAAACAAAGCCATCATCTTGGGCCAAAGGACAAGCAAAGGGAAAGGTGGGAATCCTAATCCTACCAACCTGATACTTCCCTCATGCAAAAGACAGCTGAATATATCCTCAGCTGAACAGCACGGGAGAACTTCTCCCTGCCTTCATACCTGCAGGTGTGACTGAGCTGATATTTAACACAACTACTCCACTGTCCTCATCTTTCACGTATTTTGGTGATGCCAAGCCTGCATCCAGACTGCAATGGTGTAATGCAGACAGTCAGCTGCTCCCAGAGCCAGAGTGGTGGGAAGGGAAACGTGGACCTGAACATCACTGAACGCTGCCACTGCCCACGGCAGCCCCACGGCTGCAGGACGTCACAGAGGGACAGCAAAAGGGAGGATGAGCAGTGGAGGTGCACTGGAAGAGGTGAATATTTCAGTATGGTTTGGGTCACTGCCCTATTTAAACAGGACAGAAGCCATTTCAGAAGCTTATGTGTCGAGATAGCTGTCTTTTGAACTCAACTGCATAAAATGAAAAATTAAAAAGAATTAGTTTTGCGCAAAAGCAAAGGACCATATGCCTGTAAAAGTACATCTAGATTCAAAAATGCTACCTCTGGAATCTCCTTGTACTTAGACTGGTTTTGATGAGCTTTTTCTTACACAACTTTATGCAGGTATGTAATTTCCATAAATAAGAGGGTTGGCCTGTACAGATGAGTCTTTGAGACATCATATTAAATGTAATGAACGGGCTTCAACCAAAATTACACTTAATGACAAACAATAGTTTTTGAAACAAAACTACAGACTGCAGGAGTCCTTTAAGACAAAATAATTCCTGGACACTTTCTGAAAATAAATTTTTAATCTTGGGTGAAAATATCCAATCACACGCAGGACAACTTTCTTTAATCAGGATTCTGGAAGAGTTATAATTAACCTGGAACATGCAGAGAAAGAAAAATTCCTTCAGAGAACTTGTATAGCTGAGGTCAGAAAAAGCAATATAAAGTGGTCACAGACTATTTCTGTCTCATCAATTTACTTCTTCAGTCTATTAATTATTTTATGAGTTTTAAATGGACTGAACACTGGGGATTGCCTGAACAATACATCTTCATATAATTATTTTCTCTTTTACATTTTGTCCCACGATGTATTACAGAGACTCTCCAAAGTAGGCAAGTAATTATAATACCTGAAAGCAATTATTTCTAGTATGTGTTTTTTGCCTGAAAGCATTTATTGCTTGTTTAATCATCAGAAAATAAATACACACCATGCATACTGGAAACAGCTGAAATAGTGACTTGTTTTACATCATACCGACTTAACTCCTGGCTTCTCAGTAACACCAGGAGGTCACTCACCTCCTCTGATTTCATTTTCTGGGCCAAACTCAAGACCAGGGAAGTTCCACTGCAATGACCAACGTTTCAATGAGGATTAATGTGAATTAGCTTAGATTTGAGCCTCTGGATTTGAAGTATTTCCTACGTTTTCAGTAATAAGCAACAGTGAATCAGAGCAGAAAATGGCTGTAGTTCAACACTGCACACCATTTGTGACAACAGCGCTGCTGACAAAAACAAGCACAAAGTACCAGCAAGGAGTTACATAATGCATTTCCAAAGGTCTTTAGTCACAGAAAGATTTGTGTAGCCTAGGAAGTCAGGGAGATTTTACTGATGACAGAAAATGAAGCAAAAGAATGATAAAATGGCTGATCTGCGGAAAAATTAAAAGTTCCTCATGGTTTGTTGAACTTTCAGTTATTTAACATCACCTAACAGCAACAACAAAGATAAACCTCCTCTCATTTAGCTACAGAATTAAAAGGAAGGTCATAATCCACCCTTTGTACAGGCACTATAGAAGCTAATGCAGCATAAGGAAATAAAATCCTGAAATTCAACGATGGGCACATTTACAGCCAGACTGAACTCCTGATGATAATCCTCTTTGCAAAAGAGATTTTGCTCCAAGCAATTTACACCAAATATAAATTTTGTTGTTAGAAGCCTGAAGGTTAAATCACTTTTCTCCAGCTAATACATTTCAAATTATTTTTTGTTTGCCAACAGTAGCAATTCAAATCCATAACAGCATCCCCAAGTAGCAACACGCAAGGAGAATCTCATTGCCCCCGGAAACCCCTCATGCCTTGAAAAACCACACCAGCTTTGCAATCCATTTTAATTTATAGCAGTTAAATCTAAAGAGACAGGGAAGTGTGACAGCATAATTAAGAGCTGGAGACAACGAGCAGTGCGTACAGCTGGATCCTGCAAACTGCTGAACGCTACATGACAGGCAGACAGACATGGAAACCTCTGGGAATTGTGGCTGCTGGGACAAAGGACTACCCCCAAGACAGATGTGGGCAAAAGCTGGAATTTCCAGATTGCTTAAGCATTACCTACACAGCTTCACAGCTGTTCTGACTCTCCTGAGCAGTACAAACTGTTTGACCACCATGAAGAAATAGAGAAAACAAAATTAAATGGAAAGGCCACTGATGCAACACAACGCAGCAGGAGCCTCTTGATTTTTCAGTGAAACCTGTTATTCTCACTCAGCCTCACTATGTTTTCTCTCCAAAATTAAGGAAAACAGGCCTGTAAACATTTTGGAGCTGAGACAAGGCAATGGTGTTGAGGACATACCAACATGTGTCATGTAGGATTTTAAAGAACAAATATTTCTCAGTAGTCCAAATATCAATGTATTCTGCCTCAACCCTATTTAATTATCCACCAGGTAAGAACAGCAGCTACCAGAGACTTCAAAGGTGCAGCTTCTGCAGGCTCCTTTCTGCATCACATAGTCCAGCATATGTATCCATTCCTTTTTTTTTTTTAAGCTAGTTGTTGCAAAGCCATTGAGCAGGTTACAGGATCAAAACACAGACCAGGACTAGAAGGGAAATTTTGCTTTGCCTCAATGTAATTAAATGCAGACATTCTACATCAGAGCTTTCTTGCAGGCAGTCCTTACCCTTATCGTTCCCCCAATTCACATTTCACAGCCATTTTGCTCTTGCAATTTCTCCTAGGATCTCTACAACCATCAGTCCTCTCCCAAAACCCTAAATCAAAACCCCTGCCATACACACTAATCACTCTGCATCCCTTCATTGCACAAGGGAGGTCTCAGTGAAGTCAACACTTAACTCTGTGTGATAACAGGCTTGTCTGGCACATTTATTTTATTTTAGACATCTCAGTTGATAACTTCTATTAACATCCAGAAGCTAATGTACTAACAAAGATTTTCTGTCCTTTTCCACTACTTGCCCTTGTCCCCCATCAAAAATAGCGGCACCACCATTTATGACATTTGTGATTTTTTTTCCCTCCTTAAATTCTTATCAAGCATTGGAATAGGCTTCCCAGGGAAGTGGAGGAGTCACCAACCCTGGAAGTATTCAAAGATGTGTAGATGTGGCACTTAGGGATGAGGTTAAGTGGTGGGCTTGGCAGTGTTAAAAGTATAGAACCACGGAATGGCATGGGTTGGAGGAGATCTTAAAGATCATCTTATTCCAACCCTCTGCCATGGGCAGGGACACCTTCCACTATCCCAGGTTGCTCAGAGCCCCATCCAACCTGGCCTTGGACACTGCCAGGGATGGGGCAGCCACAGCTGCTTGGAACAACCTGTGCCAGGGCCTCACCACCCTCACAGGGAACAATTTCTTCCCAGTATCCAATCTAATCTTACTCTCTGTCAGCCTAAGGCCATTTTCCCTCATCATTATCCACCCACATGAAAAGTCCTTCTCCAGGCTTCTTATAGGCCCCCTTCATGTACTTTACAAGCAGCTTTAAGGCGATCCCAGAGCCTTCTCTTCTCCAGGCTCAACAATCCAAATTCTCTCAGCCTTTCCTCACAGCAGAGCTGCTCCATCCCTCTGATCATCTTGGTTCTTTACTGGCCCCAGCAGCTCCCTGTCCTTCCTGTACTGGGATCCCAGGGCTGGAGGCAGCTCTGCAGGGTTGGGGGTCTCACCTGAGCAGGGCAGAGGGGCAGAATCCCCCTCCCCTCCCCTGCTGCCCACCCTGGGGGCTCTGCCCAGCACAGGGGTGGGGACACTGCCCACTCACACACTGCAGAGACACCTTGAGCTCTGCAGCCACCAACACCCTCCAGTCTCTCTCCCCAGGGATCTGTAAGGTCCTTTTCAACCTAAATGATTCTGTGGCTGAGCCAGTTTAAGAATACTCACATACAATTTGAGGGTAACCAGTAGCTGAGGTGTTTTGGTGTTTTTTTTTCAAGTCCCACTTTTGGAAAAGTCCAACTAACACAATTGCTCTGAAGGACAGCAGCTGCAGGATTGCCACCTCCCCAGCAATTTCCACATTCCAGCATTCACAGAAAACTATCTCATAGTAACCCCAAAAAGGACTGGGTGCCTAAAAACTGTCTACATTTCTGTAACAAATGGAAATGAAGTGGTGACTGACAGCAGCAGTGCAAATACTTCTGTGATTACAGCAACCACGTTCTTCACAAAGGCACTGTCATGACATAGAGAAGAATGGTCTTCACTCAAGATTCAGAGTCAACAGCAATATTGATCCAAGTAAATCAATACCACTGATCATTATCTAGTAAGTAAATTTATGCCGTGGAATGATGGAGAGACTGCCTTCCTGAGATTGCCTTCCTTTCTTCTACTGTCACTCCCTCCTGTGCTCCTGTCAGATAAATATCTAGGCACAGTGCTCCAAAGTCTTAATGAAATCAAATGAAACTGCATTTCTATGCTTTCACAAGAAAACCTTAAAAACAAAAACAAAACAAAAACCAAACAAAAAAAAAAAAACAAACAAACAAACAAACAAACAAACAAACAAACAAACAAACAAACAAACAAACAAACAAACAAACAAACAAACAAACAAACAAACAAACAAACAAACAAACAAACAAACAAACAAACAAACAAACAAACAAACAAACAAACAAACAAACAAACAAACAAACAAACAAACAAACAAACAAACAAACAAAAAACCCCACCAAAAAAACCCCACCAAAACTTCAGAAAACCACCGAAGAAGAAACTGAGGACAATGTAGAGGAACATGGTCAAAATGATGGCCCTCCTAATGACCATGCTTTTAAAAGCAATTATCTAAGCCATGCTACATTTCTATTTTTACAATTTTTCCCATAGCTATGTACAGTGGCAGAGGTAAATAGAAAATACAAGTAGTTTTGTACTTCCGTGCAGATTTATCACTATAAATGTGTATTTTTTTTTGTATTAAGCTTCAAAACAAACACAAAATAATTAATAATTGGCTGAATAACACAAGCTGAAAGAAAGCAAGACAGCTGTAGGGATTCAAACATACATACACTTACATGTATTTACCATTCCCAGTTTCTGATGGCCACAGAATCTGCCCATTTAGTCTGACTGGATTCCCCAGAGAATAAAGGCTTTCACTGGGGCTTTTTCTTTAGGAATATGTGTGTACTTATGCAATACACACATAGAAAACTGTATTTAGGCTGTAGACAGAAAAATCTGCCTTTTTCCTTGAGCCTCATCCATTTTTGGGCCATCAAGACCTCGATAGCAGTGGTTACAGAATACCTCACACTGTGAACTTTTGTAAGCTATAACAGGGCAAATATTCCTTTTCCTCTATCCCTCCATGACATCTGAACCTGTTCATATCTTCCTTATACGACAGAGAAAACCACTTTTCAGCTGAGAAGCTCTTGACATGTTGTGAGGGAAATGTCTTGATGAGTTCAGATAATACAGCAGCTCTGGTGACTGCACTAAGAAGTTTAGCAGTCCTGTGACAGCAAGCTAAAATGACATTTCACACTTCAGATCTCAGATCTAACAGAGTGGAAAAAATTACCTGCTGTGTTCAGACACAGATTTAAGGTTAACTAAGTAACTGTAATTATTTTTCTTTCCAGTAGGAAGCCAAGATCAGCAGCCTGAGTAGTTTAATATTGGGATTTCATTACGAAGTATAGTCTAGAACCCTGCTCTTGTGTTGGCTGGAGCTGAAAGACAAAAATGCTTGAAGTATTTCCCACCAAGAAGAGTCTTAAAAAGATGACCAGATGAATATGAGAGTCTATACTTTTAATTTCATAGCAAAGCATATATATAGACACATTTTTCAAACCCAAAGATTTAAGATACCCACAGGTTGGGTTGTTTTTAATTGAAATCTGAAAGAACATTATCGATGGAAAGACCACAGCTTTGCCTTTTCCCTCAATATTGACTCAAACCTCAGGCTAAATACAAACAAAAAACATATATTTTTAAAATTTTCCCCACATTCCTCTGTTTTTCAGGCTTAAAGCATTTGATGGCACCTGGCAAAGTTGTTCTGTGCAGAGCAGGATTGAACACTTCAGGAGCAAGGAAGAAGCGTGACCAAAGCCTACATAACTCCAGGAAGTCCACAGGGAATTTTACACTGCTAGCACAGTGTAATAGCACACTGCTAGCTGGCTTATTCTGCAGCAAGCCAGTTCAGCACCTGTGACCAGCTCTCCAGTAATTCCCTGCCTCCCCTGTTTTGCTGAAGACAGTTCTGGCTCTACTGGAACCAGAACCACGACAAACTGGCACTTTTGCTGTTGGAGTCCCTGGCACTGGGATAACGAGGCAGCTCCAACAGCAGACCCAAGGAAGGTCCAGCCTGGCTGTTGCCTTGTGGAGACTCTCACTGTACAGATGTGATGGACTGACAAACACCTCATTCCTCCTTTGGAAAAGCAAGAAACCACAGCGAGGAGAATCTAGGAGGCTGCTTCCTCCTACAAGGATCCAGAGTTGGGGTGTTGGGAAGGGGCAATGGAGACTTGTGGTATCCACTGTGGTATCTGATGTGGGGCTTGTGGGCTTCTTGAATAAGGGTGAGGAAAAGGCAGCAGTAAAAAAAAATAGACTTTATATATATAATGTAGAAAAATTATAAAATGTGCAAGTTCTTAAGATATGAGCCAGAGAGACACAAGGCACTTCCCAGATTCTGCGTATTTCTGCCTCCCATTACACCTCACCACTCTGGGCAGACTTTTCCCACTGCTTTTTGTCTGACTGCCCCTGTCTGGATGCACTCCCAACCTCTCTAATCCTTGATCTAGTGCTTCTAGCAAGAGAAACACGGAGTTACACGCACGGCTGATCCCTGCTGCTCCTCCTGAGGATATGGGATAGCTCAGGGCCAGAGGATGAAAGCTTAGAGCTGACGTGCCCAGCAAGACTACTGGTTTCACCTCAGCCCCTTTCAACAGCAAACATTATCCTAAGAGTTTGCAAGTTTTGTTTTTCATGGGGATCTCAAGCACTCAGGCCTTCTTCTCTGGAAACTCTGACAGGGAATACAGAAGCATCCCAACTAAGCCAGAACCTTCACTGGCCGTACAAAAGCAAGCCAGGTATTAATGGAAAGCTCCAAAATAGCTGCTAGGATTTTCAGAGTAAAGACAGAGTAAAGCACTGGTCAAAATGGAAAACTGAAGGAAACCCACTGAGCATGGACAGAGTGAACATGTCTTGGAGTTGTTGTGATTGCAAAATGTACCTTAAAAAAAAAAAAGTAAGAAAAAGTAAGAGAGCAGCAAAGAGTAGAGGCTGTAGGACTTCATGATTAGTATCTGAGTCAGAGTGCTGACGGAGGACTTTCCATTCAGCTTTTACCAGAAGACACCTCACAGTGAACTGGAAGTGCCAATCCAAGAGATTTCCACACCATGCTACGCCCAGAATTATCCACAGCAGCTTCAAACTTTAAGTAGTTCTGAGATCTCCAAACACACAAAGCCAAACTACTCCTGGGAGATATCCTGGGGATCTGCAACATGGATGAAGTGGAAATGGAGCTCTTCCAGAAAACAGTTTCCTCAACACCGAGACCAATAGGTGAAAGAAATTAAAAACCCCCTCTAAGGGTCTCTTCACATGCTTTGGAAAATTCATCCTTCTCGTGGAATTTGCCAACTGGCCTGCTGTGGATAGGTGACAACACAGTCTGCTAACACAGGTGCAGATCAAAGCAGGCTTTGGTCAAGCAGGAGATATTTCACTAGGAAATGGGAAATGGACCCAGACCCTCTCATTTCTTGGCATCTGACAGCCACTGCCATAATATTTTATGACAGATTTTAAGGTGCAGTTTGCAAGGAAGTATCAACAAAATACAGAAACCATGGTGTTATTTGCACTTATAAATGTATTAACACTTTTTTCTACCCCAATCAGCTCATACCTTACTTGAAACTCAGCTACAAATATATTCTCTTTCTGAGAACATTTTCACAAAATCTTTCACCAGTGACACAGCAATGTTTATCCCTCCCCCCTGCTGCTAAAAATGTTTTTTTTTAATGCAGCACTGTATTTGTGCAATCCTTGTTTTATACACCTTAATTAATGATCTCTGAAATACCCCATAGAAACAATGTAAACATGTATTTTATTACATCAGAAACATGGCCATTTAAGGGGCTGGTAATGAATTAATGATGCAGTGCCAACCAAACACCTTCTTGGGGTTTTGCAGAGTTGTGTTTTGTTGTTTTGTTTTTCTGGTGAGTTCTGCATTCCTGACAGATTTTTTTGTTTTGTTTTTTTTTTTTGCCATGCAGTTACTCCTCCCACTCAACAGAAAAAAGACAAAACTGTGGATTCTGGAGGGAAATGATAATTATACGTGGAAGAAGCCAAACTAGAAGATCAAAATTGTATCTTTCCAAATTAGATTTTCTCACGAACTGCAAAGAAAATAAATGCCTAAAATCTCCTTGGTTTCTCTGGAAGACAGGCAGCAGTGCCTGCAGATTTTCCTGCCCTAAGTTCTCCAAGAAACACAAACATTTACTCTTCAGATAAAGAGAAAAGAGCAGGAGGAGGAAACTAAAGAGAATTCCCTGGAGTCAGTGAAAGCTGCATTAAGGAACTTTTCCTCTTCACATCAGCAGCTCTGAATAATGAGGCAGCAGAGAGCTTTGCAGCACTGGGAGCCTCTGAAACACAGTTTTCCAGAAAGGAGAGACAATAAAATGTCAATAGAAAATGCCTCTTGGATGGCACACACTGGCACAGTGAAAACTTCTCTTCGTTTTTGCACATAAAGGGACCAATTCTTTTCTTCCCCTCTTCTCCAATATTTAGAAGACAAGCTGACGAGAGATGACAAGGCACATTTAGAGAAGTTCAAAAATACCCAGCACTGAATAAAACATAAGAGCAGCATCAGAAAAGGATGGTCAGACTGCACCAACGTCATCTTATACATTTCCTGTGCACTGACATTCAAGCAGGGAATGGAAAGAAGAAATTCAATTATGATTTCATTCTAAACATCTGAGAAAAGTCTGAATTAAGTTTAAAGTACATGAATAATCCTGTTGTAATCAGTGCCAGACTCAAGTTAGTGTACAGGTTTGCCTTCATCTTCCTTCTCACACTTAAGCAGCTTTCAAAATTTCCACGTTCTTACAGAGAATAAAGGTTTTTAATTACTTTTAATATATTTAACAATATCTTAATTATCTGATAAAGAAAAATATCCACAAAGTTTGCAATGCTGGCTCCCCCACTCCTCAATCTCATCCTAGCCTGATCTATTAAAAAAGAATAAATAAAATAAAGAAATCCTTTTCATTTCTAGAAAATCCCACCCAGTCCTATTAGGGTTGACTCATTTTAAATTTTGAAATAATTTTAAACCTGAAAATGAGGTATGTGTGCTGACTTCACAGGCCTCAGGAAGCCCAATCCCATGGAACCATCCAATGTCAATCCCTGCAGCCTATGTGGTGGTAGTGCCTCTGGACATAGTATGTGCATGCCCTGAAAACTCACAGGACCACACAAAGTTAGTATATTAGCACAGCTTCATGGACCACAGAGAGGTACAGAAATAAATATGCCTTGTAATTATTCTCTTTTTTTAAGCCTTTTCCATTCTTGCAGGGACAGAAAATAGCCACGTGCCAAAGTGAAGGTATTTAGGACCCATCTAAAAGGAAGGATTTATCCATATCATTTGAGAAAAAAAAACAAACTTATTACTCATTTTTTCTTAATAACTTTTTATTTTTCCAAGAAATCATGCTCTCTAACTTTTATTTGACCTCATGGTCTTGGAGACATAGCCCACAGTCTGAAGATAGAAATATCAAATGTCACTACTTCTGAAGCACTAACAACCTGCTTTGGAGCTTTTAGCTCCATCCCACTAAGACATGCAATGCAGGGACATTCTATCTTAAACCTCTCTGTTCCATGTATTTTAAACTTTGATATTCAAAACAAGCCACATCTCCCTCTCTTAATTAATTTGTGCCAAGCAGAAATACAAAAGATCTGCATCTTAAGGAGGTCTCTTAACTCCCTGGATCTCTGCAATCACAGGATCAGTCTGTCCTCAGCCCAAACCCTGGAGATGCTGTGAAAATAAACATTAAGTGACTTGATGTAGCAACTAAACTCTTACAAATCCCTGCTCCTCTGAACATCAGCCAAAAGGCACAAGGTCCTCTTGCTGGTGTCACCAACTGAGTTATTGTCCACATTCTCCAAGCCTTGTGACATTTGTTGGCTATCCCTCACCTTGGATTTCTTCCTGCTAATCTTAGGTCCAGATAAGAGTCCTATTAGGAAGGGCTGATGTGAGCTACACACAGAATGCCAGGCTGGAAAGTTGCTGCCAAAATACACAGCTCAGTTGGGCAAGGACATAATAAGTAGTATGTAACTCCACTAGGCTTGCCACAAGAAAGAAAAAAAGTTGTATTACTAACAGCCAAAACACACACTGACCTTGACATAGTGTAGTCTTCGAGGCAGGATACTTGGTGCAACATAGAGACATTTACTAAAATTTGCACACAGATTAGGGTTCCCATTCAACTACACCTCTCAGGAAAGTAGTAGATGTTAGTACATGGTACCAGCAACAATATTTTTTTCTACAGTTTAATAGCACAAACCAACTTCTCTGCTGTCATGAGAGCAAAGAAAAACAAAGCAGGAGAGGTGTTTCACTCTGCTCAAATTTCAGTTCTTGAAATCTCTGCAGCAAAAAAATACTATTTTAGGAAAAACATACTTCCCTCCCCCAGCAGTATAAAACAGCCTCAAACTCAGCATATTTGGCTTCCTGAAAATTTTTCCTGGCTGAGTACTCACAGCCTACAGTGATGCTCTGTTAAAACTGTTGCCAATTCTCTTTCTTGACCCCTTTCCAGCAGGATGAGAAGAGAAAAAAGGTGGCAGTCAGAGAAACAGTAGAACCCAAGGATGCCTGTTTTATCAGAAGGGTGTTTGAAACCACAGCAAACAGTGCACCAAGGTGGCCTTAATTTGCACTGGAAGCCAGCGTAGGTTTTGGCAGATTGCCACCACATCCATCCTAGCTTTTGCCACCACATCCTTCCTCTTTGATCTTACACTGAACTCAGGCCAAGAAACCTGGATTTTAACAACTGAATGGCAGAGATGTCCTGCAAGAGAGACAGTCCTTAAGGACCAGAAGGGAAAGAAATCCTCCCTGGGGATGCAGACAGAAGGAAGTTTAAGCACAGATTCACAAAAAAGATGGGAGGTGACTTGTGCTGGGAGAAAAAAATCTTGTCTAGATGCTACTTATTTGGGAATTATTTGATTTAGCTGCAATCTCCTAGAAACACAGGATAAAATGGTTGCTGTCAAGACATACAAACTGAGGGGCTGAAGAATAAATGCAACAGATGATCCTGTGTACCCCAGCTTCAAAGCATATAAAGAGATGATGTCTAAGGAGACTGGATGATCTGTTTCTTACAAATTAAAGTCAGGCATTTTTGTAGATTTTCAACCTATTCAATAAACTTCAACATTCAAATTCAGGTTAGAAACCAGTGTTTAGCAGGACATAAAGAATTTAATGTAAATATTTCATAGAACAAGTAGATCATCTTAGAAACAGTGACAGAATATGGAAACTATTATCTATGACCTTTAAGTCAAATTATAAACTCAAGGAACAGTAGGAGAAAGATACCTTTGCACTGCCAGGCTTCCCAGCTGGCTGTGGGATGCCAGGCTTGCCAGGTGCCAAAAACTCCATAAAAGCTATCAGCAGCTCTAAGCACCATACCAAACAGAGATGCCCACAGGTGATACTGAAATTCTTATACCATTTTTACACTACAGAAAAGTTTTCTTATAGCAGGTTGATTCTTCCAGATTTAGACTACCTGTAGTTTAACTCTGAGATAGAGCCTGGGCCCATTAATTTACTAAGTGTGTACATTCATAAGCCTTCATTTCATTATTCTTCAGGTCTGACAGCAAGCCTAAGACAATCAATGCAGTATATTCACAATGCAGTATATATCCCAATCCTCTGCTGCTCTCTTTTATGAAAGCCAAAATGCACTATGCTTAAACACAGAGGGTTTGGCAGTAGCCTTAAGTTTTTCTAGAAATTCTTATCTTTAGCAACTATTTAGTGACATATTTTTCTTGTCCCTTTACATGTGTGGGAAGAAATCCTGTGGGATCATGTTGTGAATTAAACAAATACACTGGACTGGTTTATGATGTGGCTTGAGAAAGAGCTGCCTCAGCACTGCTGAGGGTGTTGTAAAGCAGCAGTGGGATGAGGCAGGGGCAGGAAAGAGCAAGAATTTGCTGGTCCTGTATCAGTGCCAAAGCTTTCCCACAGTGAAACGCTGGCCTCTCAGCAGGAACATTTCATCCACCTTTTTTTCAGCAAGTACTCCAGTTTTACTATTTAACAATTGTAACAGTTACAGCAACTTTCCCCAGGATTTTCATGATGCCTCAAATAATTTCAGACTATCTCTCCACCTCCTTGTGGATATTCTGCCAATACTCTGCTAATTCTCCTTCAAAGACTTTCTTTTCTTTCCCTTTATTTATAAAACTGTAACCTTGTTTAGAATGGAAAAGACCTGTAAGTCCAACATGCAACTTTGTCTTCCAAATTGGGAAAGTTATGGTAAGAAGAGATCCTCTATGGTCATAAAGCAAGGAGTATAAAAGAAACTCCTGATAGCCACCATCAGCCCTAATCCATCCCTTCTATGAGAGAGTCACAGCTGGTAGTGGAGAAGTGAGGACCAAATATCACTTAAAAGGGAAAATCCCAGCCCAACATTGAACAGGAATATCACTTACAGGGAGAGGATTTAGGAAATTTAGGATTTAGGACTCACCTGAAAAAAAATCAGCTGTTACCAAAGTTTATCTGCAAGCAGTTAGTTTGGTCCAGAAAGTCAGCCAAATTCTCAGGTAACATGGAAACATTTATTGCACAGTGTGGGGATCAGCTAGCCTCTCCTGTTTGCCATGAGGGAGGTACTGTGAGGTTTGCAGCAGATGCCATTATGTTATTAAGAAATAAAACAGCTCTAAGGACACACGCAACCATGGCACACCATGAAACACACAAAAGGAATTGCAACATCTACAGACAAGCTGACACTATAGCCCAGGTGAGCTTTTTGTTTGACAGCTATTTCTAGAAAACATACCCTGCTCTTTCCACAATGGGTTTGGCATTTTTCATTTTCAGCTGAATTGAAAGGTAAGTCACTTTATCACAGAACAACTCCAGGATAGCTCAGGTTTCAGCCTGCGAGAGCAGAACTGCTGTGCACACAATATAATCTATAAAGACAATTTGACACTCCTTTCCTAAAGCCTAGGAAAAACAGCCCCTTTATTCCAGAGTGTATTGTATCTTTGTTTTCACTGAAACAGCCTAATATGATGCTTTTGTGCTCTTCTCCACATATCAGAGCAAACACATCTCAGGCTGTCTCTTCCCTGTGCCCTATCTTAGAGCAAAATCATTCAGTTCAGCAAGAAAGCAGAAGAAACACAGGATAAAAATAAAAATTACTTTCTCTCCCATTAGAGAACATCCTTATCTCAGCTGTATCCAACATATTTTCTTGAAAAGCATTGTAAAGTCCAGATGAAAATATGTTTTCCTCATGCAACTTGCTGTCCCACTAACAAAGTACAATACTGACACAGTCAAGACATACAAAAAGAGCTTGCTGCTGTTACTGTAAGGACCTTAAACCACAATCCTGAGCAAAAGGACTGAGCAGCTTCTAACCTCCCACTGCAACCATCCTCCCTTGACTCCCAGGGGGCTGCTGTAGGGAGGGAGGTGGAAGATCAGTGATCCCTACCCTGTGTTGGCACCAGTGCAGGGAACCTCCTTGCTCTGAGACCCAGGACAGGGCCCTTGTTTCCAAAAAGGCTTCCGAGATTTGCTGGAATGCTGGACCACCCAATGCAGCCATGGATGGAGGGACCAGCCCCAAGCTGCCTGCACTTCTTTATTCCCTACCACTCTAACCTTCATTTCCCTTGCAGGAGTCACTTTAGCCCACAGGCTAAAAACTAATCAAGCCACAGTTTGATTATCTTTGTAGCATGACACCTCAAATGAGCTAATTGGGTTTTTTCCCCCTGTTATTGTGACTCCTAGGGCAAATATTTTAGAGACCCAACAAAGAGAGAAATTTGTGTGAGCTCCTATGGATGCCTTTTCTCCCTAAAAAGTAACATAAAGAGCATCCCAGTTAAAACCTATTCCACATGAATAAATACCCCTTTCACAGAAGTACTTGTTGCAGAGTAACAGCTGATGGCTGTTGTACAGCCAATGGATGAGGCACACCTGCTGATCTGGAGAGCTTCATGGCAAAGCTGAATTAAACATGAACTTCATAAAGGGTTGCATAAATGTCCTGCTTTTCTCTCTCATTATGAAACCTACTTGTCATCTCAATAAGCTTCTAGAAACGATGTATTTTACTTTCCCTTTTCTACCTAGAACACTACATGTGTCATGGTTTTCCTTTGAGAGCACACACCACCTTCCTCCATTTCTTACAGAGAACATGACAATGTTCCCCCCTTTGTCACAACTTACAATCCATCACCACTATCAGCTGTGTCTCTTGGCAGGCTGTATCTCCCTAGAGACACCCTCATGCAAAATCCTGGCATGTGCTGTGACCTGCACTGTGCCAGAGCTCTCTGGCTGCAGAGCAGGAGGTGCATCAATACCACTTACTAGGGCAAAATGCTTCACTAACCCCAGCTCACAGTGATCAATGTAGAGGGCTCTGAATTGCCATTCCCAGGACTCATTCAAAGGGCTGGGGGAACAAAAAATGTCAAATTGGTCCTCAAAAAAAATTCTCACCGTTCTTTTGAAAACCAGGGTTTTCCATAACCCTCCATTCCAGCAGAAAAATTAGTTGTTTTTTTTTTTTTTTAATTCCTATCCAACATAAAACGCTGAAGTCAGGAGAATTCCCTGAGGGAAGGAAACACCAAGTTTTACATCAGCTCTAGTTATTCCTCCTCCTCACTTCTTCTCATCAGTGCTTGCTATGTCTTCTACTATTAAACTGTTTCTCATTTATCTTTCCCAGTCAAATCTTTTTGTTTAAGCTGTTCTTTAAAAACTCTCTCTGATTTGCTGACTGTTATCAGAGTGAGATGAGGCACAGAATTACAGTCCTCCCTCACAGGGAAGCATCACAATGTCTTTGCCTAAACACATGAAACTATATTGGGCTCATTTCCATATTTCAGCAGCTTGGGGGCTTCTCCTGTCTGTTTACCATGGAGCAGGATCTGCCTTTTTCTCAGTCCTCCTCCCTCCTCACCATCATGCCACAAAGGTGGAGTTCATGTTATTACTTTCTGTGAACCCTTAATTTCTTTGCACTACCTGTGTAGAAAGTAAAAATTGTCTTAGGTTGGTCATAAAATCCATTCTGTCAGAGTGGGGCATCACCAGTTACAGAAGCTGAAGAATTGTAGGGCAGGACATGCTCCAGGCACTGCACAATCACAGAAGGAAAAGTAGTCACAACAGCGAAGAGATTAAGACAAAAGTCTTCACCTTGGAAGTAAAAAACAAAACAAAACAAAACAAAACTAACCAACCAAACCTCCAGAAGCTTTTTAAAACCACTTCAGGTTTCCCACAACTTGAAAGTCAAATGAAACTCTGTTTTTCAAGCTGCTTTAGATTAACTCCACATGGAAATCTCTATATTTAAAATACAACATTTTAAATTGTATGTTTTTATTCAGTATGTGCAAGTACTTGAAATAGGTCTTCTTTTTCTAATTATTACTCTTTTGTTTTTTCTCTATTTTGCCTTCTCCTTCTCTTTGTTTATGCACTGTGGCAAATCACATCCCATACTCCAGTATAATGAAACATTTGAAAAATTCTGATGAAGTAACAGCTGCTTTTGCCCAGTTTGAGGGGAATAAGTCATTATCTGCAAAATGACAAATGCTGATGGCATGGGATGTGAGAAAACCAGGAATCCTATCAGTTAGTTCTTTTTTTTTGCTACTAAATTACCTAAGTCCTGATACCATTCACAGGTATTTGGATAGAAACTGCAACTTCAGTAGAGGAATTTCTCTTAATTTCTGCTACATCTGTGTAGAAAATATAAATTTCTAAGTCAGAGCCCTAGGCTTCTCAGGTGCCTGTGCCTCATAGAGAAATCTGAGGGAGAAAAGTGTTACCGCCCCTGCTACAGGAAGATGCAGCATAGCACTGGATGGGAAGCATCCAAGGGGCCTAAATGAATTTGGTGATTGGAAGTAAACAATCTGGTATTTTGGGAATGCCATAGAGAATGAGAACAGACCCACGGACAATAAAAGGCAAATGTCGAGACCATCTTCAGGATGGGCAAGGAGAAAGAAACTTCCAGAGGTGGAATATGAACCATTCTGTATTCCTGAAATTCTGTGTTTCATATACCCTGACTATAACCACATTTCATAGCATTTTTCATTTGAAAAGGACAAGGAAGAAGAAAAACACATAAAAGGGGAAAGGGGAGCTGAAGTTTAGTTTCTTTTCTGGGCTGACATTCAGTTTTGCCTGCTGTAATTGGTACACTGGCCTCTGGCAAATATCCCAAATACAGGCCTTAAAACCAGCCTTCATTAGCACTAATGAAGATGATGAAAATAAAACAAAACTCAATACAAATCATCCTGTAGCTTAGGCAAAAACAACATAGATATTATAAATAGATATAAATACAGCTAATTTTCCATGTAGCTAATTTTTCCAAGCTAAATAAGGAACTCTATCCAGAAAGAAATAAAAATACTTACAAAACCACTGAGTTTCAGTTATGCAACTTCTCTATAGATTTTTTTTTTTTTAGTGTACTAATCAAACACCTAGATTCTGAGTATGACAATTCCTGGTTTTGAGCAATAAGTTACCATGGAGCCCAATAATTATTTTGGCCAGAAAGACTTTCCTGAGATGTCTTAAGTCTCCTGCCTCAACCTGCTCCCCAGAAAACAATTCCTTTTCATCAAGGGAACACTGCCTGTTTAATGACAACCAAAACCAAACATTTTTATCTTTCCTGCATTGGGAAAGCCTCCAAATAGCTACTGAATGACTAAAGCCAGGGAGTGTCCGAGCAGGGAGACTGATTCAGAAAAAAAGGCTTTGTCTCTGCTCTCTGGAAGCCACAGCCTTGTGAGCTGGCTTATTCTATTCCTTTTGCCCTGGGAGCAGATTTTTAAATGTCTCTGAAGTGTTGTTTAATCAGAATGAAAACCCCAAATGTAATCCTACTAGTCCAATGATATTTCCATGAAGGTTTCTGTGGGAAGCTGGGATGAGCAGTGGCTCCGTTCCATGCACAACTCTTCCTTCTGGCTGCTGGCTGTCACTAATGTGGACAGCCCAAAATAAAGAAAAAAAAAAGAAAAAAAGACAGCCAAAACCCAATGGAAAGCAACTCTGACTCTCCTTGTTGGACACTCCTCCTTCTACCCACTGAAAATATGAAGGAGGAGGAAATATTTGGCCCTTAAATTTGAGGTCTCATATGGAAGAGCAGGAGATGACTACGTAATACTGCTTTACTGTTACTGACACTAGCCCCAAAAAGGGCCAAAAAGTGTAAAGGAAAGAGTACAAAAAGTAAGAAAGAAATCAGCACCTAGAGCAGAGAAATGATTAGAGATGATCAAGTGTTTCAGATACCATACAAGTAAAAGAATATGTTTCATTGAAGATGTTCTGGTGTGTCAACAAAACAAAAGCAAAAAGGTGTCAGTCAGGAAGTTGTTTTATGAGAGGGTGTCTTGAGAAGTTTTTATGGGAAAATATTTTCCTGACCACCAAAAGATAAATAAATTTTGTCTTAAGTTTTGTGAAATATTTTTATTTGTCTTGATCATTCCTGGTCTTTCCATGATGCTTGTGCTGCTCTGGGCTTTTTCTCTCCTTTTCTGCAGATCTCTTTCCTTCTCCCCTGAGTGCTTTTTCCCTTAACTCTGAAATATATCACCTTTAAAATAAATATAGAGGAACTGCTGCTTCCCTAGAGCATTCCCAGAGGCAGCTGTAAAGGACTTTCAATGTAATGCTGCTTCCTGGGTCATCTGCCTGTCCTGGCCTCTTCTACTTTTCTTCATTAAATCAAACCAGAAAAGACACAACATTTAAAAGCCCTGTAAAGTGGGAAACCTGCATAGCTAAAACTTAGAATTCTTGGATTCTCTGTAAAAGACTGCAGAGAAATGGTACCATAATATAGCTGCCTGAATAGCTGTGGTACATTTGAATTAATTTACTTGAAAATGTACGAAATGCATCTTTGCTGCTAAGAAAGTTATTTCATATCACCCTGAAGCTTTTGATTCACCCTCTGATTTTCTCACATAAAAGCACAGTTAAGGAATAAGGGAAGGTATGTGCATCTACTTTCAGAACTGTTAAAGATGCAGGACAGCTGGTAGTATTTTTTATTCCAATATGCACTGTAATAATTTGATTTCAAGACAGGGCTTTTGGTTCAAGAATGGCTTCTGGTAGACTAGACCCAACAATTGGACTCTATTTCTAGTGATTGCACTCTTTCTGGACAACCTTTCACAAAGTCAAATCCAAAAAAGCTTTATGAATTTTACTAACTTCTCCCACATATTATTCTTTTCTAATCTAAGCCATATATAGCAGTTTCCAGCTCACTGCATCATTGTAAGGTAGAGACATAATGCTGTATTTAGATTTCTTAACCTAATAAAAGTATAAGGAATTTGATCAAAGGAGACAGAAATCACATAGGGGAAAAAAGGAGCAGAAAAGATCTGCTCTGGTGGATTTCATTCTTCTACAGCATTCATTCAGTGACCAGTAATTGCACCTGGGTTTGGGTGCACTCCCTCTGACATAAAAGGAACACTGTAAAGCAAGAAATTTCTAAGAAACCCCATGCAAAACAATTTTAGTTGCTGCACAGCTATGAGAAAAACCTTGCTCTTATCTGCTCAAATAGAGAAACTGAAAACAGCTGTTGGAGTTGCTGAAGATGCTGAGCAATTGTTGAGTGACGTTGTTAAGGCAATTCACAAGATCAGACTGCATCCTGCAGGCTGGAGCTGCGGCAGGGAGGTTTAGGCTGGATATCAGGAAAAGGCTCTTCCCCCAGAGGATGTCAGGCACTGAACAGGCTGCCCAGGGTCACGGCCCCAAGGCTGCCAGAGCTCCAGGAGTGTTTGGGCAGTGCTCTCAGGCACAGGGTGGGATTTCTGATGTGTCTGCAGGGCCAGGAGCTGGACTGGATGGTCCTTGTGGGTCCCTTCCAACTCTAAACTTCTATGGCTCTAAGGAGGGATTCCAGAGAAAACTGAGGGAGGAACCATCTGGAGTGGGAAGCAGAGGCCAAGGCATTGTTGACCCAGCAGTTTAACACCCCAGCTCTGTCCTCCAGGGAGCTGTGAACAGAGGGTGCAGAAAGCCACATGGCAAGAGGAGAGGGAAGGAGAGGGTGACCACGAGTGCAGCCAGAGCTTGCTGAGGACTGAAAGCAGCATGTGGAGGACAAGTAAAGGCAATGACCTCTGAGGAGTCTTCAGAAAAGAAGAGTGTTTTTCTGTGGACTTGAAATACTGATTTTCTGATTGTACCAGAATGACCAGTTAAAGAGCCTGTCCTGCAAAGTTAATAACCTCAAAGGATATCATTAAGCACCCAGCTTCTAAGAGTGTTAGATCTCTTTGGAGGCAGGAAAATGGAACAGGGTGATAATATGACTCATTACTTTCTACTATTAGGTATGACCATTCTGTAGCTGTAGAGGCTTAGACTTGCATAACCTCTTCCAACCTTCTTCCAACTCCAAAACTGAAACAGCCAAAATTGCCAGTGCAGCTGCACACAGTGTGAACTGGTTTGTCCATTCTTTCCTCAAAAACACTGTTTAGAAAAGTAACAACAGAAATCACTGCTGAAATGCAACCTACACTTCATCATCATCTGAAACAGGATTTCCTCACCTGTCCTGGTGAACATGCCACAAATACAATTACACTTAAAGCCTCTAAAAAAACCTCTTATCTGCAGCTCTTCCTACCCAAGGAGGCTCTTGGTACTCCCAGAGAGCTGGTACACAAACAGATTTCATCTAACTTAAGAGTGGCTAAAGAAAAACCTGTAGGTCTTAAAAATAACATTAAAGCACAGTGACATCAGAGTGATGTTTCCTTCAAACCACTGACAGAGCATCACATCTGTTCTTAGGCTGCCTCTCTCTTTCAATGAGGGATGATGGGGTGAATTTGCCTGAGTGCTGGGAAGGGAAGCTTGCTGTGCTGTGCAGAATTAAGCACTGATACTGCATTAAGGCCAGGAAACATGGAAGGGTGAGGAACACAGGATACATGCTGGGGAGACACATTACAGACAGAAATTAAGTGGTTAACAGCATTCACCTGGAAACTCAGTAAGACTGAAAACCCTGACATTTACTGCCAGTGAAGCTGCTCTGGAGCTAAGCTACAGGCAGGCCTAGGAACACTTCTGAGTCAAACAGTCCAACTAATCCAAGCCTAGATTTAAAGGTTCTTCTAAGTCAAAAGTCAGAAAGGCATCTAGTTAGAAATGGAATTTGCTGGATAACCACTGGCAGAACCTGTACAAACCTCAGACTGTCTTCACAGGCACTGAGGAACCAGGCTTTTTCTCTGTCACCAAGTATATACTAAAAATACTGGTTTTAATCTTTTGGCACTGTTAGGGGAACATTTTTTCTTTAAGGCCAGGTCTGTTTATGGTTTTATATGAGAACAGTTAAGTAGGGAGCTCTTTGAAAACTCTGATACAATATAAATATTTAATCCTTAAGTAAATCCATTGGACCTTGCTCCTCTGCTCTCAAGCTTAGAACCTACCAAAGGCACCAATAGAAATTACAAAGCTCTGTTTTAATTCCTGAGAAAACAAAGGAACTCTTCCACAGGCCAGGTATTTAGCAAGCACATTCAAAGAGAGCAATACACACTCACATGAGCAGAAGTTATACCAACACAAAGACACCCATGGGATGCAGGGGATGACACCTAGAGTCAGAATCCACTGCAAAGGTTTGGGTGGCAGCAGCAAGTTTAAGTCAGTGAGGTATTGCTTTTACAACTACTTTCAGACACAAAAAGAGGTCAGCTTTTAAAGAAATACTTCAAATGTTGGAAAGCTTAAAAATTTACTTATTTCATAATCGTGCAATATTTACCATTTCAATGTAATCTGACATATACTATCAATCTTTCATTGAACTCTTCTACTCCAAACATCACTACAAAGTAAAATACTCATTACTTCATTAAAATAATCTTCTTGCTGTGTCTAGAAAGGGATAGAAATAGGATAAAATCCTATGACAGGCCTGTCACTTTTATTTATTTCATAGCTGGGTGCTTTTTGTATTTCTCATTGATTAAATTAGAAGAACAGTAAAAGTAACTTTACGAAGTTTTCTATTCTCAAAATTATTGATCTTTCTGACATGAATGTCAGAGCTATTAAACATGGTGATCTTTATGTACTCTCCATTCAGAGGAGCTTTTCAAACTTGTTTGTGCAAAGGAACATCTGTTCAGGCAGGGCAGCTTTCCAAACTTGCTCATCTGTCTGCCTGCCCTAACAGCTACGTTGCCATCCGTCACCTGCCACCAAAGCTGCAAATGACCAGGAAGTTCATGAGGGAAAATAGTCTTTATCTTACAGCCACTTGTGGACAATTCTCAACTGTAACTGCAAATATTAGCGATGCTTTCTTTCCCAGTCCCCCCCCCAGGATGAACAGATGGTAAAAGACACAAAACCCGAAAAATCCTGGCTCCAATGCAGACATTAGTGAAGGACTGCTCCTTCCAAGAGAACTGAGGATTCAGGCCTTATCTCCAAGCTACCTGACCCTCCTGTCACCATCAGAAACGCCTCCTTGTTTTTTCACAACAGCCTGGGAAAAAAAAGGCGTGGATTTGCCTGTTTTCAATTGCAACAGTCATCTAATTGGGAGAGGACTTGAAATCCTTGTTGCCCAAGACATTTTACGTGGCAGGGAACGGGGTAACACCTCCATCTCCCCCCTTGGCCCAGGGGCCTTCCCTCCATGCACGCCTTTGACTCTTCCTGGCAGAGGACACACTTGTTTTGCCGAGCACCAGCTGCACTCCTCAGAAATCTGATGTCACCAGAAGTGACTGAATTACTGCCATTCTCTGCTGTGAATTTGTGGTCCCTCCCAGAGAAGGGGAAGGCACATCCCATGTCACTGCATGGGAGTGACCATCGTGTTGACCACTGGGTCACCGGCCAGTTTTAAAACCTTTCACACGAATACAAATGAATTCAATCTGTCCCCTTGCTGCTGGCAGCCCTGCCTCCTCTGACTGGATACCTGCAACCTTCCTCCTTCTCTCCCAACTATTAGGCCTTTTTTACCTGCTTCAGCTCAAAACGTGGTGGGATGTGGAGCAGAAGTAGCAGGAAGCACCCAGGAGTCCTGGGTGACTGCAAGGCTAAGAAGGAAAGCACAAAGCTCTCTGGCAGTGAACAGTGAATATTCTAAAATATTTCTAGATTACAGGAAGAAAGAAAAAAAGAGAGATGAAAGCCGATCTTGCTTCTTCAACTGAATCAGCAGATTGCAGATGAGAGGAGGGGCATGTTTGCTTTCAAAACAATAAAACACAACAAGCACACATCATTCTACAACTACCATTCTTAATAGCATTCTTTACACAATGCTCTTCTGTCACACTAAAACCAGATCCTTTGTTTTAACTACCAGAAAACCAAAACCCCAGTGTGAGAAAACAACAAACCAACCCGAAAAAACAATCCCTTCTTCCCACAACAAAACAGAAATGCCCAAAGGCAATCCCAACATTGTCAGTGCTCTAAAGACATGATACACACACCAAAGCAAAACAGAAAGAGATGTGTTTACCAAATCCTTTCTCTTGTAGCATCCAAACCATCAGCCAAGGGAAGAACATCCTGAAATGACCCCGAATCAGCAGAGAACTGCAGGGATAACCTGGTCTAGCTGTGATCAAGCTGCTTCCAGCACCAGGAGTGACAAAATCCCCTCCAGACAGCACTGCTCCTCAGTTAATTAACACTGCTCATTTAACCCAGGTGCCAGTTGACACTTCGGATGTCCCTTTGAACATACTCATACTGTGCCAGGGTGCTGCCAGACCAAGGTGCAGCACAGACACAGCCTCTTAGCCCTCTTATTTTAACATCTCCATCTAACAGCAACATCCTTGCAGCACAAGGGAAAGGGAGCACCTCAGCCAGCAAAAATAACAGGCTTGGAGCAAACTCATCCTGCTGCTTGCCCAAAGCCAAGCAGAGCAGTGGATTTGAATGCTGGGGCAGTCATTTTGGGTCTGTGTGAAGAAGAACCCCAGGTGGCAAGCAAACAGACGTGATTTGAAAGAGATAACACAAATACGAGTGTGTGCAACATTTAGGGCTGCAAAAGACTTGGAGCTCTGGGCAGCACCTTCTTATTTTTGACCATTTTACATTTGGGAAAATGGGTCTTTGCAACACAGAGACAATCCCTCTTCCTCACCAGGAACACTCTTAATTTTTAGTAAGTCAAACCATATTTTGACTCGATAAAGCTGTTACAGGATGAAGTTTTCAAATCAGAATTCATGCCTCTGTCATTTCCTGTGCCTACCTGTTAATTGCCACCTTGCCCTATTCACCAGCAACACCAAAGAGCAGAGCTCTGTAAAGATAACTTAAATCACTAACCCACCCCAAAAACCCACCCCCAAACCTGTCAGATTCTGCCAGGAACTTGTAAAGCCAATAAGGGGGGAGTTCAGGGGGGGAGGAGGGGGAAGGGTGATGGTGGATATTTCCTCCTCTTTGCATTGTCAGGACAGATTTTGTCAGCAATTGAGAGAAAGTTTCAAAAACGAAACATCTTCTTGCTTTGTAACAACTTAATTTGAATCTATGTTCTGATGAGGAAGTGTTTGACTACAGGAGTAAATTCTGCCTATGGAAGTCTTTCCACATGGGTACCATAGCAATGAGAAAGGAGCATAAGATTCTCCCAAGGACAACAAATGCAGCTTGGTTAGGGAGAAATGCAACCAGGAGAAAAGATCAAATCCATAGCATCGATATTATAAGAAATTGCCAAACAAGTGAGTTTTACTCAGTGCTGGTACATAAAGGGTTTTGACAATCCTGTCATTTCCATTCTCAAACTCTATGATATTTTTAGATAAATCTATTAGAATTTTGGTTGTTTTCTCATAAAAAAATGAAAGGTAAAAGGCTTGTTTCATTTCTGTAATATATATTTAGGGGGAGGTTTCCTATGCTAAAGGCTCCATTACAGCTGGCAGCAGTGCGAGCAGTGTTAGTGTGTTAAGCCTAAGATAATGTCTACTGTCTTATGAAGGGCACGGTGACAAGAGGCAGGAAAGCTTCTCATTACAGGTCAGCCCTCATCCTGAGCTCTGTCCCCAACCTGATCCACCTGGAAACAGGTATCCCAGCTATTGTGTCTAATCAAGATGGATACAATCTGATTTTGGCTACAGAGATTGGAGTGCTTTGTACCCACTGCAAACTGATGCTTCCCCACAACTGACCTAGGACCTTCTTCCTAGATTGGTTCCTTTAACAGGGAACAGTGCTCTCCTGACAAGAGAACAGGAGGAATACCAAGCAAAAAAGTGAGAGGGAGATGAAATTTTCCAAGAAAAAAGGGTGTAGGAGCAGGAAGACATCTGTGATGCACTCCCCATAATGAAACATCACTGAGGTGCAGGAACTGAGACATATGCTCCAATCCCAGCTGGCTGACAAAAGTGTTTCCAACTCTGAGGCTCAGGACTGTTTCAAAAGCAGCTGGCTGGCAATATAGGAAGTTCTCCTAAGGTAAGGAGGGTTTTTCCAGGATTAACCAAAGAACAGAACTCATGCTCCTTATTATCTGCTGGGAAGAGCCAAGGTCTCTACAGTCTTGATTTAATGCAAAACCTGGGTGATGTGTTTCCTAGAGCAGCCACAGCATTGTCCTGGTGTGCAAGGAAGACAGCCCAACACTTGATGCTCCCACAAGACTTGGTATCTGCTCCTTGAGCAGAAATTGAGAGGCAAAACATAGAAAATCTTAGTCACCCTCTCACTTGCAAAGACACAACAGACAAGCAACTGAATTGTCACCACTGCCTCTCTAAAATGAACAGATATTCTCAAAACTATGTTAATTATATGTCATAGGCTTAGTACTTCAGGGTGATGAGCAGACTTTCAAAAGGATAAGGAACCATAACTTTTATTTCAAAATTCAAAACGTTAAACAGCTTTTCTTTAAATATTGTCACTTTGATTTATCACTTGGGGAGAGGTGGACTGAGAACCCAGACAGTTTAACCAGAACAGTTTTACTCCTCAAACTCACAGGCCAGTAATTTTTTCTCTCTGATTTTTCAGATAGCACTGAATTCTAATGGCAAATAATCTTTATTCAACAACTGCACCTTCACCTGTGTAATCCGCCCAGAGATGATTTGTTTTCTTTCATGTTTCAAAATACTGTAGAAAACCAACTAATCCTTGCTTAGGAAAGGAAAACATAAAGACAACTTGTAGAAGGAGGTTCTTTTTGTTCTGCCCAGCTCCCACCCACACCCATAGACAAAATCCAGGAGCAGAAGTGGGGAAGCTGGCCCAGAATGAGGGATAGAAATGTTTCCAGCCATCCACATCTGAGTGCAATGTATTCCCCTCCTCCTCCACCTCGCCATATGGGTGTGAAAAATCAAAACGTGGAGTAACTGCTCAGGTTCTAGCTTCTCCATCCAAATCCACAAAGGAATGCAGCCTCTTCATTTATCTCCAGGCTTTTCTTACCTGCCAGATTATGTGTTGTGGTGTGGTAAGTTGGAGGACACTTAATAGATGTACTATTATCTGCAATCTTTGCAAAATGCTATCAAGAGCAGGACTCTCCCTTTCTCTATCTTCTGTGTTAATTAAACCTTCCTTTAATAAATGGAAAATTTAGAAACGATACTACTGCTTGTGCTAATGTAGCCTCTTGGAATAACAAGCTTATGTTACATATGTGCCTTCAAGTCTAGTTTAAGACTGTAGAGACTCCAGAGATGTAGCAATTTTAATAATTTTAAGAAAACCTCTTGACTTCAAGGACCTTATTCTTAAGTATCATTAATACAGCCTCAGTGACATTTCCTGTTGGACATAAACAACCAGAGAAAAGAAGGACAAGACTCCCCTCCACTGGAACAAGATGAAGTATTACAGGTACCTATCTACAGATATTCATTTTGCCTTTTACACTGTGGTCCATGACTGTGCATGCCACAGAAGAAACTGATTTTTCATGTATCTTTCACTGACAGGGCTGTTGAAAAATGAACTATCTGCTCCCAATTTTTGTGTTACTCAGATTGTCTTAGCCTCCTATGAGAAAAGGCTGGGAGAACTGGGATTGCTCAGCCTGGAGAAAAGAAGGCTTAGGGGCAACCTCATTGGAGAGAGATTACTGACAAGTGCCTGGACTGACAGGACAAGGGGGAATGGCTCCAAAATGTCAGAGAGTAGGTTTAGGTTAGATAGAAAGAAAAAAATCCTTCCCTGTGAGTGAGGCCCTGAACAGTTCATCGAGAGAAGCTGAGGCTGCCCCCTCCCTGAAAATGTTCAAGGCCAGGTTGGTGGGGCTTGGAGAACCTGATCTAGTGGAAGGTGTCCCTGTCCATGGCAGGGGGCTGGAACAAGATGATCTTTAAGGTCTCTTCCAACAAAAACCATTCTATGATTCTGTGATTGCATATCCAGTATCTGGGAAGCATCTGTTGAGCAAAGCAGATGGCCGGCTAGAGACGCTCAGAATAATACAACAGTTCTCCCAGGAGTGTTTTCCTCACTTGGCATACAAGACTGAACAACCTAGACCTGGCAACAAGAGCAGCATTTCCCCAGGAGGCTGCTGGAAGCAGGTTCCCTGGTTGCATTGCTTCTCCATGCCATCACACCTCTGACACAAACCTGGCTGAACCCTTCACATTACATGAGCAAAGGACTGATTGTGACACTGCCCTCAAAAGCCCCAGAGGGGCACAAAGAGTACTCCAGAGCTCACCTGCGGTTCACGTAACTTGTTTAGTCTGCACCTATCTTGAAGTCTTTATTATATCCTCCAGTGTTTCACAGGCACTTCAAATTATGTTAGGAACTTTGCCTTATCATGGGTGTGTGCTGCTGCACCCACAGCTTGTAGATTGATAGGCTTTTTTTTTTTTTTTTTAAGCAATCCCATGGTGGACTGAATCTGTGCATCAGCATCCTTGCAATGTAGTTTTATAGTGCACTGTCCGTGGAGACATCCTTGTCTTGCTGGTGTGCAAGGATGAGCAGTTTCTTTCTGACAGCTACATCTAGATCACGTTCTCTCTCCATGGAAAAGCAGGATTACAAAACCCTGCATCACACAAGGATTCTGGTTCCTATTCAAGAGCTGCCTTGGGGCTTACCTCAAGGAATAATGGCACCTTCATCCACTCTAGCAGGCCCCTGTACTGCAGAATTCACTAGGCAAAAGGAAGGCACTGTGCCATGGAAAATCTAAGCAACCAGTACAACATCACAGCTGCAGATTATCATTTTGAGGCTGATATAATGGCTGTGATGATAGCAGCTGATAAAGCAACAGAGTGGTGAGACCATGCATAGCAACCAGTGATTCTTAAGGAAGGGTGGAGGATGATGAGATGAAGTATTTATCACTTTGTTACTGCTGTTGCGTGACTTCAGGAGGAAAATAAAGGTGAGAGAATATATTACAGGTATCTGATACAAGATGCATAGCCCTTCCCACTTTACAGCCCCTACAGACTTGATTTTTAATTACAGTCTTACTACTAGATTGATCAGGTTGGAGAGGAAGAAGAACAAGGGTTATCAGGCAGAGGTTTTTATACTAACATAAATCTACCAATATTTTAAGGAAAAAGAACAAAGAAAACAACAGAAAAAGTGTCAACTAAGTGTACACAGTGTTCATTCTCAGTGAAGACCTTTAACTTGTAGCCCCTTCTTGGAAGAAAGAGAAACAACTTACAGCTCTCACTTTGGTGCTACTAATTTTTCAGTGATTTAAGAGGTTCCCCTTGGTATTCCTACAGTTTGTTAATATGTAGGCATTTGGGCTTCAGTGCCTAAAAAATGGTGATAAGTGTGAATCAGATAATTTCCTTTGTGTGATTTAAGACTGCTCTTTCTTTACAGGTACATTTATAGGAGTGAAACTATCCTTTCCAGGGGTGAAAAGGTGCAATTCTCAGTCTAAGAAACCACACAAATCTAAAAAAACCAAGGAGGTGACAGCATGACTGGCAGAAAAAAACCCACCTGTTTTTTATCAGAGAAATACTATTTTTCATTCTTTTCATCTATTTCAGAAAGTTCACCTGCTTGGTTCAGAAAGCTACAGAAAATCCTGTTTTCCAATTCTCATCTCTAAATAGCAGCCATGGGCCCAAAACTCATTATTTAAGTCTGCATCAATACAAAGCAATGCAACAGTTCTTGACCAAAAAAGCCCAACTGTTTAAAACAGTACCTGGAAGGAAGGAAGTTTTGAAAGTGAAAGTAGGCATATCTGGAATAAAATGTACTCCAATTAGTTCTACTTAACACATTATGGCAGGGACAATAATTTATATATGGCAGTTTTGTAATTAATTATGTGTACATATCTGACAAACCCAGTATGACACAGTATCACATGAGCTTTTATAGTAAGCTACCTGGGAAAAAAACCAAAAAATCATACCTCTAAATATCATGCATGTATTTGTAATCTTTTTTTGCTAACAGGAAAGCATGCATGGAAATGAAAAATCTACTTCAGTATTTGCTACTCAAAAATTTAAAAAGAGGCACAAGCTAGCAATCTACAATATATCATCTTCTGTATATTTTAGGATATTGGAGTGGAGGGGGAAGCAAAAGAAAAACTTTCTGTAGATCTCAGTTATGGAAAATGTGGCATTACATAAAAAGTCAATCACAGCAGGATTCCTTCCATTTCTCAGACACACTGAAATGCTTCTAGGAAACCGCATTAAGTTATTTTTAAGAAAGATTTATGACTTGTTAGGAACTTCTAATTAAGCATCCCACCCTTCCATGGTATTTCCATGAAACATCTTTAAACAGCATTGAGCAAATGCCTCCAGCTATCCCTGTCTGGCTGCCTTTTAGTTTTCATCATTCCAGCTACTGTGGAAAAGGAACTTAGTTCATTTCCCAAGTTTAAAAAGCCCTCATTCCTTTTCCCTTCCTGCAGGTGATGGAAATTCTTACCATCTCCAGCAAGTGGATTTGCTAGGTGCACATGCTACACGTGGATGACAATGAAACTCCAGGTAGCAGCATCTGACCTGCAAAACAGGGGCTTTGAAGCAAGGAGAGCCAGGAAAGGAGCAGCTGCTCAGTTTCCTCTGCTAGAAATCACTCTTTGCATAGCTTACAATAAAGATGTTCTCAGCCTGACACTATCAAATTAGCAGGCAACAAATTCCTAACATCTCTCTTCTGGTCTCCTGCCACTGATCCAGGTCCCTGACTGTGGCCACAGACAATGGGACTCCTGTGGGGGTCTATGAATCTCTGCCAAAATCTGCAGGTAGAAGGGACAGAGAGAGAGATTTTGAAATATATGCAATATACTGGATTTTCCACAAAGATATTTTAATTTCCAAAAATCTAAAAAGGTTCAGAAACCCTGCTTATGCCAATTCCACCAATTTACTGCTTGGAAGGGGTTCATACCATGCACCACACCAGGTGCTGAGACTGGAAGGCAGGGAGAGGAAAATCAGGTCCCAAGCTGAAGATTTTATAGATGCTGGTACCTTCTGCTGTTTTTCATGTCATCCTAGCTTGGGGCAGTATGAAACACATAAAACAGGCAATAAATTGAGCAGATGACAAGTCTTGGTACTTATCTGAATTTTCCATGTCTTTGCCCTTAGGTTTGATGCTGTAATTCAAGACTGCTCTCATGTTATCACACCTACATACTCTTATCTAAACCTAGCCTCACCCCTTGAAGCTGTCATGCCAGCATTATTAATAAATAAAAAAAGAAAATACTCTAGTTTTTCTATATTGGTAGATACACAGCTTAAAGAAAAATATAAAATCAAACAGAGTTCAAGATGAAAGAAAAACCCCCAGAAAGCCCAACAAACAGCTATCACTAAACACAATTATCTTTTTAGGCTCTCTGAGAGAGAGGTCACAACAATCTTGATGTATTAGCAGCACTGAGACAGAAGATGAAGTTCCTGTGGTGTTCTGTTGTCACATGAAGTCTACTTCTCCTTGAGCCTGTCATGCTGGGATGCTGCATACACATTAAGAACTATTGCTTTTCACCAGAAAGGTAAAATATCATGTCTGCTAGAAGCCAAGGCAGTCATTATTATTGCATAATAGTTGGTAAAAAAAAAATTATATATATATATATATATATATATATTCCTTCTCTCATTTTCTTTTCTGCAGTGAAAATTCTTCAAAAGATGGTAAAAAAAAGCATTCTTGTTCATCTTTTCTTATATTTACCAGTACAAATAAAATAATCCCTTAGTAAATAAATGTTTCAGGAAACATACGACATACAAAAAATATGGAATAATACCCAAATGAAAAAATGTGTATACTTCTTTTCTAGTTTATTCACCTTTGACTTTGCAGCAAGTACATTTCCATCCCTGAGATCTGCTAAAGGGCAGAACATGTGGGACAACAATGGGACAATTAAAGTTTTATCAGTATTTTTTAAAAGAGAGACAAAGCAGTATGTCTGAAAGAAGACAAAAGCAGTAAATCAGCCTGAACAGAGTAATGATTGCACTGTGGTTAAGAGGTACATTTATCACTAATTCCAAAGATCAGTAATTTTAACAACTGTTCAACTGAGCCAAAAAACTTTAGAGTTAAAAAAAGTACTAGTGCCCTGGCAGGGATGTAAAAAAATCCCACCTTCCATCCTCTTACAGATGTTACAAATTAGGAAAAGGTGTTTATCTTAATGAAGGGCACATACATACTGTGTGGTCATAAACTCACAGAATGGTTTGAGCTGGAAGATACTTTAAAACCCATCTCACTCCAATCCCCTGCCATGGACAGGGACACTTTCCATTATCCCAGGTTGCTCCCAGCTCCATCCAACCTGGCCTGGAACACTGCCAGGGATGGGGCAGCCACAGCTGCTCTGGGCACCCTGTGCCAGGGCCTCACCACCCTCACAGGGAACAATTTCTTCCCAATATCCAATTTAAACCTCCTCTCTGTCAGTGTGAAGCCATTCCCCCTTGTCCTGTCACTCCAGGCCCTTGCCAAGAGTCTCTCTCCATCTTTCCTGTGGGCTCCCTTCAGGCTCTGCAAGGCCACAATGAGGTCACCCCAAAGCCTTCTCCTCTCCAGGCTGAACAATCCCAATTCCCTCAGCCTTTCCTGCCAGCAGAGCTGCTCCATCCCTCTGGTCACTGTGGTCCCTCCTCTGGACCTGCACCAACAGGTCCATGTCCTTCCTGTGTTGGAGACCCCAGATTCTCTATTCAAGCTTGCAGCACTACTGTGCTCCTAGAGGTGGATACTCAGTAATTCCTAAGGACTTTCTTAATTATTTGTAATTACTATTTTATCAGTTTTGGTATTCAAATTACTGTATATTCACAGCAAGATGTAAGAAACATGCAGCAGCTCTTGGCTGCAGTGCTCTCCCAGGAAGACTAACACAGTTCCAGGAGTAAAACAACCCCACAACCATTTAAAATAATTTGAAAAAGGACAAAAATAAGAAAAAAAAAAAATTCTTAAATTATATCAAAACCTGTAATTTCAGGTTTTGACACCATGCCCTTCCCATGAAAAAACACACAAATATCTTTAACACACAGGCCAAAGATCCTCAGGAATGACCCTTAGAGCTCTCTGCTCCAGAGAGCCTTGAGAGCTGAGGTCACAGCCTCCCAGGAGCAGAGGCTCCCAAGGTTTTATCCCTTTCCCTCTCCATGACAAACCCCCTATTGTCCTGAGCCAGGCACTGCCCACAGAGCAGCAGTGTTCGGGCACCGCGGATCCTTCGGAGGCAGGCAGAAATGTGCCAGAGGACAACATTTGCAAAAGTTGTGGTTTTTTTGGAATTTTTCCAACTAGATCTGATTATCAGATCCCCTTCTGCCATATATGTAAATGGATTGGCTGAAGCTGTAAAGCACAGCGCCTGGGTGCCTGGCCAAGTGTCAAAACAGTTTCAAAGGCACAATTTTGAATAACAGTGACAAGGTGGTTGTTTTGATTCTCCCTGGCACTTATAGGGAGCAGGTCTTGGTCAAATGAAATGCATGACAAAAAAATTGTCCAATGTTCATAAATTCAGAAACAGTTCAGAGTTAAAAATCAAAAAGACAGCATGACAAACCAAGTTAATATATTCTCAAGCCAGCCTGAAATCTGACTTTCCCAAGGAATTTTTTGCTTCTGCAGTTTCACTCAGAATTAGCAAAATACAAATTCCTAACTTTTCCATCTCTATTCTGAGCGTGACTTGTGAAATGAATTTTGAACAGTAGCTTTAAAAAACTTTTGAGTTGTCTGAAAGGAAGCCTGTTAGAGAGATGACTATGTTCCATGATGTTATTAGGTTTTAGCTGCTCTCATGAATCAAAGAAATGATACCAGGAGTGCTCATCTCCAAAGCCAGTTAGGAATTATGGAGATGGTGCTGCCCTTTCCAATTTTCAAATGCACATTTATCAGGTCTTGTGGGCCTTTTACAGTCTACTGAAGCTTTAATTCTAAGAGATACAGACATACAGCTTAGTGGAAGTGGCATCTTCAGTCTCTGTTTTCTTATCTTCTCAAAAACAGCTTTGAGTGTTAAGCACATGGATTTTGCAGAGTGCTGCACTCTCATCCCCCATTTTTATCAGCTGTTCAGCTCTGAATAGCAGTTGGGTATTCGCCGTGTCAGCAGTACTGCCCTCCAGGAGCTGCATCCCCAGCCAAACCTCAAAAGAAAGGATCACTCCTTGGCATAGGCAGCTCTTCACAAGCTGCTTCGCTTCCTGCCAACCACTTTGGGTCAAGGCTCAGCTCCCAGCACCCAGCCACAGAAGATGCTACTGACAGGAGCACAACTGATGCTCTCGACCCACCCAGTTCCTCTCCTCTCAGAGCAGTACCCAGAAATAGCTGCAAAGATCTGCAGTGGCTTAGGAGAAGAGCCACTTGTGCTCTGAAAGGATTTTTAGGGCAGAACTGGAATGCATCTTCTCACAATGAGCACTTTTGCCTCGGAGGGAAATGCTCAGTGAAAGCTGGTTTCTTTTAACACCATTCCAGGAGGATGTGGTCCGTGGGACCTGAAGTTTAGCTCCTCCACAAGCATGGAGCAGAAATTCATCTTGGTTGTCAAGTATTTGTTTGACTGAGATCACACTGAAACATGTTTAGCATGACCGGGATAAGAGGTTTTACTTTAATGTACTGCTTAGCAAGGGGGAAAAAAACCCAAAACTATAAAAAACCAAAAAGCCAATCACATCCAAAACTAGATTTAACTGCAAATTAGAAAGGACAATCAAGTAGCACTTAATGCAGCCAGAAATCAAGAGAGTAGATTCAATGGTTCACCAGAGACAGACACATAATTTGTAATTAATGACACTGTTTTCTGTACTTTAGGGTACAATGTGTATCACCACTCCTGGAATGAAACACAGGTTTTGCTTTGTGGTTTTATTTAAGCATTCTGTTGACCACAAATACAGGAAAAGAAATTATGCATTTATGTAATCTAAATTAATGTTTGAGAAGTCTTTCAAATCTTCCAACTACCAAATCAAGTCCCATAAAGTAATTCAAGCATGCTATAGGTCATACTCCACACAACAACATGCCATTTCTCAGAACAAAATGAAACCAGACCAGAAAAACCTCATCATCAGGTTATATAACTCTGTTTCCACTGGAATATCCCCTCAGAAGCACAAGAGTGAGCAGGAGCCAAGCTTCTCTCAGGAAAGCTGGTGAAGGCCTTGGAGCATGAAGTGCAAGGATTTTTTCAAGTGCATCATGAAGTTGTAAGCTCAGCACTAATAAAAGCTCACACAAGTAGAAGATGAAGAAATAAGGCAATTCCCATGGGGATAAAGCCATTGGTGGTCTATGTTTTGAGTAGTACTGAATTCCCACAGCTGCCTCACCAAAACTGCAGCATCCCTTAGCCAGCTTGGCCATACTTTCTTTCTCCTAGGAGTGCATGTCTTTTAATTATTTCTGGGCAGACTGCAATAATCTGTAAGATGGGTGATGTTATACACAGCTGTTGTAAATGGTCCTTAACTGTCAGGATGGCTTTTTACTTCAAGTACTATTTTCTGAACTCATTTATTTTAAAAGGAACAGTGAATCTTAATTTCTTACATCTCGAATTCATGCTAGAGTGTAATTTTTTAAGCTTTCTATGAGCATGAAGAGTTTTTTTAAAAACACATTACAGAAATGAATCTGTTGTTAGGAAACCTCTTCAAAACAATTCCAGAGAAATTTTGTAACACTCATTTTTGGAACATACTCTGCTTGCTTGAATACATTTCATAAATTACAAATGGGTTTAATTTTATTGGTCTCATCTGAAACATAATTGTTAAGAGTTTCATAATGAATGAGCTCGTAAGAGAATTACAAGGACATAATGCATGCCATAACACAGTAAAGAATAAGACAGGCTGACCTCATTAAATCCATGAATTTGGAAAGTGTTCCTGGTCAGGACAGCATCTGAAGCACTTCTTCCAACTGGACACAAATTATAATGTTCTAAAAGGTTACCACTTCAAAGAGGTTTAGGACTATACGTACCTGTTTAGATAACAGGACTTCAGCTGAATATGAATCACAGAAGACACAAAATATTCAAAAGCCCAAGATGCTTAAAAGCAAAATGTTAATAAATAAAATACAACACTCCATTTAACTCTTATGATAATTCAAACCTTAAGTGGACTTCAGATCTTTGCACTTCACTATCAGACACAGACTGTAAGTACCTGCACAAGTCTGCATAAAAAGAACAGACACTCACTGGGTTGTTGTTGTTATGCATGCCACACTTCCTTTCCCTTCCTGATGATGAACACCCATCTGCTTTGACTTACAGAAAACCTGTCAAGACAGCAAAATTAAGATGTTCCAAAATATTTAATTTCACTTGGCCTGTGGCAAATAGTCAAAAGAAAGATTACAGCACTACATGCCCATCCAAATTTGCAACTAAATGCCATCACGCTCCATGATACTTTTAATGAAAATTAAAATGCAAGTGAATTGTTTTGTAAATCGAAACGCTACATATTAGATGTGAAAGTCCTTGGAACTGAGACAATAAACACTCCCTACTCAAGAAAATAAAAACCAACAAAACAAACCCCTTAGGAAATGCTTATGTATAGGACTGCTAGATCTTAATGTAAAGCTCACCATGACTGTGTTGAAGTATTAATTCCAGGAGCTGTAACATTAATTAAGATTAAATCACCAGCAGCTAAATAGTGTTTATTAGATAATAAAATTACACAATGCCCACAGTCCCACACATAAAGCCACATAAAGTTAATCTGGTTTGGAAATGGTAACTACCCAGACCCAATTTCCTAAAAGGTGTTTACACATATACTACTGAAGTCTGAAGTTTACAGATGATTGCCACATGAGGCTGGGGAAAAACTTGTTTTATTTCCCTTTCCATCTTTAGCAACATTAAAAACAATTTCAAAATGAAAACTGGGGAAAACAAAAGCTTTTAAGACAACTGATTAATTAAAATTCTTGCTCATGCATGAACCAGTTTGTTATCATCTCATTCCTTTCTAATTCTAAAATACAAGCACCAAAAGTCTAGGGTGCAAAAGAGCACTTGACTGTGTATCACCAAAATTTGGTATTCTGGTAAAAGCTTTGAGCAGACTAACCATGGACACAAAGCACATTGTGCCCAAAAGAAACAAGCTGCTTAAATGTCCCTAAACTAAACAAACCAGAAAGATAAAAATGAAAACTACACAGAGCTCAGCCAGACCTTGTCATGATCTTCTTGGGTGAGCTGTGATTGTATTTTGCATCAAGAAGCACCAAGAAGATTAAATTTACAGTTACATTTTCTGACAAGTTTTGTACCCATAGCACAACAATTTTTGCAATCAGTAAATCCCTATGTGATTTTAGTGGCTTCTTCCTTCAACTAAGTAAAAGAAAGAAACACTTCCCTGCTTCCCTGCTTGTAAGCAAATTGAATTGACAGATTTATGTATGGAGAAAGTTGAATCTATAATAACCAGTAGACATCATACAACACATCATATATTAGTTTTATCTTTAGCTAAAATCTGTTACAGACTAAACCCATATTACAGTACTCCCATCCTTAGCAATACCAGAACAATACTTGCAGTAATATTTTTGCTGAACAGCCAGCTCCTGGACTCCCTGATTACATGTGAATTTTGCCCTTCTTGCCTCAATTACTGCAGTGAGAAGACTAAAGCTCAGAAATTCAAACAGATTTGCTCATTTGTCCAATTGTTTTCCATTCAGTGCTTTCTCATGTTTTTTGAGGACATAATTTATGTTTCCTGAATAGCCAAGCCTGGCAAAACTAGTGCCATTTGAGGATAACAGAATCCAAGGAGAATCATCCCTGGAGCTAAATCAAAATGTCTGTGAGTCAGGCAGAGAGGAAGGGTTCCAAGGTTACGCACTCCCAACTCATCTGCTCAGTTTATAGGCTTCATTAAACAAAACTAAATTTACAACAGGCAAATTTAAAAAGAAAAGTGACAGTTTGCTGCGCAATTGTATTTACACAGCATTTCACAACACTATTTAGCAAGAAAATGAAGCATTTTCAACAACTTAAAAAAACACTAAACTAATCCAGTTGACAAGCTTCATACCTGAATGAAAACCATTTACTTGAGTCATTTAATAAACTTACATTCAGCATGATAATGCACTTCCCCTTCAGTCTGCAGCATACAGGAACTAATACCCTCTGGCATTTGGAGGATACACAAGGCAGTTTTGAGGCATTGGATCTACCCAAGTACCTACCATGTAGGACAGTACACCCCTTTTACTGAGCCTTTGAATTATTCTGGTTCATAAAACCATGCTGAATGTCTTCAAAATTAGGAGATATAGTAAGATGGTACAACACAGAAAACCAAAGAAAGCATTATCTTCAAACTTGGCCAAACTGTGTTTTTGCAGCTTGCTGCACTTGCAGCGTGCAGACTGACTCCATCCCATGGCAGGAAGCCACAGAAATGAAGACTACTGCTCTGGTAATGCCTTGTGGTTTGGGGTTTTGCTGTTGCTTAGCAGTTATGAAAACAATCCACTTGACAAGGTCAGAATTCATGACCAAGAAGTGTGGCGAGCAGAGCAAAACTTTATATATAGAGCCCTATCTTTTGAAGTATCAGCTAAGGCCTCAAAAAGAAAGTTGCTGTAGTCATGATATTAAGGATACAAATAATGTATTGTCTAGTAGGAAATCAGAACAAACCTTGGCACTTTTTTGTTCTCCTAAGTTATCCCACACTGACGCACAAAAAAAAGATTTCTGCTGGTTACTAAGTTCTCTAGTTTACTTAAATGTGAAAAAAGTAAATCAAAAATCTTCAGTGACCATAAACCAATGCATATAATTCATTCTGCTGGAATTCCATTGCAGATTGAATCAATAACCATCATTGTCATCTAAAAACAACAGCAAAATATTAAATTACACCATCCAGGTAATTCCAGCACCAACGGGAAAGACAGACTCTGTACTAGCATGGTGGAAAGAAGCGGTANAAAAAGGCATGGTTTTGGTCCATAGCATTGACACCTCTCTCCATTGGTTAAGTAACAGAAATGGCAAACAACACCTGGGAGAGCAGTTGTTACGGGAAAGAAAATATTGTTTATACAAAGTTGTTCTGGAAAAGGAGGAAAATATTGAAAGTTTCCCTTGGGAAGAGCTAGCAATTCTCAGGCTCAGAAATATGAGGCCCACAGTGATAGATCAGGGTCTTGAGGTCACATGTTAAGTTTTCACATTAAGAAAGTGAGCATTCCATGCCCAACATCTCACAGGTAGGCTTGTCTGGGAGGCAAAACCTGGCTAGCAGCACAGTCCCATATAACATTGCCTCCCCAGCTCTACCAATTCACCTTGAGCCAGACAGAAAACACCCACAAAGACAGAATTTTAGAGCAGAGAGGCCAATGAACTGAGTCTTACATGTGAAGCATGAGACTCAACAGGCCTGTGTCAGAAGTGGCTCACAGCCTTTGGGACCCACATTCGCACATAAAAAGTTTTGCCTACAAAGGCCATGTTATACTTTGTCATCTCATGCTGGTGCTCATACAAAATTTCTATTAGGAACATTTCAAGCTCAGAAAAGACCGTATGCTCATCATATGCATAAAGTTCATGGGTTAAATAGCTTGTAACCAGCTTAACTACAAGATTTAGAGGCACTGGTGTGTTTCCAGTAACTCTCAGGTGGCCACGTGGTGATGACACCAGTCACACATCAACCAGCTTTGTTTTAAACACGTTTAGGCTGAAAAAAATCATCTGTGCAATGTGATACTCCCTGATGATAAAGCTTTAGCCATATGCTTCACTCCTCCTTTTCTCCAGCAACCCAAGTGATTTTACCTAGTAGTAACCTATATGTTTTTATGGCATGACAACAATCTCTTCAATCCTTTTGGTTTAGGGCACCAAGCACCCAGAGAGAGGTATTAGCAGGGCTCTTCTGCAGGGGCAATTTCAGCAGACAGGCAAATAAGTTACAGCCTGAGGTAGAGATGGGTCTGTTCTCAGAACTCACTGAAAAATACAGAAGGGGTGGGATGATATTAATACCGTGAGACTTTGGTACAAGGGGCCCAAAAACACTTCTCAACTATTCTATGGAGACAAAGCCCTTCAGTAAACTGTATTTATATCACAACTCAAGAGCCTTGAATCTCTCAAATAAAATCCAGTTTAAAGTCTATGCACAAAGTGGAATTTAAAATGAACAAGCAACTTACTACAAGACAAACAGAACCAAGAAATCCAGGTAAAGCTACAATTTATTTCAAAGCTGCAAACTCAGCTCAGAATTCCCAGCTGGGCTGCTCAGAAAAGAAAGAGCAGTTCATCTCCAAGAAGCTAAAACTAATTTATGCTTTTGTTTTCATAACAATGACCCCTCAGCTTCTTGAGCAAAATATGATTACACATGATTGATTGCACTCTTACCTTAGCTGCTGTCACTCTGTAGTTCTTAAGTTCATTTCATAAATGCTCTTGCATAATGTATGGCGTTTAACCAGAATCGGGTTTGTATATTCTAATTCCTGCGTGCTTGTGGGTTTATGCATGTAGTCTAACAATGAGAATTGCTGGCTGCAGTCACACTGTTCACTATCAGGCAGTATACCCAAGAAGACTGATTGCTGCTCCTAATTCTGGACTGAAAACAGATATATGAATATAGACATATTCCTATTATGTGAATAATGTGATTTACAAAAGAAATGTTTACCAGGAATATTTTCTCTTTTAAATACATTTTCAAGATGTTCCACACGTAAATAATTTCCTTTTCTTTCGTATACCTCCTCTGAGATCTATACAAGGTCGTAATTAACCCCCAATATATCCAGCAGAGGCAGAGACATTCCTAACAAGAACCTTCCCAGTAAAACTGCCACAGTGAATACTGATGCTTAAATTAAGCTACAATAAACATATTGAATAAAGAGACCTAAAAACTGTGTTCACATCTAAAAACAACTTACTAAAAAACTGAATTCCTAAAAATAAAATTATTTTGTTGAAATGAAAATTGAGGTTTGGTGGGGGACAAATAGGAAAAGCAGGTATTTATTTCATTTGACATTAGGAGTTCATTGCTAAATACAGATATAATTTACTACTTATAAGATCAATGGCAACTTTTGTAATTACAATCATGGCTTGGAGGGAAATGTTGCTATAGCAATACCAATCCTAAGAAGAAAATCCACATCTACTCAGAGCAGCATTTCTACACTGCATTGTTTTTATAGCAAAGCCCTTTAGCACAGAATAGTGGGGTAAATCAAGAGTAACACCAATTTTAATCACATAGACATAGTCTGGAAAATTATTTCACAGAAATATCCTGAATGAGGAAATGTTGACCACACATCAAGTAAGATTTTGCTTGGTTTAGTACTTTCATTCAGTTTATGTCATTAAAGTCAAGACTTGAAATCCAGGCTTTCCTAAGCCAACTTCTGGATTCAGAACACAAAATATTTAGGGGTTGGCTGGGTGTTTTCCCCCTGTTCTCTACATAATTCCAAGCAACCTGCATGAGATCTGATCCTCCTTAAACTGGCTTGTCTTAGGTCTGCAGGGTTTCTTGGCTCAGGCAGTAAGCGAAAGACATAAAACTGGTTTGGAACTGGAATCAGCCCTGAAGTGAATACAGGCACATTTGAATGTTCCTACCCCAGATGCAGCTGGCATCAGTGTTGATCTGAGAGTCAGGTAAAACACGAAGGATGACCAACATACCATTGCAACACTTTTTCCTGGCCAGCCTCAAGGGAGGGAATTCCCACCCACAGGTTTCTGGCAATGGGACTTGGGCCGTGGGTTTGGGGAGCCAGAACTTTGGGTGTTTCTTTCTAGCTTGTCAAAGGTTGACCCCATTCTGTCTGTCTCAGCTCCTACCCTGGATTATTGATAACATCATGCTCCTAATTATCCTGGCTTTTAGCTGACTACTTTTTCACCTTTCCATGAGTTGGCCTCTTCAATTAAATCTTGCAGCACTCGCTATCAATCACAGTCAGATTTAGAACAAGGATCAACTCAATTCAAAACAATCAACACCGACTGGAGAAAACAGACCTATTATGGTTCTGGCAGCTGATTTTCTCACATCCTAGTTTTGACAAATTAAGTTTTGAAAACAGATTTCTGTATTTCTACAGTTCCTAGGAAAGAGTGAAGTAATGACTACAATAGACTTAATACTCAATAAATAATTCAAATGAAATAATTCTGAGGAAATACAAATTACTTGGCTTCCTATGTTCATGTGAGTATTGTGGTGTTTATTCCCATGGCACGTCAAAAGAGCAGAAAATTTTGAAGTAACTAGGCAATATAACTCACATCTCATGCAGAGTTAAGGACTCCTACCTAGTACATGGATACATTTCAAACTGACAGTAAGGAGGAAATCTTTATAGAAGGACTTCCACTGTCCACCATTTAATTTCATCCTTGTGGACGCAGGAATATCACAGCTGTACAAAATTCTCTCTCTGCATTGCTCAGCCCTGATGTCCTGGGCAGAATCACGGAAAAACACAAAAAACCCTGCTGTGATTCTCTGCAGATAGCAGTTTGATTCTCTGCTTGGAGAAGGACTCTCACCAGTGCTAGGTGAGGTCTGCCACAGCTTGGTCCAGCTGAATCTCAAAAACACCCAAGGAAAGATTCCACCACCGCTCTGGGTGGCCTGCTATAACTTTTGTGCTACTCAGTAGTGAAAAATATTTTCCTAATGGCCAGTCTGAACATCTAATGGCCAGTCTGAGCTGCAATTTGTGACAGTCATAACAAGTTGTCTTCAAGAAGCTACAGGCTTCTAGAGGATGGCCCCTTTGCCTCTTTTTTTTGGCCTGACTTAAACAGCCCAAGAACCCTAATCTCTCCTCATTAATTATGGTTCCCATGGCTCAGAATCACCTTAGTAGTCTTCTCTCCGTTTTCTAAACACTGTGCTTTTCATTTGAGGAACACAGGACTGGCTGAAGGAACAGAGTACTCAGCAATTCTGAGAAGGAAAATTACCTCCCCTGATCTGCTGGCCATGGAGACCACTATGCTGTTAGCCTTATTTGCAATGAAAACGCATCACTAACTCATTTCAGACTTGGCAGCAATCATCATATCCCATAGTTTTCCCACAGATGTTCTGTTCAGCCAGCTGCTTCCCAGACTACTTGCTGCAAGGAGTTGATCTGCACAGGCTCAGAACTTCATGTTTGTTCTCACTGAACTTCAAGAGCTTTTAGTTAGCCAAATCCCAGTCTCCCCAAGACCCACCTGAATTGAATTCCTATCACTTGATGCACTGAACTCTCTCTCCTGCCAATTTAATGTGATCTATAACTCTTCTCTGGGTGCATTCCATCTCACCATCTAAGTAATTAACAGAGAGGTGACATTACTGGCCCAATTGCTCACAGACCTCTTGTTATTAGTCTCCAGTGAGACACTGAGCCATGGAAGACTACACTTTGAACTCCAATACCCACGCAAATTTCAATTAATCTAACAATCCATATACTTCCTCAGTGAGAGATGATAACATACACTGAAGTCAGAGTCTCAGGATGGTTTGGGTTGGAAGGCGCTTCAAGATCGGCCAGTTCCAACCCCCAGCCATGGCCAGGAACATCTTCCACTAAACCAGGTTGATAAAATTCCATCCCTGGGGTGGGGCATCCACAACCTCACTAGGCAACCTGTGCCAGTGCCTCAGCACCCTCACAGCAAAGAATTTATCCACCAATATGCCCACATCTACATATTCGGTCATTTAATTACAAAAGGCATTCAGGTTCATCAAATACTTCTTATACCTGGTACATTTGGGTCAACTATTCTTGATTATCTTCTCATTCTTCTCACATTTGGAAACGAATTCCCTGGAGACATGATATGTAATACTTTTAGGGATTGCAGAAGGCTGACTAGTCCTGAACTACTTTTCTTTCTCTTCTTAAAAAGATGGGTGTAATAAATAAAGCCCTTCCCTAGTTTTCAGGAACCTCTCTGATGTATTTTCATAGAGAATTACAACTGCAGAATTGCAATTGCATCACCTATGTCTTTCAGCATCATAGCATCAATCCCATCCAGCCTGATGGATTTGAACACAGCCAGCTTTTTAAAATAGTTCTGAGTAGTAAAATACTCTGTTTCCTGTGCTGCACTGCTTATTTAGGTTCTCCTACGCAGTCTTTGCTTTTGTACAAAACTGTATTTGGCACAAGAATGTATTAAGCCTCTTGCTTGGTGGGACAAATTGCAACACAGGCCACCTCTTGCCCGTGCACTCAATCTCACACGGCTTGGGCTCTGAGGACACAGCATTTATCCCCACCCCACCCTTATAAAACAAGAAAGGAATCTACCCTCAAGCTCCATGAGCAGCTATCTACCAAAACGTGCTTCTCACAACTAGCAAGTGATATTAAAAAGAAGAGAACCCAAATATTCAGAGCACTAGCCTCAAAATACCGATTCAAGGAGAAGAACAGAAAGCCACGGAATACCCACAGCACAAGGAAAACTTTCAACCCTTTCCTTAATAGTATCTCCAAAGTAACTGAAGGAATGAAGAAAAATAACTCACCTGACACATGACCTTAAACTTACTTAACAGGACTACAATTACTACATTCCACATGGATTCTGGTAGGATGTGGTTCCTCCAGGGGAACAGGGAAGACCCAGCGAGACTCCACTGACATTAAACAATCTCACTGCTGTCTTGACAGATCTGCTGGGTTACCTTCCTGAATGCTCAGTGCAAGATTGCTCTCTATCTTTTCCTCTGACTTTACCAGGGACCTGCAATCCACTGCAGACTTGTTGCTACTTGTTTCTGAGTTGAGAAACAGGAGGACCCAAATTCTGTCTAATGGCAGTGCTTCCAGAGGTCTTCAGACAAAGCCCATTGTGTGCTTGCCAATTCTCAGTGTTCAGAACAGAAGAAGGGAAGCCATTTCCACCGTATGCAGTTTTTGAACACTGCTCCCCTACTCCATGTGTTTAGACAATGCATACATTCTGTTACAGAATCCCAGGATGGGTCAGGCTGGAAGGGACCACAGCGGGGCAGCTGGTCCCAGCTCCCTGCTCCAGCAGGGCCGTCCCAGAGCACAGAGCACAGGATTGTGTCCAGATGGTTCTGGAATATCCCCAGTGAGGAGACTCCACACCCTCTCTGGACAATCTGTTCAGGGCTCGGTCCCTGCCCAGGGAAGAAGTTGTGCCTCCTGTCCAGGTGGAACCTCCTGGGATCAGTCCCTGCCCGTTCCTCTGGTGCCATTGCTGGGCCCTGGAGCAGAGCCTGGGCCCTGCTCGGAGCCCTCCCTGCTCACAGGGACACCCAGGGATGAGGGCCCCTCTCAGCTGGGGCTCCTCTCCAGGCTGGACAGCCCCAGCTCCCTCAGCCTTTCCCTGGCAGAGATGCTCCAGGCCCTGAATCATCCCCGCAGCCTCTGCTGGCCCTGCTCCAGGAGCTCCCTGTCCCTCCTGTGCTGAGGATCCCAGAGCTGGACACAGCTCTCCAGATGTGCCTCCCAGGGCTGGGCAGAGTTAATCTCATGTTCTTTGTTAACAGTGAAGTGGGAAACTCAAGTGCAAAGCACGGCCTTGCTCCTCTTCATTCAGCCTGTGTCAGCTGGCAGACCTCTGTATCCGATTTCAAAACTACCCCATTTACCTAATTTTCACCTACTTTGTACCAGTTATTATCACTCCTGTGCTTTGCTATGTTCCCTTTGCTTTCCAGTACTAATGCCACACTCTTACAAAGAAAATGCACCTCTCCAATGAGTGTGCAAATTGCAGACTTCACAGGACCATTAAAATCAACATTTTCTGGCAGAAAACACACTGAAGAGGATAGAGACCACACTACCCATAGCCCAGCATATCTTGTTCTTGTAGCATGCAGTTCTGGTAGAGAAATATTAGTAGAACTTTCAAGTTTATGCTAAAACATTGGGACATGTGTTCCTCTGCTAACACCGTACCAGGTATTTATTTGCAATATATTAAAAAAATATTTTATCAATGAAGAAACATTCCAAACAAACAAGTTCTACAGTTGTAGGCTTACCATTTATAAGCAGGAGGACAATGAAAACAAAAAATTGATATATTTTACCCTAACAGTGCACTCAGATTAAAATTTGCCTTTAAAGGAATGAAGGTAAATTTCCATAAAGTATGAAAAACATGGCATTTTAAAAAGCTATGGTAATGAAGTATGACCTTTTCATCATGGAATTAGTTATCCTTACTGTATTTTCCTGGCCTTAATCTTCCTGAACTTTCAAAACAATTATCAAACAGATGCAAAATCTCTATTAGTGCAGGTGGAACTTTCTTGTTGGCTAAGATTTTTGCACAGCACTGTACAGAATAAAAACCCATCTACCTATGGGACACTCTAGTGAAAAGTCTGTAAATGATTTAAAGGAAGCTGCTGCTAGCAGTTACGAGCACTTTAGATAAAAAGCATCTCAGACAGGATATTTTGGGCACTACACTTTGCACAGAAAGGACATAAGATTGCACATCTCAGGTACGATTTTTGAAGTCTGAAAGAGAAAAAAAAAAAGAGAAAAAGTGCAAGGAAGTGCCCATTTAATTTTATAAATGAGTCAGCAGTATTGGGTGCTATTTTTACAAAGCTGCATGGAGCAAAGCACCAAATGCTGCCAATGCTACTCCAGAGTGATAATATAGATGACACACTGAAAATTATATGTTTAGAGTAAAAATCCATATGAGGACTTGCATGCATTTCACAAAACCAAATCCTACTGTCTTAATGAATTCCAACAATCAGATGTAATAAATTCAGCTTACTCTCCTTACCCAGGAGAGAAGGTACAAGTCTCCTGCTCTGTATCTAGGAATGCTATGAGACCTACTTCTAGAATTCAACTTTTTATTTAAGGGCTCACAGTCACAATCACATTAGTCACGCTCAGTGTAGGCGTATGTAGAAACTAGAAGAACTACTCTCCTTGAAGGCACCCTGTCATTTAATGAAAGACAGTATTGTGACTGTTTTAACATTTTGAACACATGCACCTCAGATCAGAAACAAGTTCCTATGAAGGGCTCCAGATCACCTTACTTCATCTCACAGAACAAGACTTACTTAGGCTGCCAGGGAAATTAAATGTTAGTGACAAGCAGAGGAGTTGGGTTTTGATAAAGGCTGATTATGTCACCTCAGAAGACAAGAACTTCCCCATCTTCAAGGATGGAATCCATGGTCAGCAAGAGAACCTCTGGCATTGCATGTTATTTTTTTCTTTTTTTTTCAACATGCTTATCTAATTTTTAAGGTTAAATACCGACAGCTAGATGTGCCAACCTATAACCTTTAAGACTGGAGGTTTAAAATCATATTCAACGTCAAGAGAAAAGCAACCTGTCCTCCTGTGTATATCAGCATCTTGGGTTGGGGGAATGCTTGGCCTTCCAGAAAAGGTGACAAATGTACTCAGTATTAATGCAACTTCAGCCTAATGATGATTCACCAGCAGAGGGGTGACTCTTGAAACACAAATATTCATTACTTGAAAACCAGTGCTGCAGTAAATGTAGCATTGACAGGCAAAAGTTTCTAAGAGGAGCCTGAGAATTAAGACACACACCCCCTGTCCAAGTGGAATAATATGAGCAGCTAATGCATCCGTAGGCTGTGACTGACTTGCTGTCAGATCACAGTTTAGTTTTGCATATGTGGCTGGTTCAACAGTATCACTGTGTTGGCAGAGTCCAGAGATCTCAACTTTAAAATATGGGTGGGTTGTCATCACATCATCTTGGAAGCACACAGTTCCACCTTCTCCTCGATCTGCTTGCTGGGAACTCTGTGGAAAAGTTTATCAGCTGTAAGCAATGCCTATCAGTTCTTGAAAAACCCTGAGCCAGCCAGAGAAATAGGCTTTCCCCTCGGTGGAAAATTCAGCGTTCCCAAAGGCAGGAAAACATTTTCAGCTGTACATGGGCCAATACAAACATCCAGCAGAAAAAAATTGCTGGGCCAAAACACCTGAGGCCCCATGTATGGAGCATTCCAGTAGGATGCTCATACTTCCCCATAGATTAGCTGATTTGGACCCTGTGGCAAACAGCAGAATGCCAGATTTGAGACAGGTGCCTGTAAAGCACTTATTTTAGTGTAAATAGACAGCTTTAGGACATGCTGGAGATGGGTTCAATTCTACAGCAAGCCAAAGAGATTAATACACAGCTAGGAGTCTGCCTGACACTACAGAGGAATGAGGGGTCGAGAATAGGCCAAAACAAAGGTGAAGGGACACACCTCTGGCAGGAAATGAGTCCTTGTGGACACAGCCTGAGCTCACTCAGCTTAGCCAAGTGACAGCAGAACTAGGCAAAGGAACAAACCAAAATGCCTGCAAAAGAACACAGAGATTAGGAAATAGGGGAATGAAAAAATATTAACTGAGAAATGAATCAAGAATCCAGCACTTCCTATCAAATCACTATGGTGTTTAGGGTACCCTGAAACTTTAAATCCAAGTATAGGGGAAGCCACTGGCTGCCTTGAGGATGCACAGGACAAGGCAGTAGCCACTGAACATAAATATAAGAATAAAGAAAAATTACAGCCATAGCCAGACACTACTATGGGCAAATGTTTCTGGTTATTTGCAGAACCACAAAGGTTTTCCACTGTCTCTAGGTGCCATTGAACATAAATATAAGAATAAAGAAAAATTACAATCATAGCCAGACACTATTGTGGGCAAATGTTTCTGGTTATCTGCAGAGCCACAAAGGTTTTCCACTGCATCTAGGTGCAAGATTTGATGGTTACTTTGCTACACACAGCAGAGCAAGGCATAAACACCCTGGTACCCCCTGGGCTCCTTGCCCTCTCCTCTCTGCAAGTGTCATCAACTTTATTTCAGATGCAAAGAAAGGCACAAAGAAGTGCAGAGGGGATCACTGACATTTTGTTCCATACTAGGAATGCATTGCTCTGGAGTATCTAATGAAGATAGCAGCAATGAGGACTCAAAGGAGGTCACTGGTAGAAACCAGTGTCATTCAATGTCTGTAACATCTTGACCTAGGATTTCACTTCTTCCTGCAGCAGGGCTCCACAGGGAAGTAGAAGCAGAACCACATCAAAGCAATAATGTATATTACTAGAGAAAGGATCACAGGGCATGTAAAAAGCTAGGCTGAGAAGTTCCAGCTGCAGTCACAGGAATAAAGAAAAACCTACTGCACACACTGCATAGCTATCAGAGCTCCGAGGCTGCATAAACACATCTTCTATGGCAAAAGCAAGCAGGTTGTTTCTTTGCAGACTGCAGGGTCAAAAGTAGAGCTGCAAGGATGCGGTTGTATGAGCTGAGGTTAACTAAGGGTGCAATTCTGTCTGTCACATTCAATTTAGGAATGTGAATACATTTCACAAGAGTTTAGATGTCTTATTAATGGCCTGGGGACCAATAGCCTCAGACTCTTCAAAAATTTTTTGTCTAACAAAGGAGTTGGGTCCTTTACAGCAATGACATTTAATTCAATAGCCAAAGGAAATTTAGAAGCAGTCCTGGACTGTGATGTTCCCCTTGACTTAAAGCCAAAAGCAATGAATAAGCTGATGTCAGTATATGCAATAGTTTTGCTAAGGGCTCCTTCTGTAACAAAATTTCACCCTCAAAATTGTCCTTAAAATTAGGTTTAAACAGAATCATGCCATGCATTTCAGATCAACAGATAACAAAAATAAAAGAGCTTTGGGAGCATGTACAACATCAGAAAGTGCTTTATGTCAGGGAGGCAAGTCCTTTTATCTCTCTCTCCCCCCACTCTCCCTCACAACAGAGCACTTCTGAAACTCCTCCATTATATACCCATAGCTCAAGCATGGGACTGTAGAAGAAACCTCTTCATTTCTGTACTTACAGAGAAAGATTTTTAATACTAATGCCCAACAAGACCACATGTTAGTGAATAAGCAGTGACAGGTGGTAAAAGCAGATGGTTTTGAAAAGATTTGTGGCGGTCCCTGGCTCCACCATCCTAGAAGCTCCACAGGGTACTGGCAGAAGAAGTGGTTCCTTTCCTTACTCCAGAAAAGCAGCAGCTGATCTCACTGGTTGCCACAAAGGCAGGAAAGGACAGGCAAAACTCACTCATATTCTTCATCCCACCTCCAAACTGCTATGGCCTCTCTGTAGAAGCCCAGCTGAATGGAAGGTGTCTCTCTAGGCTGAGCAGCCGGGTGCCCACCTGCCATGAGACACAAACCCAACCCTGTGTTTGCTGTCCCAGCAGGACCAGAGTGGGCAGAGCTCCTGGGTTTGGCAGTCATTCACCACAGACCACGACCACTTTGCTCCTGACCACACCAGAGGATGGTACCTGAGAGAACATCATGGCACACTCCAGTGCTGAACCCCAGCACACACATCTGCCCACAGGCCAGAACACCAGCACCTCTTTTTGAAGGCCCAAGGGATGAAGGAGGCATCTCAAATGCTGCAACCCTGCACAGCCAAACTTTGACAGACAGTGAATAACTTCATGTCAATAAATCATAGAGCAATACCGCAATGGGAGCAAAGCTCACAAAGCACAGCTATTCACATTACATCTCAAAACAGAGAAAGTGGGCAGGAAAACATTATTTCAAGTGTAAACGACAGCAGTGACAGAAAAATATATTTCCAATGAGTGTTGTGTGTTTGGCCAAAGCAATGATGACTGCTACAGATGCAACCTTCTCCAAGTGACTGCTCTTTGTGCTCCGGGAACAAGGACCCACTAATGACGAAGAGGCAGCACGAGCGTCACTTTGGGCACACTGCCTCAGCTGGAGCACAGCTCCAGTCAGCTGTAACTCTCCTCTCAGCTATCACTGCACACCTAAAAAGATGACTCAGATCATTTCTTATTCTGCCAATGAATCATTACATGGTGCCACCTCTGGCTACTACCAGAGCCACCTGTAACCATCTCAGCCATTAACTCCACAGTACACCTATTCCAAAGAACCTTTTAGAACACTGCTCTGCTCTGTTAATACCCACACATTTTGTGAGTAACTTAATAATCTCTTAGCATTTACTAAAGTGCATGGTAGGAACTATACTCCTGAAAAGGCCTGGTCCTTTTCCTACACAGCATCTCCATTTTTTAGATTTTCCTCAGAAACAGGAGTGATTGACTCATTAACAACACTTATTCTTGCTTTACATCTCTTTAAACAGTACAACTGCATAGCTTTGTAAGAACCTTTTTCCTGTTGTTTATCTATTGCACTGTTTACAAAATTGCAGTCAATTAATGCTTTCATAATTTCACCAACAGTATCAAGGTAGTTTCTGAAGGAATATTCTAGAGGGGGTTGTAACACTATTGTGTAATTATATTCAGCAGCTCCCAAATAAGAAAAGGCCTTTTCGAACCATCTACAGCAAAATAAATCCCCCTTCTTAGCACTTCTTAGCACTTTATGGCTTCTTTCAGGAAGGTAAACAGAAAACAAACAAACAAATCAAAAAAAGGAGCTGTCAGTCCAGCCAGTCCCAATTTTATACAGCACTGCAGAAACAGTACTGAAAACTGAGTCTGCTGCAAAGGCAAACACAAGCCACTCAAAACTGGAATCAAAACCTTGTGTCTGTTTCCAGAGAACACGCCATGGTAAAATTGCCTCTTACTTTTGGACACAATATAACATGGAACTGAGTTTGGACAAAGGCAAGGCCAAAAGATGGCTTTAGAAATTACATTTTAAGCATCCAGGTTTGTGACTAGCAGTCTTGAATGTATTAATCAGTCATCAAGGTTTGTATTTTTTCTGTTAACCCCACAAGACAACCACCTGCTACTCAAAGCAGATATAGAAGATGGATACTGGTATAGAGGGTTAAAAATTAATTGAAATATGAGGAAAACCTAATTATAACCATTATTTTATGGGCACAGCTGCACCACAATTACATTGTGGAATGAGAAAAATCAATTGTGAAGGAGAAAACTTTGGAGTCAAACACAACAGTGTACTTTTGAGGCACAAGATAGCTTTTTCTGTGAGCATGGGTGGAAGAACAGAGAGCCCCATGCAATTTTCAGCCACTTGAAACTGCCTAAGCAGAGGTACACACAAAGAGAAACACATTCAAGCAACTCTTGCAAAACACAGCTAATATAAGCTTAGAACAGAACACAATTATAACTGAATTACAGGTATTTTTGCCAAACCTTCAATATGCCTCCTGCTTTAATAACAAACGTAGCCACAGATTCGAGGGAAAAAGCGTTTCCAGTTTTCAGTAATTATCAACAGAACATTAATTACGTGCCTACTATTATTATTTCACTATGTAAAGACCTAGTTGGCTGCAATTTTAATGCTGCATGTCACTCAAAGACAGCTCCATTTTCTAAAGAAAGCCTTAAAGCACTATAAAAATAAGAACTAAAAGAAAAATACAAGAAACACCATAGATAAAATGTCTGCCTGAGATGGCATTAAAAAATGGGAAATATAGGCTTACCATTCAAAAACTGAATGGAAAAAAACTGTAACAAAAGAAAAAGCATCTGCTGTAGTTTTATCTTGAAGGACATAAAGTTTCCTGTCTGCCTAAGTTCATCAGCCCCTTGAAGGGTATGTAGACAGGCAGGCAGCTCTCCTCCCTCTCCAAATCGGCCAGATAGGAGCCAAATTAAATCTGGAGGCCGTGCAGGAGCATCAGCACAGCACCAAGGGAGCTCATGAGGCTGAAATGTCCCCTGCTGCGAGGAGGAGCAGCCGCTCTTCCCCCAAGCGCACCATCTCCATCTCTGCCGATCCCGGCGTGTCTTAGTCAGGCGTTGAGTCAGACCCAGGAATTCATCCAAATGAAAACCAGGCCAAGAGCAACAACAAGAGCAGATTTGCATTTGGCCAGGAGGAATAGTCCCATCCCAAGCGGGAGGTCGGGAATGCGTAGCCAGAGGTGAGGCAGGCAGGCAGGGTGACCCCTGGTCAGGAAGGAGCCCACATTTAGGGAGCAAGGTTTGGGCAGAGGGTGAAGAGCTCCCAAAGGAGGACTGCCTTTGTCAAATAGCTGCCTGATCCAGGGAAGTGAATGTCCCTCAGATGATCCTTATTTCCAGACACATCTGGTGATGCCTGACTCTTTCCATGACCTATTCCTAGTAATTCAGATAATTTTAATCTCGCTGGACAATACTCAAACTTGCATTTCTTAAGCCTCCTTTGTGGACTCAGGACCCTCAGGGAAACAGAATGCTATCATTTTTCATAGTGATAATGCAAAATAATCCAACTATGGGACAATGCTAACATTATCCCCTGCAGCTGTTATTCCCAATGTTTTCTTCCAAATCCAGCAAAAACCAAAAAACACAGTAAGATAAACAACAGTCCTCAGATGAGTCAGGTACTCATCAGCACAGTTTTCTCTACCCCACTGAGTTGCTCACATGATCTGTCCCTTCTATAGGTCAAAATAATTTGCTATTGGGGAAAAACCTGGCAAACTCTTCAGAACTAGGAGCTTTCTATGTGAAATGTATAAAAAAAAAAAGTTGTTTTCCAATGACAGTCTAATTCTGCAGGCTGTTTCTCTGAAGTAAGGACTTACACTCTGCCACTGGACTTTAAATTATCAGTACCCAGAAGGTTTCTGAAGACAATGATCATTTGTTCGCCTTCTCTACTGCACCAAGCAGACAATGACAGTTCCTGTGACTTTGGTCCTACTGCCAACAGTCCCTGTCACAATCCTCCTGCCCTGTCATCATCCATGTTCTCCCTGCCAGCACTCCCACACCTTCCCAGCTCACCCACCTTCCCAAGATTCAGGTTTGCCAGATCTGAACTGACTTTGGGGAAGGTATAAGAAGCTTATTGGTCAAAGCCGCCTCTTGTAAATGAGCCACCAACTTTGGTCTCTGTTAACAGGCCATTTCCTATTACTTTTCTAGCAGTTGATCTCTAGATTATTTTTTCCCCAGCTGACATGCTAGGGGTACTATTTACTCAGCCTTTTCTCAGATGGTCTTCAAGATGTTTTAAAACAACATTTCCCCACCACTAATTTAAGTAAGCCTTTATAGGAATTAGACTTGAATCCTGAATTGGAAAAACTGAAGAATTTGCAGCTTTGTTACAATATCAGATGCATCCTCAAATATACTCTAAATATAGTAGAAGGCTGGCCTAAATCTGCTATTGCTTCATGTTTAATTCAGACACCTTTGAATGAATGCATCCCCATGCCCCTCAATTTTCTCATCCACAGTCCTCATCATCTATGTACTGAAATTTATGGTGACTTTAACTTAGACAAACACCACAAACACAGAGGAAATGTTTTAAAACGCTCTATTTATGCAGAAACAAGTTGTCAGAACAACACAATAGATATAGAGGTTAAAGCACTACATTGCAGCAGGGATTTTACAACTTCACTAAAGCAAGTATCAGAGCAATTTTTAAATTACATAGTTCCTTCAAACAGAAAATGAGTACCTAACTCAGTAATGAACAGACATTGCACTTTTCTAGTCAAGAACATTACAGGTAAGCAAGAAGCGATGATGCTTTTGATACAGCAGTGCAAATCAGAACAAAGCCCAGTAGCAGATTTCTGTGCCACCAACTTCTTAAGTGGGGGCTCCCAGAACGCCACCACACACAGAAAGTAACACTGGAAACTAACAAGCCAAAACAATATGAGCTTTGGAATTGAAACTTTCTGAAAGGCCTTGTATTTTGTTATGTTTCTGGGATCATCTGACAGTTCAACTGTACACTTTTTTTAAAACAAATTCAAGTAAACCAGGATTAGAGCTGATACGGATTTTGGAACACATCTTTCTGGCCTAATAATTACCTTCAGAGACAGCAAACTCTCAGTCTAAATAAACATGCAAAACTAGCCTTTTGACTGAATTTACAGTGCAATGTTTCTGGGTGAACTCCCATTTAGTTTTACAGTTTCTCCTCACAAGATAAAGGTCTGTCATCAGTTGTTTCCCTAGCTATACCCCTAGAAGGCTCCGGGGCAAACACGTAAAAGCAAATTGTTCTGAGTAGCAACATTAAGGTAAAGGACTGTATAAGACAAGACAAGGTCACATGTCTCTAGTTTCCAGAGAACCAAAGATATTCTCACAGGATTCTGTACCAAAATTCGCGTTAAATCTTTGTGGTGCCCTGCGGGTGGGGGATAGCAAGGATATCCAGTCATTTCCCAATAAAGAGACAGAAAACAGCACCAAGGCTCTGAGTAAGGCACGTTCCTCATATGATGAAAACTCTATCGCTAATACCACACTTCTATTTAAAAAAGAAAGGCAAAACAAAAAACAACGCATGGGCCTAACAGCAGGAAAACAAAAAAGGCAACCCTCCCCCAAAATTAGATTAGCTCTTCCTTTATTTTTAACAGCATCGCACTGAGGATTTGTCCCCAGCCGGAGCCAACCCTGCGGTGAGGCAGGAGCCGCTCGCCACAACCTCTCCTCATTCACAGGGGCGCACCCCGGCTTCACCTCACCCACGGAAGAGCCGGAGGGGCC
>WEIU01017508.1:135699-178520 GCA_013389925.1 Aegithalos caudatus | reverse complement strand
CCTCGTCCTCCCCCGCTCCGCCTGCGCCGGCGTGAGCCGGCGGCCGGGAATGCGGGAAGCGCGGCCGGGCTGCGCTGGAGCCCCGCAGGCATCCAGGGGAGGGCGGGGGAGCCCCGAAAGCTCCTAAATTCGTGGAGAAGGGGCAGGGCGAGTGGTCCCTCGGGTGTCCTCGAAGGTTATTGCACCTCCTGACTCTGTGCAGCTTACAGTAGAATTTACGGCTGCGATTAAAATGGTCAGGAAGAATGTTGTGCAGACAAACAGAGTTATAAAATAGGCATATTATGTTTACCCAATTTGTCTTATAAGCGCTAGAGAATAAACCGAGATATGCAGCATACCTACTCGGTCCGGATTACCTGCTTTTGCCACCAATATTTATTTTCTCCCTTCGGCAATAGAAGATACACCCTCAGATCTTTGCAACTCGGCATCAGAGTCAGCAAGATGTGGCGGTTTTATAGGCTCTTATTACACTTACAGCATGTATAAGCATTAATTAATTTTACAAGGTTGTGTTTATTTCAAAATTTCTTTCAGTTTATTAGTGCTGGGGAAAAGCCAGCTCCAGAGAGGTTGGGTGAGCTGTTGACTGATGCCTGAACCGGTATGAGAGCTGTCAGCAGAACACCCCACACAAAGGGCATATGCACTGCACCCACAACTGCAGCTCTCCCACCTCTAGCTCCTTGCTTGGGGAGCTTACAGGCTACAGGTGCCTGCCACTTCCACCTGAGACCTACCAATGCCTGTTGGCACACTGGGCACGATCTAAGAATAGATGGAGTCTCCAAAGCCTTCTCATTTTCATCCCATTCTGCCAGGTGTCCTTACAGTACACCAGCCACTCCCGTTTGTGTGACATGGGACATAGGGCTCTAAGACCCAGGCAGACCATAAAAATCCAACCAGGACACAAGGTCTGTGTCACCCGCTCTCTACATTACACCTGTGGATTGGAGTAGGGCCTTACAGAGCTGTGCAGGCAATTCATCCCACAGAAGTGGGTGGGATGTAGAGCACCTTGTCTTCATAATTCATACAGATGGAAGAAAAGCTTCTGCCTTCTCCAATACCCAGGTGCTGTCACAATGGTTTGGAGCACTCAACAGGAGAGTGGAAGCTCTTGTTTCAATTTAATTTTTTCATTTACAAGGAAAAACAACCTTCATCTTCTTTCACGGTTGGACTCAGTGATCTTACGGGTCTTTTCCAACCTCAGTGATGCTGTGATTCTTGCAAAGTAGTTTCAGGTTTCATTCACTGGTAATGTAGCAAGAGGAAACTTGCAAGGAAAGATACCAGAGGAAGTGGTTCTACCAGAGGAGGCCCCAGCTGTCTGCAGAAAGTGACTGATGGTTGCTGCGATGGTTCTGAGTAAACAGAGTTTTGGTTGCCTGCATCACAGGCATATTCTTTAATATAAACATCTGCCTTGGACGGGCTGGCCAGGCCTCTGTAGAAACTGAAAAGGCCATACCTGAACTGATGGTGATTGTTTGACACCAAAATGAGGAACAAATAGACAAAGAAGTGAATTAAAAGAATAGTCAGTGAGGGGTGGCTTTGTTCATAGACCGTGAGCTTGCAGTTTGAAAACTAACCAGTAGGAAAGGTGTTTTGGGGAAGCCAGAATAAGAGAGAGCTATTTCAAGTATTATCTTTCAGGACACTGAATAGAGAGCTTGATAAGCATCAGTTCCTGCAGAAACTCCTCCAAGAGACATTGTATAGGAGACATACGAATCTGCAAACTTAGTGAAATTCCTTTGGGAATTTTCTGAAAAGCAGGCCGGTTAGAAGAACAGTTCCCAACTAAGAACCAATTAGAACATTAAATTGCTCATGTGTCAGAGTCGGTTCATGACAGCTTCTCAGAAATCTCTAGGAAAAAAAAAATGCTGAGAGAATAATTTGATTAAGGAGATGAAGAAACAAAAGGGAATTGTGCCAACCTGAGGAGGCTGCCCTTTGAACCCAGGAAATGGAGGTAGCAGTGAAACTCTCAGAATGTCAAGGGCTGGGGAGAATGTGGAGGCTTCAGCTCAAGAAGCAATAACAATCTGTCTGAAGTCTTGTGGGAGTTTGTAGGAAAAAAGTGTTCCATGCTTTTTTGGAATGAGATGGACAAGGATGAACTGTGTGAGAAGAGCAGGGAGTCAAAACATCTGCAGTTTCCTCTAAAGAGTAGTTTGATACACTGGGAAATAAAGGTCCTCAAAACTCACTCGGGAGCATCTATTTTTTGTTGTTTTTTACTTCATTTAATTAAAAGATAAGCTTTCCTTGGCTCTTTCCCAGATGTCAGTTTTTCTCTGAATTCTTGCCAATGCAAGCGATTCAATCTTGGTGAGGTACTCACTCTGAGCAAAGCAATCATTTTTCCATTAAGCATCCAGAGAGGAAAAGAAATATAACAGAAAACATGCAAAAGTAATTAACCTTGGTTTTCCTCCCAGAAATTTCTACCTGTAGGTTTACAAAATAGCAGCTTGACCTATGAGATTTGTGTTGCTTGGAGGCTGACAAAAAAAATAAGTCAAATGCAACAACTATTAAGTTTATTCTAAGTAGAAAATCATCACTATGAAAATGATTTTTACCTACCACTCACTCCTACTTATGGCTGCCTAGCTTCAATGATCTGAGGAGTTGAATTGAAATCTTTTTTACATAATGCTTATTTAGCAACAAAATGCTACATGGACACCTGTTATCTCTTTGGCTCCGAATATCCACTTCTTATATTTCTGATTTTAAAAGTCAGCTTGCCCTCTAACTTTTTCTCCAATTTGGTTATTCCTCTGGATTTGGAAAGGGTGTATCTTCTGCAGTAATTAGATGCCACAGACTGAATGATTCCATGATTCTGTAATACAGACCAAGTGAACCAAACTGAAATGTAATGGAAGATGTTGATTTTTGAATCATCTATTAGACAAATACTAAAATTCTGATTAATGGAGTAACATATAATGAAGAGTCATAAAGGAGTCAAACTCCAAACAGAGTATTAATTGCCACATACTGCAAACATTAAAAAAATCATTTTGCTACTGATAAATATTTATTTCTTTTTCCTTATGAGAGCGAGGGAATTAATTAAGTAGGGTAGCTTTTATTTTCTTAATGCAATGAATTCACATTTCACAGTTTCACCTTTTTTCCCAGTGATGTGTTAGCCAAGGTACAGGTGAAAATTAGGGACTCTGAGAAGAAAATTTTAAAATTAAACCTACAATTAATGCAATTAGTACTTTAAAGTAAGAAGATGTTATTAACATCTCTTGTCATCTGTCAGCCTGATCAAGTTGTATCAAACCTGGTGTTTATGATGAGGGAAAATCATAGCTATGCATGGAAAGCTGCCAAAGAGACTTTGGACAGGTTGATTTCTTAAACAACAGTAATTTAACCCACTACAGCTTCCTCATGTGGGCATAATACCTGAGGAGAAAGAGAAGGTGGCAAGTTGTTGAATGCAAATGAAAAAAAAGAAGGACAAATGTTGATTTTTTTTTTTTTACAGGATCCTACTAGTGCAACTACTACAGTGCTCAGAGTGGGCCAAATTCTGCTCCTAGGGAACAAGGGATAGGCAAGAGGAAAGAGCCTCAAGTTGGACCAGGGGAGGTTTAGATTGGATAGTAGGGAAAAACTCCTCACTGAAATGGTTATCAAGCGTTAGCACAGGCTGCCCAGGGTTGTGGTGGAGTCACCACCCCTGGAAGTGTTAAAACACCTGTAGATGTGGCACTTTGAGGACATGGGATAGTGGTGGATTTGGCAGTGCTGGCTTAAGAGTTGGACTTGGTGATCTTTGCAGGTCCTTTCCAACCAAAACGTTTCCATAATTCTGTGATTTGAAATTCGTTGCCGCTTTTCACCGATTTAGTGGCAGCACTGAGAACTGAGTAACCAGCAGTGAAATGTCATAGTGCTGCAAATAATTAGTTAAATATCTCATGTTTTCAGGTCAAATTATGCCTGAACAAATAACAATCTGTGCATGTCTGAAGTGCCTCACATCACAAAATGCCAAGCCACTTTGCATTAAGTGATTGATGCCAGACACAAATAGGCTCCTTGTCACACGAGCTTTAATCTTGCTTTTTTAACCATAGACTTTACAATGTTTGTACTGTAATATCTCAACTTTTTCATGGGAATACAAAGGTAGATTGGTTATTTCCTGATTGGCTGATCTCTAAACCTGTAAATCTACACCTGTGAGCAGTTCTCTGCTATGGCAAATTTTTTATTATTTTGATCTGTATCCAAAACAGTTGGATCTGGAAATCAGGACAGAAATGTGAGCTGACAACATCCCAGTATTTCCTGTGTTTAAGAAATGCAACTGAGCTTCCAAAACCTTACATAACTCAGGGAAAAACCCTGTTTTGGGGTATCCATTTACAAGACTTTTTCATTTTATTGGATTTTCTGATCCCAGAATACAATTAGAGAGATATTACTGTGAGAGAATACCTAGTAGTATTTTGCAGAAAGTCAGAAATGTACATTGCATTTTCTGAAGGCACCCGATTTTTTTAGATATATGAGATCATGCTATCCATTATTCCCTACTGATGTCTCTCTATGATATTCCAGATGTTCCTCAAGAATGCTAAAGAAAGTGCAGACACCTTGGCAACCCCTCTAAAGAAAGCACAATCCCAGTTTATTCATAAAATGACTACAGAATATTGTATCGCCGTAATAATCAGCTGCAATATTCAGGTTGTTATTTCTGTGTCTCATTTGGTAGTATTGATTTTTACAAGTGCAGATGTTTTGTCTTTTTGCAGTTGGGTAGCACAGGCTCTTCCTTCAGATATTTTCAATTCTTTACTGACATTTCTTCCTGATACAATCCTTGCTATAAACTGTCTTTGCATGAGTAGGGAGTTTCAGCATTTCAGCCTTAGTAGACCATTAGAAACAGACTTAAACATCAAACAGCTGGTGAATATTATTAATTAATTATTGCATTTTGGGCTCCAAAACACTTAAAGTTCCAGACACAAATTACTGTGCCATGATCTACTGTACAGGAGTTCACCTATCCCTGACCACTGCCTGCATTCTAGAAGCATAGGCTGTGTGATCTCAGCCAGCTTTGAAAGAAGATTTTTTTCCTGAGTTTTTTTTCCATCTTATGCAATGTAAGAAAGGACTGAAGTGAAATCAAGACAGCAACAACGAGAGAAAAAGAGAATCAATGGAAAAAATAACAACATGGAAGATAACCTCAAGCTATAATATTGTGAAGTCAGAAGTCAACTCAGCAGGAATTAGGATGATCCTGTTTAAATAGCACAGGGCAATAGTTTCCCCATGGATTGCCAGCTGCCCAGCAAGCAGGCCCAACATCTGTGTGCATGGGGGTGGTAGGCTTTTAGGAAAGGCAGGACCTGTGGGGTAGCCTTCTCAAGAAGATTTACAGGATTCCTTTGCCTCTGGAAATCTCTATTCCCAGTATTTGCCCAATCTAATTTGTCAGAAAGAAGAAAAACAGGAACATTTTTGAGCAGATCTCCATCCTTTTGTTAAAAAGTAATCAGAGTGAAAAGATGTGTGTATTTTTTGAAAGCTGTACTTCCCGACATCCTCAGGCTGAGTGAAGAACTTAACAAAATAGAAGCCTTTAACAGCAAATTATTTGACCTAAGGAATCAAATTTTCATACAGAATAAATTGCCCTGATGAGCTTCCTTCATGCATTGTTTTCACTGCAGGAAGATATTCAGATCACAGTAAACACAGCTGAACTAAGACAGCCATAGTTTAACAAAAGGGAACCTTAAATTTCTAATTATTCAGGAGTGCAGAAATGAGTTGTCAGAAAAAATCAGGATCAAAGGTTTTTCAGTTTTCAATTTTTCAGAATTCAAAAGAACACTCAGCTGTTTTAGCTATTCCACTTTCAAAGGCCTCTGATTGTGAACTGGCAAAAATAAAAATGAGGACCACAACAAAAAGAAGACACCACATGCAACTGAGACAAAGATCACAGATCTCAAGTACCTGTGGTAATCTGGGCAGTTGGACTAAGATGTTGAAAGATGACTGGATGGTTTTGTTTTGTCCTTTTAACTTCCACATAACAGCAACACTGTGAAAAAAGAATATAGATGTAAAAACATTTAAACACAGACACAACCTTCTGAGTACAAAGAGATAATAGCTAGATATTAATATTTATTTCTCACATGTGACCCAGGATCTATTTTCTTTTAGTCTGGTAGGAATGTTTTTGTCATATCAACAAAACATTATTTTGCCTTCAGAAAATCTCACTGATAGCTTACAGTGATAGTTCATTTCAAACAGGCTGCTTCATTCTCTTCTATGCTGCTGTTACTACAGTATGGCATTACCTGGGGTAGCCAATACTGCATTTGGAATAGACAATAACAATTTATTGTTTAATGTTGTTCATTTCCATTTCAGGCCACCATGTGCACACATGAAGTAAAAGAGCACTGAGCCCAAAATACCTCAGAAGGTCACATGTATGTGTATGTGTATGTGTGCATTTTCAGTAATTTATGCATAAATACTCTCTTAGCAAGTGCTTTTTGGGCAATCAGGATGTTTGACTCTTTGACTGAAAACACCTTCACTGATAATTGTGGTGATTGTCAGGCTCTACCGTTCTGACTCTGCAAGCATGGCCCTCAGGAGGTTTCTGAGTAGGTAAATCTGGATTGAGTTTTAGCACTTAAAAATGTAAAAAATAATAGTAATTCAAAGCAAAATAAAACAAAAGGTAACTCCAAACTGCCTGTTTGATTTTGTGATTGGTCACTGAGAATGCTCATTTTTCTCAAATGAACAGTTATTTGTTTTTGTGAAAAGGAAAGAAAGCTTGAGAGAATGGTAAATTTGCTTGTCATTTGCATGTCACCTATCATTGCACAGAAGAACAGAGAGGGGAAATTAACTTTCAGAAATTACAAATAACAAGTATAGAAAGCAATGAAACCAATGCCATAGTCTTATACTGATTTCACTACTCATGGTTAAAAAATTATAAAGAAAAATTATATTTGAAATTAAGATTAGTTGTTGTTTGTAGCTCTTGTTGAGTTTAGAAGTCCTTATATAATGGATTCTAGACAGCAGAGGCAATTTCAACAATCTGGGCTTTTTAAAGGATTACTTTTCCTGCTTCTGAATTAACTCGAGTAAAAAGATCAGATGTCATAGCCAAGATGAATATATGTACAAATTTTGGAGGAGAGGCAGTGCTAGAGCTGACTTATTCCAGGAAACACTGTTTGTGTGTGGAGTAGGAAAGGCAAGGGCTTAGTTTAATTAAAAAATTTAATGGGGGGAGAGGGTGAAGAGACCCATAGAGGATGCTAGGCAGCACCAGGGATGTTTGGTGGATTTCTGGATTATCTGACATGGACAGAGCATTCAATCTCTATCCAGTCCTTTTTCTAACAACACCTAGGCTGAGCTTTGCAATACATGCATTAGAAATTGCCCCTCCTTGAAACTTGCAATGCAGAAGGTTGAGTGCTCTCCTTGCTGAAGTGATGAGGTCAGATGCAAAAAGGAGAGTTATTTATCATCCAGCTTTGAAAGAAGATGGAGAAAACAATTCCTTCCCCTTCAGATGGAAAATGCATTGCATGATTCAGCCTCCCTTTTTGGAGCAATTTGGATCTGAAGGCAGTGACACTGAAGAAAGGAAAAATGGGTGTTGAGCGACCTCACAGGTGTCATTCAAACCCTTCTTGTAGCAGCGAGTTCTGAGTCTCCAGAACAAATGCAAATGCCTGACATTTACTGGACCTGCAAAGTTGTTTAAAAAGCATTGTTTGAATGTTCACCAACGTTAGGCAGAAGAGAAGGGAAGAGAAGTCCTAATGGAGGCAGGATGACAGCTTTCCACCCTGAGGGGGAGATTTACTTGGCAGCAGGAGCCTCTCTTTTCCTGAACTCCTTGCAATCCTCATCCACACCAGTCATCTGGCTTTGAAACCTCCAGTCATCATTATTCACTCTATTCCTAGCATGACATTTTCTTCAGCAGGATTTCATATGGCTTCTGTGGCATGTTATTGTTTCTTTTATGAATGTTAGTAAGATTTTCCTAAAGGGAACACAAAAACAACCAACAATTTAACTCCTGAGGAAAACAGAAGGGAATAAAACAAACAAAAATCAATCAATAAAAACTGCTCTAGATTTTAAATTTAAGAAATTTCTTCATTATTTTACTAGAAGATTATCCTAGCACCTTGAAATGTTAATATGGAGGAGTAGTGAATTAGTATCATGTTGACAGTGGTAAACATGGGTAACTGAGAGAAAGGTTGTTAAAATGCTTAAAATGAAATTTGTCTTTCTTCATTCATACTACTTCCAAGATTGAATTTACATTCAAGAGACAATCTCACTGCTAAACTCTTACTGTTACCATTGCTTCAGTAAAAATGTGAGAGTTCAGGGGAGATGTGGAATATTGCAACCCAGGGAGGAAAGGAAGGAAAAAAGTACATAATGCTCCTGGGACTTCTGAGGAAAAGGAAGGAAAACTCCTGCCATGACTTTAAACTGCAGTGAAAATACATGCTGTCTATTAATCACTGCAAAGTTCCAAGACATTTGTAAAAGAGATCTAAAACCTTCTGCATACAAAACAGCATTATTCATTGTTCTACAGGAACACAAAAATGCATGTACACAACACTGGCTTGTAATTGTTCATCAGGTGGTGCAGCATTAACTCTGTTTATTAAGGGTTCTGCCAGAATCAGTTCCCTGGGGGAGATGCACCTCTCAAGCCTTCTGATGTTTCCAGAGCAGCACTTCTTGCAGGGGATGGAGCAGTTCTTTCTCAGGTGATCTGCTGCAAAGTGACACTGACTTTGTGATGAAAATATACCCTTGGGGGTTTGTATGCTGACACAGTGAACGGCTCCTGATATATATTGTCTATTACCCAAAGCTATGATCATTCTTGAGCACAGAAAAACATTTTACATGGTGAATGATGAGGCAAAGTTCCCAGTTGTTTATTTTTGACTGTTGCCCATTAACTATGATCTCTTCACTTTGTTTCATTCAAACCTCAGTTTCTCCCAGTAGAAAATGAATATATTAAAATCTGTCAGCCTCATAAATATGGCAAGGAGGAGTAATCAATCTGCTTGTACAAGAATCCTGAGAGACTAGGAATTTTTGAAACTGTTTACTTCCAGAAACTTTTTTCTTCTTCAGCTGCCTACCATTTTTCAAATATGTTGCTCCAGCTTTTCTGAAACAGTTTTTAAGCTGCAGATCATTTAAAGCAGAGGAAAATTCTAAAAATACTCTCAATGTGTGAATATAGTCCCTCAAAGTTTGTTTTCTTAGCTGTATTTACCAAAGCCATAGCACTTTAGGAGTGATGTAAAAATATACATGAAGACTTGCAGACATTTTTCTGACATGCATTTTTCCTGACAAATAAAAACTGTTAGCCTTTACCAGTGTATTAGCTAAAACTGTACACCTGGGTACAGTTTAATTAATGAGGATTTAAAGCTCTGTTGGATCAAGGTCCACATTCTTTTTGAAAACAGATGCTGCTATAAATAATACTCCTTCCATTTTGTAAGAAGTAAATCTGTGCATATACCCAAGCAAGCAGGTTTTCAGCATTTTGCAATAAGTGTGAAATATCTTGTTTACATAATTCTTTCTGAAATTCCAAGGAACTTCCCCAGGAGGCAGTATAGCTTTGTGGACATGCACATCCCAGCAGGGCCCTAAGGAAAGATAGGTTAAAATTGTCTTATGATTTCAGTGGAAATATTAACGAAAGCTAGGTCTTGAACATGACTTTTAGAACTAGGACATTGAAATCTCTGCCTAGTGATAGCTTTGGCAGCTTGGAAAAGGAGACAGCTCATAACAACTGCTTCACATCCATTATTAAACAAATCAAAGAAAAATATGTACATCTATTAAATATTTTTTTAAAAGAGACTTGAAAAACAATCATTGGGCACAAGATGCCCAAATATCTTGATAACAGGCCCCAAATAAAGATGCTTTTGAAATCTTGCTGTGCATTCAAGGGAACAGCTAGCAGAGCAAATTAAACATACCACTTGAGGGGTGATGTTTAGCCATACATTTTGGCAACTTCCAGTTACCACAAACTACATCACGTTCTCAGAGTCTAATTTAATATTTTGGGCTGGGGCATCTTCTGCCCTTGGAGCCTCATTCTTCTGGATTCTGTAAGAAGGGCACTTTCCTTCTCCAGATTAATAGTTTGATGGCTTTTTTTCTAATTGTTCTGCTTGTTGCTGTGAGTTAGATTGCCTGGAAGCAAAATTTGTGTGACTCAATCATTTGTATATTCTAAACAGAGATGGAGAGAGGGGAAGGAAGCAGCATGAATAAAATATAAAAATAAAATGCATTGCTTTGTCTGACCTGCTTTAAATGCCAGATTAATGTCTGCTTGATTTAGTTGGGTTTTTTTCCCTTGTTCATCTAACAAATGTTTTCATGGCACTGTGTTGAACGCAGTTTATTTTTACCACTAAAGCTCTGGATCCCAGTAGAGGTTATTAGTACTACAACATGAGCTCTAAAAGCTCAATACCATGAACACAAATCTTTTTAAAGAGAAAAGATTTCATGTGCATCACTCCTGAATCAATTTAACTCTAAAGCACCTTCTCTAAATTGGAATATGTTTCCTATTCATTTCTTGAGCTATTGTGTTTAAATAAAAGCCTCCTCATGGTCCATTTAGTTTTACTACCTGCACTTTAACCACTGGACCAAGGAACACAAAGACCTGGAAGTCATGATGCCTGCTCTCTGTACCCAGCTTGGTCATTCTCCTAGCACTCCCTGCTGTTTCAATTTCCTCAGCACAGAGGGAAGAGGTGATAAAATTTTCAGATATTTAAAGCAATTTATACTAACTCTGTGGATGTTATTAAATTTCAAAAGGTTGGCTTTTACTTTATCTTTTATCATAATATATTCCAGTGCAGGAACATTTTACAAATAATAAATTTATTGCAGCCCTTCTTGTAGAAAAAAAGGCAGAAGGGATCCCGTCCTATCGGCTTCTTTTGTCCAGAGAAGCTGTGGCTGCCCCATCCTTGGAAGTGTCCAAGGCCAGGTTGGATGGGGCTCTGAGCAGCCTGGGATAGTGGAAGGTGTCTCTGCCCATGGCAGGGGATAGAACAAGATGAGCTTTAAGGTCCCTTCCAAAAGAATATGGTTCAATTATATAATTTAGCTTTAAAACAGAGTGTTCTGCAGAGAATCATTAGTAGAACTGATTGAAATTTGCATTTCTATATTTTGGTTAAGTTTTGACATTTGTCTTTGTTTAAATGATGAATGAAAATCAGTTTGTGGAAGCAGTTTTCCTTTGGTTTTGTTTTGCAGGGCTCAGAAAATGTCATTGTAGAAAATCGCTTTAGGGAATTTGCCATTTTTAAATTGCACTTTGAAATATGAAGTGTCAACCAGAACATGGCATTTTAAAAAAATAAAGTTATAATTTAGTGATTCTCCACTACTAACAATAACAACATTGCAGTAATAGTTCTGCCTGTAGTCTACTTTGGTATGAAATAAAACATTTGAGGGTTTTTTAAGTATTATGGACAGTTGTCTCTTAATGAGAACTGAGATATCTTCTCTAGTAAACTAAACTGGTGTTACTTGTATTACTACAGCATAAATGCTCAAATGTTTGAGGGGGGATATTTCACCTGGTACAAGTTAGGTACTGTATTTCATAATCTTATGAAGAAAAGTTGTATTTCAGTATTGTAAGAAGACACTGAAATCATGCAATACATAATGAAGTTACAAATAGTGCAAAAAATAAAACCCCGTCCATAAGCACCAAAGCTGTTTGTAGGCAAGTTTTGAATAAATACCTTTCCTCTTTATCTGATCTTCCCAATCCTCTTGAGCCACTCTGATCATTCATCCATTTCCCTCCTTGTTTAGAGAGTTTCTTTAGCTGAGGTGCATGGCATTGTCATGCAGATTCACACATGAGATTCTCAGATGTGTCTAAATAGGAAAGCAGTAGCACAAGTTGGAGTCCTGGCCTCATCTGCAGCCACCTGATCTCATCTCCAAATTTCCCTTCAGCTGCTCCCCATGCCTCAACACACACTGATTTTGTAAGGAAATCAATCTGCCAGTTACAGAACACTGAGGAAACAGCAAGGTCACCTTAACTACACATATTTCAGAAAGAGTTCAGAGGTGCTTAAAATGTGTTGTAAAAGATTTTACAAGTCAAATTATGAATTGAGAGAACAACTCATCCAAGTGATTGTGGTGTCCTGTGTCCTGCCAGATGAAAGAGAACAAACAAATGAGAAAAACAAAGTAGGATAACCCTCATCTCTGCCAGTATTAATAAGTTAAATAAGAATTTGCACTGAGATAATCTGTGAACGTGTTGATCATTCTCAGGGAAGAAGAAGGATGGGAGGCACATGGGGTTTGTGTTGCGTGTATTAAATTTCTGTGACGTGCACATCGTGATTAGAGTGAATGATTAGTACAGTAATTAATATAGTTAGGCTTCCTCCTCCTCCAGTGGGCAGCTTCAGCCACAGCAAACCTGTCTTCACAGAGCCCTTCTGCAGCCCCTGAAAAGAGGGAAGCTCTTCCAGAGTCTGACACAGCGCATCCCTTCAGTCCTCAAAGGCACACAGGAACAACTTCTCCATTTTTCCTCAACCATAGAGCAATAATCTTATCCTGTATTCCACAGACACCTCTAAGAGTGCTGCAAGGTGTACCTCAGATCAGCAAACCTTTTCCACAGTGTATTTTAATTCAGTTTGCAGGATTTTTCACCTGCAGTAAGAAATCGTTAAGGACTGCAACGAAAAGAAATTGAAAATCACTGCTCTAGATGCAGCCTAATAAGATTGTCCTTGTGGATCTAAAGTCAGCTGCTGTGAAAAAGCCTTATATGCTGTTTTCCATTTTCAAAGCTGTGCAAACATGTGAGATTTAATCCACTGAATGAGCTCTGTGAAAGCTTAGATCTTCCTGCAGTGTTGCACTGTGTGGTCTGACACACTTACATAGCAGTTCTAGGATGCACCCAATTACCAGTGCCTTACTCTGTACTCTGATTTCAGCTTATTGCCCTACACTGCTTTGGCACATTTTCTCTCTCCTTTTATTTTTCCTTTCAAAAGGATTCTTTGCTGCCATCTACTTGGCACAGTCAATTACAGCAGCGCAAAACGCTGCCGAAGCAGAAGAGTAACATCCAACCTTCACTTGAATAAGGTGCAAAGCAACTGTACGAGTATTTCCCTGTGTTCTTTCTCTTCTCTTGAACACCTTTTAATGGCAGTCAAATTCTTCCAACAGAGCACTGAGGTGGTCATACTGCCTCTGCATAGTTCATCGAAAGCAGTTTTGGGAAGTGCTGGAGCAGGGCACAGCTCCTTTGAAATCTATGAAAAAGCATAGTGGCATTGTGCAGTTGAGTTTGGGGAGATTTATTTTCCACTTTGCTTTGTTGTGTATTCAGGTTTATTTTGTTGATAATGCAGGACAGCATCCGTGCAGGTCCAGATCTTTATTTCTTTCTGAAGCTAAGGAAAATATACCAGAGGGGTTAATTCACCTTTTTCACCAGCAGGGAGGAGTGGAGACACAGCGTAGACAAGGGATTCACCAGTGGAGTGCTCTCTCCATCCCGGGGCCCTGGAGGTGCACCCAGGAAATGCTAATGAGAGATGAGGAGGGTGTACCCACTCCCTGACCCTGATTAACGCAGCCCCAGCCCAGACAGATCAGTAACCTTCCAGCTCACCCATCCATCAGCAGCTCAGCTGGCTCTGCCAGTTTGTGCAGTGAGCTCCAATTGAGCTGGATGTAACAAAATACATCACTCGAGGAAACGAAGGCACCTTTCCCCTTGCTGAGTCCGTGTTTGCAGAACACCAAACATGTCACAACAGCCCTGCATGGTGGCTGTGGTTTGTTCTGTGGGAGCAAGAGGATGAATGGAAGGCAGTGTTTCAGGGTATGGCTGCTTTGGAAACCGTCCAACCAACCAAAAACCAGCCCCAAACAGAAATAGGAGGTGTTCATGCTACATGGCTTAGGCAGGTCATGTTAAATGACAGTGATCAGGCAACCCTTGTTTTATCAGGGGTTAAAAGCTTGAGCTGTCACAATTAATTTGATATAGTGGATGGGTGGTGAGAGAAGTTATGCCTCATATCTAAAATTATAGAGATTGGGAGATTGTAGGGTTTTTCTTCAACAATGACTCTCAGCCTAAAGAGCAGGAATAGCAAGAGAGCATTATCACAGGTGCTGTATTGCCTGTTGTATGATTACCAGGAATGGATTTGATGCATGCTATCACTAAGCAGCACTAATGATGAGTCACTGGTTTTGGAGTGGTTTGGCTGACAAGGAACTTGAAGAGTTAAAAAATTATTTTAGCAAGGGATACAAAGGATGCTGTCTCTTCCAACCTTTTTTTAAATTTTAAAATTTATTTCTATTTATTTATTTATTTATTTATTTATTTATTTAAATCAGTAGTTTCAGTTTATCTGGTCTGTTCCTTTCCTAGGAGGGATGTTCTGTGCAAAGAAGATGCTTGTCATCATCTACACCTGTTGTATCATCCTGGTTGGTGATATCCCACAATAAACTCCAGAGGGTGTTCCAGAAAGAAAGCTCTCCCACATCTTAATAGGCTGCTGAACTTTTCTACTTTCCTGATTTGAGCTTAAGACCTGCAGCATGAAAGAAGATACACTTGACCAGCTTCTTTACAGGATTTGTGTGTGAGGAGAGTAAGAGGAGGAAAGAAGGAATGACAGAATGCCCACAAAATAGACAGAAAAGCCCCATAAAGCATCTAGAAAAGGCAGCAGACAAGCAGGAAAAGTGAGGATGGTTGAGAAGCATGAATTGCTCTGGGACTGGCAGGAGGAGACTGTTGGATGGCACAGGGCTCCATGCAACTTGTGAAGGAAAAGTCAACACACAAGAAAAGCTATTCTATAAGGGATGTGCTGTTCTCTCCCTTCTCCTGCATCAGGTTACATCACAGGTGGCTGACTGACATACAAGCACTGCTGTCAGATCTCATTAGACTTTTATCCTTCACTGTAGCACCTCTTCTTTGCTCTTGGGCTTCCCCAGAGCCACAGGGGCTCTACAGCCTTTCTCCAGAGCTGCCTTTGGAGTCCAGGGCTGAGGAGGGACATGGCATGTGCCAGGTGCAGGACTTTCTGGTAACTCAACACATGCTCAGAAGATGGATTAGAGGAATGATTTCAATGCTGAGCACAGAGACAGATGCTGGCCAGATCCCAGAGGTGTTCCAGATCTTCCTCAGTGCCTTGGTCCTGGAGGAAAGTGGCTTCCTGATGTCTCTGTAGGCCTATAAGGTGTTGATCTGAGACCATTGGAAAGCTGAGAGAATATTTTCATGTGGCCACAGTATCTGAGCTGTAGAGGAAAAATACAAGAGGATCCTGATGCAGTTTTGTGGCCCGAGCAATACAGTATGCTGCTGACCAAAGAAATTGTCACACAGTGAGGGACTGCAAGAATGATGAGCACCATGGCACTTCTCCTAGTTCAGGAACAACCTAGAGCCAGAAAGAAGCCCTGGAAGAAGAATTGCACAGAAGGAGGGGACAGGAGAAAAACCAGAATTCCTGGTGAGTGAACCCTGACATTCAGGACCTGCCTGACCTTCAAGCTGGGTGAAACAACAGTGAGGAATAAGTCTTGAAAAAAGCTGTCTTGTACTCCAGAATAACTCACACCTCCTCTGCACAGCCTCAGTGTGGTATTATTATTTTTATTTTTTAATAATAAAACCTTGCTTGCAGCGGTCAGGTAGTATTTTCAACTGCAAGGCTGGAGAGTGCCAGGTCTCTTGTCAAAAGTGTCTAGTACAGGACTTCCACATCTGTGGATCTCCAGATGTGGAGATACATAGAGGACTTTGCTTTTACAAGGAGACTTCTAAAATTGCCTTTGGAAAAACAATAAAATAAAGGCTTTTTAAAAAAAATGGAAATTAATAGCATCATGTGCTGTACTTTCTTCTCCTGCTTAGTTTATAAATAAACAGAAGACAAAATAAAATCTTATGCCATCAAATAGAATGGAAAAAAAACATATTGGAGCATAAAGTGAGTTTTGAGCTCAGTCTGATAATTAGAAGACTATTCTTTATCTTCATAGTTCTGGGAATATTAGAAAATCAATCTAAGCCAATACAGCAGAAACAAACATTAGGCTTTTGTTTATGTAAAGCAAAAGATGTACATTAAACAGAGACAGACATTACTTTTACCATTTGTTATAAAAAGGCCAAGCTTTGGTATTAACTGAAAGAAACTGGCCAAGTAATGAAATTTCAGTGACAGATCTATCTCTGCTTTTATTAACAGTGTCCCACACCCACCCCTACCCCACCATATAACAAGTGATGAACAAGATGGGTGACAGACACCACATCTTACAATAATCCCTTGTAAAAGCTCTGGAAGTGAAACCAGCACAATTACATCAGTGATGATTTACACATCCCTGGTGGATGCTAACAGACAAGACCTGACACAGCCCAAAGCTAAAAAGTGCCAGCTGCTCTAAGAACAGCTTCAGCATGAGTTTCCTTGGAAGGGTACCCAGGAACAACCTTCTCCTTGCAGGGGATAAGTAGCTCTGAAATGCAAATGCCAGGGCAAGCACAACAGAGTCATGCTGAAGATTGACCAATTCCCCAGGCCCTGCACTGTCAGTGGGAAGGAGGAAGGGATTGGAAAAAAAAAAGTGGTTTTATGGACTTCTTTTACTTCTCATTATCCTCCTCTGATTTTGTTAGTGATACATTCACTTTGTACTTCTAAGCTGAGTCTGTTTTGCCCTTGGAGTGCTTTTCTCACAGTCCTTATCTCAACAAAGGAAACCTTGATTAAATTTTTCTCTCCTCTGCCCAGCTGTGGCAGGGGAGGGTGAGGGAGTGATTTTCACGGGTGCCTGGCATTTGGCCAGTGTCAAACCATGACAGCCTGAGATTTGATTTAAGGCTAAATGTGGAATTTCCCTTAGGCCTGGGGTTGGGATTGCTCACATGGCTTTGCCACCCAGAAGTCAGAGAGGGACTTTAACAGGGCGTGCCCTGCTCAGAGAGGTACACTATTTTTGCCACATAATTCTGGTTTTACCGGATTTTTTTTAAAGTTCTTTGTTTCAAAGTGAAGACAGATGAGCTGCTGAGTTTCAGCTAATTTACTAAGATGCTGAGTGGGGCTCTGAAGCTGTTTGGTGATGATTGCTGCAATGAGCTCCTGATGGTACCACATCACAGTGGCTGTAAATGAACTCCACTTGTTCATCTCTTGCTGAAACTTTGCCTACCAGCAAGTAAATCTAAATAAAATAGTGGGAGAGCTGCTAACATTGTGATGTTCCTCTGGAGACTGCCTAGCCCAAAGCCCTCCTCAAAGCAGGGTCAACCAGGCCAGGTTGCCAGGAAGATAATTTGAATCCTGTTTCAAATAGCCCCATGGAAGGAGAATCCATAATCTCTCTGGGAAATCTGTGCCTGTGCTCAATCACTCTTGGATAAAAGCACTTTTGTCTTCTGTTGAAGTGACTTTTATTCTTTTCTTTTTCTTGCAATTTGTGCTGATTATTTCCTGCCCATTACTGGGCAGCCCTGAGAAGAGCCTGGTTCTCAGCTGCCTCTCCCTGCTGCCAAAACTCCCCCTACTGCAGCCCAGGGAATCTTTGCCCTGCATGGCTGCGAGTGCCCATTGCTGTCTGAAGTTGGTCTTGTCAAGTGTGAAACATCTGCCCAAGTAATTTTATGTGTGGACCCTTCCTTAAAAAAAAACAAACAAAAAAACCCCAAACCCAGACATAATATCTGTTTAGTTATAAACAGGAATTAATATAAGAAAAAAATACAGAGAAATAGAGAAGAATTTTTTTTCCTTTTTCCTTTTCAGTCTCTTAGTATTCAATTGTATTAAAAAGATACAATGGTTAAGGAAATGCAAATAATGAACATTAGAGCCCAGATGTGGGTCTCTGGTACTTAGTAATTTCATTATTCCATTTTGAACTCAGTGTGAATTAACTGTCTATATTTGGTTTGGGGATTTGAACTCCAGCTTTGATTTTCTGGCCTACATTTCACACTAGTGAACTCTTCAGCACCAGAGGAGCACTATCTGGTGGCTAAACCTTTCAGTATCCAGTAGCTGGAGTTAAAGATTTCTTGGTGTTATCCCTGCCTCTGTATGAATCTTTGTACTGTCCCCCCAGCCTAGGACCCCACCTGTCCACCACAAGCTGATCCTTAAAATAAAATTTAAAAAAAAAAAAAAACAAAAAAAACCAAAAAACCACAAAAAACCAAAAAACAAAACAAAACAAAAACCCCCCCCCCCAAAAAAAAACCCCAAAAAAACCCACCCCAAAACCCACCAGAAGTACAGGTCTTTCCACAGGAATTTTGAATGGATCACATTTATAAGACCTCCTTGGGGAAAAATATACTTTTGGTCTGGAATTAGGCAAGTACCACTGGAGCAGCACTGCTCCATAGCATAGCTGGATTTTTCATATGAGCCATCTTTCAGAGCTGTGTAAATAAAGAATAGTGGATTCTAGTATTTAAGTGGCCTACAGAATTACTTGAGTGATGTCCACCCACTATTATTATACATACCTCCTCTCTATGGACACAGATGCTAATGCTTATGTTAGCAGGTCTAAATTTTCTACTGCCATTTATCAGGAAGTGAGCACTAAGTTGGATTTGGGAGCAGGTCCAAATTCAGCCAAGGCAGTTTATTTTCCAAAGAAAATACTGTTGACAATAGAATTGGAGTTTACAGACTGGATCTTCTGAATGCACAGAGACATTCAAAAGCTGCTCCCTAAAATATGGAGTAAATACACAAATTGGCCTCTACATACCATCCTAACACAGTCCCTGTGTACATTAGACTGTACTTTCTCTGGTGCTTTTGAAAAAAGGCCCAGGGTGAGGGATTTCAGCAGCTCACAAGGTTTAATGTTGCATGGCACAGTCTGATTTTTTTTGCAGGTTTATATTGGCCAATATTTATTGAATTTTATTGAAGAGCTGTATTTTGTTTACATTCTGGCTGGGATTTTGAGATCCCTTCACCAGACACCCACAAATACCTAAGTACTTCTAAAAGTACAGGTTGTGCAAAAAGAAGCAAGAGACAGCCTGTCAAAGCCACGTTAAAGGGAACAGAGCTTTACTGAAACTCTGACAGATCCAAGGAGCCCCATGATCCTGTAATTGTGGTGGCACTGAGGGGCTTTGCAGGATCTGCCCAGCCTTGGTAATTTTGCACAGGCTGTAGGAGAAAGACCTGGCAAGACCTAGGGAGGTTTCTGGAGCAAGGAAAGAGGAAGAACAAGGCTAAAGCTGGGCTGAGATTCCTTCTTTCTGCACAAACCCAACTCAAACAGAACAGCAAAGAGCCCATCCAACCTAAAAATCTCTCAAGGAGCAAAATCAAAGCAGAACAACAATAGGAAAAGAGCCTTGAAAACTTCTTGCTTCTTAAAATAGCTCTTCCCTGTGTGCCTGTTCCCCCTCCCTCCCCACCATTTATTGGCAGCTGTAGAAAGTAATTAAAAAGGGACTTTCATGTTAGGACAAACATGCAGAAAGGAAAACATTTTACGTTTTTCTTTGCCAGTATGTACATTTCTGAGTAAATATTATTATTAAAGACACTTCCATGAGCGACACAACTTCTCCTGGAAGCCAGATGACTTTTTCTGGTTTTATTCTGCAGTTGACAAGATGATGTCTGGTTACAGTAGAGTAATAAAGTGATTATTCCCTCATAAAATTATAAGGCAAGGCTTCATTTTGCAATTATCCATTAACAGAGTGAATGAGGTGATGTTGTAAATCAGAAAGAACATTTATCAAATGTCAATCACTACAACATATTTCGTGAAAGGGAAAACCTGCTTAAGACTTTTTTGAAGACTTGTGCTTTTCATTTTTAAATTTGATTTAATTTTAATTTTGATACCAAAAAGCATGACAGAAAAACACTAAAACCAGCAAACAAAACCCCCCAAAGCCAACATCAGTTTAAGAAGACTTTTAAAAACAGAATATACAGCAAAAATCCTTTCCAGAAAAAAATTTATCTGGACCAAAGTATCAGGACCACTCCTGGTCAGACTTGTGCCTAACCCATTCAGAATCAGTGGTCTCCTCGAAGGATTTCTTTTATTTTCTTACTGTTACTGCACATCCCAATCTTCCACTTTAGCTTACTGCTTGTTTTGTGATGGAAAATTGTCCTTCCACAAGGGCAGCATGAGCTTTATTTTTATAAATATCCACCTTCATGATCAAGATTTATGTTTATAAAAATATTTGTACTTTCCTCTAGGAGAGGAAAAAGTATATTTTATAATTAGGCAGGAGCAACAAGCAAGATGTGCGATTGCATTATTAGCATGTGTGAATTCAGAATAGGATGCCCTGTGAAACTTTGCTTGGGAAAAAAATGTCCTGGGCTTGCACAGTAGGTGAATGTTAACTTGCCAGCTCTTGCCAGTCTCAAAATACCAAGAGTTACCATATTAGTTCACTGTGGGTCAGAGTCATTTCCCAGCAGTGGGCACTCGTGTGTTAGTTAGGTCTCACTGAGGCATCAGCAATCCCTGGGCCTTTTCCACATGTTCTTCTCTTCCAGACAGGTTAGCATAACAGCAAAGGGACATATAAAGAAATAAAACAGCATTAGAGAGGTTTTTATTTATGCATCTGCACAAATATATCTGTGCATGTGTTTATCCCCAACAACAGGCTTACCTTCTTTACTGACTTTCACGATTACCAAATATGCAAATTCATTAACCCAGAGAGATTAAAATATATCCTAAAAATGTTTATTTGTGGCCGATTTTAAATTTATAGCCTTTAAAATAGCCCCTAAGATTAGAGAAACTGTTCAACCTAATTCCCTTCTAGTGCTGCACACCAGAGTTACATTCTAACACATAAGATAAAAGCAGGTGCTTTGCATTAAAATTCCTGGACACCACCTCTGACACAATAATTACACTGAGGTTTAGTCTTTGGATGCTGCTACTTTGAATAAGCAAACTGAAGTTTGTTTAAGTGCTAGTTTAACCAAGTGAGGTTCAGAACATGGTCTGGAACCTGCATAAGAGTAGGTGCTGCTTAGCCAGAGGCTACAATTTGCAGTATGTGGCAACCTGTTACTTCTGTTCAAAAGGCTTTTTGTTTGTCCTTTAGGACTCAATAGTTTTGTACTTTTGAACAAAATAATGCAAATTTACTGTCTCTTCCGACATTGGGGAAATGCTTGTGAAGTATTCCTCTTAGTGAAGTGCCAGTAATTAATAAATGTCTTTTTCAGTTTGAGCATTTCTGTTAACAGGGTGCAGCCATTATAGCCATTAGTGCATACCAAAGCAGCCATGAAGCCACCACCCTTTAAGAGTGAATTTGTGACCAGCTGATGAGGTTTTAAGTGTGTGATGCTCCCAAAAAGGTTAGTCCTGCCCTCCCTCTGCTCACAAATACCAAGAAAAGAGTCCTTATTGTGGCATTTCTTTCCTCATCTTCTGTGGACAAATGGGATGTGCTGGGAGTGGCCTGTAAGTCCCCAAGGCAGCTCAGAACACCAGAGGCTGTGACAGAAACAGCCACTGTGGGGTCAGCAGGGAATGAAACTCCCAGGAGCACCTGTCAGATCCCTCGTGGGTACTAATGCCAGCTGTAAATCCAGTGGGTGCTGAGTGAGATGGGTGTGGGTGGGTGATGGTCCCTGAACCCCAGAGGGACTTTTGCTTTGGCTGTACCCACTGTCCTTTGTCATGTGTGACCACGTGAGCCTCCCTGCATGGATACCCTGTGGCAGGGACCTGCTGGACAAATGACCACTGCTGGTGGATCTTGCCCTGGGTGCTCAGCCTCATCTGCAAGCTGGTAACCAACACTGTGGGATGGTTCAGGCCCAGTCAGGCCATCTGGATCTTTTAAAGTCTTTAAATAAGTCCTGTAAGTCACCCCTCACCTTCAGGCCACACTGCTGTGTGAAGGGAATTTCATGTATAACATTTGGCCTTCTGCAGGTTGGCTCACCTTGGCACTCTGGATGCACAGAGGACACACCTTACCCTCAAACCTTCCAAAGAAGCAGGAGCAGACACTCTGTGCTTGCAGGCAGCCTGTCAGGCTCTCACAGCTGCAAACAGCTTCAGTGTTCAAGGCTAGGCTTAATTTGGGTCATCATTGGGCTGGTCAGGTTCAGTTCTGTGATCTGGGCTGGCTTGCCCACTAACATTTAATATTGCTATATATACACCTGCAGTCACAGCCATTATGTACAGACACAGGTTTCTTTTATAGCTGTGTTTTTCTCTGCATGTACTTCAGCACTTTTCCTGGTGACAGTTTTACTCTGATGAAAACCACGCTCCTGAAGAGCTGCCACAGGAGGGCTCTCGTGTTTAAGGTTTCCAGATAGGAGCACATTGGCAGAGGATGCAAAGGGCTTTATGTCCCTTCACTCCTTTCAGCACTAGGGAGGTCTGGCTCACACATATCTGGGAACAAACAGTTGTACTTTGAGCCACTCACAGTGGCTGCTATCACAGGCTATGTTACACTGAAGCTCACCCTCCATGTCTGTCCCACTATATCACTGTTCTCCTGGCCTTCATCATTTCCTTATATTTCCAAACTTAAAATCCTGGTGTGGTAAGTTGAATGATATTCTTAAAGAACATGATGGAGGCCTGTAAAATGAATTTGCCTAATTCACTTTCACCAGCCGAAGCAATTTCTCTGCTCCAGCTTAACCAAATGCAATTTCTCTTCCTGGTCTTCTTATCAGATAGGACTAATCCTGCTGGATCACTCTGAAGCAGCTGAATGATTCAGGAAGCAGTTCCAGCAATGCTACAGACCCCTGGTCTGTTCAGTTTGGGGTAAGAGAGCTCAGCAACAACAAAGATTCTGGCCCAGGATCCTCACAAAGTTTAGCTCCTCAGACTTGTTTTGTAAAACAATTTCCTGTCCAAAGATGCAAACACTAAATACCTTCTTTGGAAAAGGCTAGAAGATAAAGAGCAGAAAAAAAAGAGATGTGGAAATGTGAACTTCTACCTTTTTTTTTTTTCCCTTCTTTTTCTGTATGAAAATTTCTAGCCCATCTTAAAACTTCTAATACAAGATCTTTCCATGTCTTTCTCACTAAGTCAGTTTTTCTCTAGACTCAGCAAAACAAGCTCCATTTATTAATGTGAGCTTGTCCCAAGATCTGGTTTTGCCAAGCCTTGAGCATTAGAAATCCCCTAAAAATCCTTTCCTTCTCATCCATCCTCCTAGCCTTCCTCTCCCACAACATACACAAGGCACTTCCTTAAGGTTTGCTCTGAGATCAGAATTTCCTCAGGATGTTCAGCCTCAAAGCTTAAGAAACACTGCAACACATTAGTCACCTCCCTCACCACAGTTCCCAAACACCAGCAAGCCAGACTTCCAGCTGATGCAATTCATCAGCATTACCCTGTCAAATTTCACTGAGGATCTGATCCACGACCACTTGCTGACCTTGTTTTGTGGGTAACCAGAGAAGCACTCGGTGCAAAACAAAAGTGGGAGAAACTCATCCTGTATGCTTAGGGTCATCTGAAGATTAAATTTTTACTTGGGGTCAGATGCAGATAAAAAGAAGGGGATATGTGTGTATGCCTATTATTGAGATTTGTAGAAATGTGTTGATAATGGTATTATCCTGTAGGAATATCTCTTTGCCTTTTGTGTCCCACACTACTAGAAATAAAAAAAGCATGCACAAGAAACGTCAACAGAGGGAGTACACACCCCATGTTATTTACTTAATCATGTGTGAGACCTCTGCAGTGGATATAATTCACCCAAGGGGATTTAATTTTTTCTTTCCCCTTGTGTCTTCTCTATATTTCCAGGCTTTCAACGCCATTTGCAAGAGGACAGTTTGTACAGCAGAGCTGTGCTGTCTGTCCTGACGTGGGGCAGCTCCTGCCCCTCACAGCACAGGCCACAGGGTAGGGACTGTTCGTGTTGCTTACGCAGTGGTGACACTTACATTCCTCTGGGTAGCAACATATTTGCATTCCCAGCACATTCCAAAAGATAACACCAGCACTGTGGTAAAATGCTATCTAACTCCATTGTCACCTAAGTCAGCACAAGCAAAGGCTGAAATCAGAGTAAATCTACAGGGAATCATGTCCTTAGAAAATTCCTATCAGCTTCCTTGTCAAAGCCCAGCTGTGTTTTCTGCTCATGTTTTTCTCACTGGGTGTGCAAGTTAATATATTCCTAAATAATTTTCCAGAGAAGTTTTGTTTTGTTTTCCAGTTTCACAGAATGGTCGAATAGATTTTCCTCAGACTTTCTCCCAGAAGCCATTGGCTGAGCATAGTGATGGAAAATTTCAGCCTAGAAAGTAGAACCTTTCAGAAACTCAGGAGCAAGGGAAAACACTGGACTTGGAACAAAAACTGTTTTGAAGCCTTAACTACAATACTACGTCAACACCCATGTGGGTGCTATGGTACAGACATAGCATTGATTTACACACGCAAGTTTTGAAGCTGAGGCAATCGGTGTTAGTTATTTTATGGACCAGTAACACAAGAAAAACAGAAGATGCACACAGCTGGGTTGTGTTTTTGGCCTGATTTGACTCACCAGACTTTCTCAGGAAATGCTTGAGCGTGTTTCATTCAGTAGGTACAGCCGACAAGCCTGGACAGAGCACCCCTCTCCTGTTTGATGTGGTTCCTAGGGCTTGCACATCCTTTGTATCACATGGGCTCGTGGGTGCTCAGGGCAAAATGAAATTGGCTGATGATTAAATGGCAAGCAAATACAGTGGCACCCTCCAAAAATCCTCTGATACTCTTAGAACATACAAATCAGTGCCCGGGTGACAAACTCATCTCTCAGTTCACTTCCCAAAACCACATGATGGTGCAGAGGATGAGAAGGAGCAAATCTAAGGCAAGACACTTGGTAAGCACTCACAGAATTTAATCCTCTGCAAGGACACCATCTTTCATCTTCAGTATGAGAATCAGGAGAGAACTTGCTTGTGGGGGCAGGCAGCAAAATAATTTTGAATCATCCTGGATGTGTGATGTAGCCTTCCCATTTTGCTTTTCACCCTCTGTGGAAAACTCCTGCTGATAGGTAAGAGAGGGTTTGCTAACACAGCCTTAGCCATTGGACTGCAACTCACACTGCTTCATATGGAAGAACTCTGAAGCCTAATTGTACAAGAAAAGTGCTCACAGAGTAGCAATTACTGTGTCTTTCCATGCTGTGGAACAATTATTGCTCTCTTATAATACCAGCAGCAGCTCAAGAGAAACCCATTTGCTGCTGATGCAGTTTGAAGCAGGAAAAATAGTTAACTCAAACAGAAGCAATCCAAACAAAGTGGCCTTTGGCCTCAGTGGCCAGAGCTCCTGTGTTAATTTACAGCTTGGACCACCAGTTGCCAAGATGCTTTTTAGTCTTCAGGTTGGTGAAGCGGTTTTGGATTCGGTGCAGAAGGTGGTTATTTTTTTGAAAGCTTTGATCTGTAATGAAAAAAATACTTTTTCATTTTACATTTAAAAGGCAGAATATCTAGCTGTTCCTTTGAGAGTAGGAGAGGGATTGATTCTTGCATAAGCTTAGCATAAATACCCAGAAAAGAGAAAATATATGTTCCCTACCCTAAATGCTTGTGGTTGCTTTGTCATTCTCGTTTCCTATAGAGGGTGCCCTTGTTTCAAAAATTCCCCAGTCTGGGGTTTCTTTCGTCAAAGGGTTGCCTTTAAAGCAGGTCTTCAAGTTAGGTGGTCCAGTCCAGTTAGTAAATGCTAAGCAAGGTAGAAGACAGCATGATTAAACAAGATAACATTACTTATTTTCCCTGCTGTACAAGTCAAGAGTACTGCAGACATTAAAGATCAGGCAGCAGCAGCTGCTCTCCTTGGAGTCTCTCATTACACAGACCCTGCACAGAGCCTCACCAACAGGCTAAAACCACTTTTCACAGTTTCATTCTTTCTTTCCTTTGAAAGGGAAAAACCAAAGGACTATTTACATTTGCATTTTAAAGTCCATTTATACAAAAACCTTCCACTTGGTACTGAATGTTGGAAAGAAGCTGCACTTGATATTTTTAAGACTTTACAACAAGGTGCATTTTAAACAAACCAAATAAAGTACAATCAAGCATTGGGTAGGTTTTTCTACTGTCACGTTGGCAGTGATGACTCAGTGCTGGAAGAGGAGATGTTTGATCTCTGCAGCTGTCCAGCCCAATAACCTGCACATGATCTCCTCCTTCCTGCAGAGCCTTCCATTTAAAAGGCAGCAGGATATTACTTGAGGGAGATGCTGGCACAAAAGGCACAGCCACTTTCCATTCCTCTCTTCCCTTCCGTTCTTCCCTTCACTGTTTCTGTAGATTATGAAAATTGCCATCAACTGTCCTCAACAGTTGTCCTCCTTCTTCTTCACCAGAACCTGGTGTCATGAAGCCTGTATCCCAGTTCTATCCTGACATTCCATATGGATGCATTTTTTTAAGTGCTCAGACTTGAATGATTTTGAAAGGAGATAGCAAAAACGACATCGGGTTCCTGGAAGTACAGTTGGCTAAGCACTCTCAGTATTTGAGAATCTCACAGCTAAACATGTCTGCATCTGCCTTAGAGAAGAGGCAGTTGGTGGAAACCCACCCCACCCCCAAGATCCAGCTGCAGGCTGAGGAGAAACCAAACTCTCCCACCGCTTCAGTTTCCGGCTGCTGCATTTGCAAGTGACACTCCTGGCTATGATTTCTACCAGTGTTCAGCAGCAGCTGTGCCCCCAGCTGGGAGCTTTCACTTTCTATTTTTAAAATCAGTGAAATCAGGAGCATATGTGGCCTGTAATTTACCATGTATTTTTAATAATAAAATCCACTCAGCAGCATATCAGTCTGTAATTCTATGCAATAGATACTTTGCTCCCTAGGAGATCATTTATCAGGGTTTAATATACCTGCTTCTATTGGGGGACTGATGTCCTCTGTAATTTGCCATCATCAATGTGTACAGTGCATCACACAAAAACCTAAATCATACAGAGTTTGGTGCCCAGGACCAGGTTCAGAAGGAATTAAGTGAAAATAGCTTCTCACTTTGGTGCAAAATTGGAAACAGTGCATGAGAGTCAGTTAAATCACAGATATTCTCTTATTCCTGGGTTGTGACAACAGTTAGTGAATACAATATATTTTGAATCACATTGTGAATTTAAGTGGTATATTCATTTAAGTGCACATGTATTTTAAGCATTATTATATTTTCAGGTGGCAACTATCTCTAGCTAGAAGACAAAATGCAGTAGGAGAAGAAGGAAGAAAAAAAAAGTAGATAATATCTGGCTAAGGGCGAAAAGAAAACTGAGATGAATGGCAAAGAAACACTATAGGGGGTATAATTTTTGTTTGCCATAAACAATAAGACAAGTCTTTGGGACTTAGAGAGTCAATTCATAATGTTTTGTGTTTTTTCTCCTTGTGCTTTAGAATTAAGATTACATTTTTCATTCCAGAGTGGTGTAAACCACATGTGCTACAGCCTAATCTGGGTGTTCATCAGGACTAGGCCTGCTTCTGACTTAGGCTGCTCTAATGTTTACATCAAAAGTTTTGAAATAATTTTTTGTTGAAGGCAGTAGAGTTACATGTGTAGCCTGTAAGAAAAGCTAGAATGGCAAATCATACAGGTCTTGAAAGGAATGCAGGTTGTTTCAAACATCTCTACACAGGCAGGTAAACAACTAATTATATAGGAGCTGTTCTGGTGTTCCCATGTGTGTAAAGGTTCTATTTCTTCCAAGGGAACTTTTTATGCTGTCTTCCTATGTGAGTTTAAAAGGCTACCCATAGCTTTCTATCCTCTCTCCCAGGGATGCTTAGAAGACTTGAGTAGGCTTATGAGGTTCTGTTTATGAGTTATCTCTGATGTTCAAAGAGTGCCTACTTCTCATTTGCTTTGCCTTATTATGATCTGCTGTAATCAGTTAAGCCTTTAAGGTTTCCCTTGGGGACCATCCATCCTCCTCAGGGGTGCCAATGCAGAGGATACATGTGTCCCTGAGGTGCCTCTGACTTGCAAAGGCACCAGGTCTTGCAAAGGCTTCTCACACATTCTCTGTATATTTGCTGTCAGACTATGCCCAACAGGCTTTCCTCCTCCTGGAGGTGTTATGTGGACTAAAACCTGCTCAGGTCTCCATTCCTGGTGTACCTGATGGTGGCCTGATTATCACTCATGGAATGAAACTGAGCTATGGTTGTTGGTGATCTCCTTTCATAACCAATCAAGTTTCCATTCAGATTCTCAGTAGTGTTTATATTGTATTACTGCACTATATTGTTGTTGTTGTTGGAATGGAGAGTGGAGGAATGGGTAGAAAAATCCTGCCTACCTACCTGTGTAGAAGTTGTCATATCCCATTTATAATTTCACTACAATAGGGCATGGAAAGGGACAAGAATAAGTGTTTCAGGGCCTTACATCAGGATCTGTGAAACAATATCTTTGACTTGGAGGCTTGAGTATGAGTGGGATGGGCAATGAATGGGCAGGACAACCAGGGAAAGCTTCTGCCTACTCGTAGGTATACAGAGAAGCCTGCATCGAAGACAGACAGGCCTTTGCCTTTCAACAGCTCTGAATTCATGTGAAATAAAGTTATGTCAAGCAGAGAAGACTGGATCCTTTTGGCAAAGACCAGGAGGGGAACAAAACTGATTAGAATGATGTGGACAAAGTTGCTAAGTTTAATATCTCTAGACCTTGGAGCCAGAATTATTTTCCAAGTGCAATCTTCCCTGCTTTGAAGCTTCTGGGAATGGTATTGCTGACAGGTTTAACCCAAAGGTTAGCTGGTGAAAAACAGACACAACCTCATAGCATCATATTTGGCTTCTACTCAGTCATCAAATTGTATTTGTGTCTTATTCATTTCTCCCCTCAAAATATTTCCAGTTTTCATACTCAGCCAGTTATCTGTAAAACTCACCAGTAGTAAAAGTTGCACTGGGACCAGTACTGTTTGATGTCTTCCTTAATGGCATGGACAAAGGGATCAGGTACACCCTCAGCAGGTTTGCAGATGACATGAAGCTGAGGGGGCAGTGGCACACCTGAAGGACATCCAGAGGGACCTGCAGAAGCTCAAGAAGTGTCCCATGGGAGTTCCATGAGGTTTAACAAGAACAAGGGCAGGTGCTGCACCCAGGTCAGGACAACCCCTGGGATCAATCCAGGCTGGGGATGAGCAAATGGAGCAGCCCTGGCAGAAGGACCTGGGGGTGCTGCTAGCTGAGAGCTGGGACTCAGAGACCCCCTGTGCTGGGCAGAGCCCCCAGGGTGGGGGGGAGGGGAGGGGGAATCCTGCCCCTCAGCCCTGCTCAGGTGAGACCCCCAACCCTGCAGAGCTGCCTCCCTGGGATCCCAGCACAGGAAGGACAGGGAGCTGCTGGGGCCAGTCCAGAACCAAGATGATCAGAGGGATGGAGCAGCTCTGCTGTGAGGAAAGGCTGAGAGAATTGGGATTGTTAAGCCTGGAGAAAGAAAGGCTCCAGGGCACCTATCAATACTTAAAGGGGGCCTATAACAAAGGTGAAGGCAAACCTTTTTATCAAGGACTTTTGCAACAGGACAAGGGAGGATGTTTTTAAACTCAAGGAAGGTCAATTTTTATTAGATTTGAGGAAGAAGTCTTTTACAATGAGAGTGGTAACACCAGAATAAGTTGATCAGAGAGGTGGTGGATGTCTCATCCCTGGAAAAATTCAAGGTTCAGTTTGGATGGAACTCTAAGCAACCTAATGTGGTTGAAGATGTCCCTGCTCATTGTAGGGGAGGGAGGAGTAGCTGACCTTTAAATGTTCCATCTGATCCAAACTATTCTATGATTCTATGATCCCTGTCTGGGGCACCACTTATTCACAAGAGCAGTGCTCATCATTCACAACCATCTGCTCAGTTCTGCTCAGAACTTAGTAAACAAGGCTCTGGAGAACCAAGGAAATGCTTTGGCTTTTATAACATTGAACTGTTCTGCTCTAGCACCATCTGATGTAGATATGGTCGACTCACTTAAGAGACAGAAGTGGAAACTGAAAAGTAGCTTGGCTAATAATGTCCCATGCTTGACCCTGATTTGGCAGTGGAATAGATAAGATAATGTAATAGAGTTTTTCCATCTCTGGTTTCTAAAGTCACCGTAGGAAATAGTGAATCAACAGGTTAGCAGATCCTTCTGTTATTCTGTTTTTCTGGCTCCTTTATTTGCTCTGTATCTCCTGGTTAGCCTAGGAGTAAAAGAAAACCCCAAAACATATGATGCAAGTAGGGAGACACAAAAGTCTGAGAAAAATTAGGTTAAATAAAAAATTCTTATAACACTCTTCAGAATGTAATCAATTCTGAGCTGTGCTTCAGGTTGTCTGGGGGAAAAAAATCTTGGTTCAAACATCTTCCTGAACCAGGCACATGAAATCAGGAACAGCTTTCATCCATGTAAAACACCTTCCATATCAATAGCAAATTGACTCATTGAGACCACAAAGGTAGCATCCTTCCCAGAGGTGGACATGCATGAGGATTGCCTGATTTTTGTTAGTTAGGACAGGAAAGTGAAGGATTAGTGGTTGAAGTAACAGTTAGTCAAAGTCCTGGGATAATTTGTGTGCAGAGATGCACTCAACATTGCCAATGCATGAGAAAACTCCTGGGGTTTGAAGCCTGAAGCTTTCCTGCACAGAAGTTGCCAACTGGTTTAGTTTCTTTGACAAACACAAACCTACAAGGAGCTAAGAAGAAAGTAAGTTATTTATAGTCACTTTTTGACATGAGGTAGAAGTTCAGCTCATTTTCCTGGCAATGAAACAGTCTCAAAGCAGCCATTTTCTGTGTCCCATTTATAATGATATTACAAGAACAAAAAAGACAAAAGAACCCACCTATCTCATGTAATGTGACCATGAGGTGCTTAAACCCTCTGGTAAAAGAAGAAAGAGGAATAGAGGTGGAATTTTGGGACAGAGACTTCCAAAAGTCAGAACTACTGGTAGAAAAGAAAGAATCCAGACCAAGGCACCTCTATTTTTATCTCCTCTTATGCCAGAGGAGGCTACTATACTCCAACAAACAGTGGAAGGGCAGAGGTATAGAGGAGACTGAGTAAAACTAAATGTGAATGCTGATGTCGGCAGCAGGTAAAGCAGCACAGAGCAGAAGGTTCCAAGTTGCTGCAGTCAAGCTGGCACATCCACATGGCACAAAGCCTTTCTGTGGTACTAGATCAGGTCCAGAAGTACAGCTCAGCAGCCTCAGCTCTCCTGCTCGTTCCATGGCGCAGTAAAAATAAACCCATTGTACCACCAGGGCTGGAACGCTGAGCCATTATTTTTCTTTCATAATGTCTGTTTCCAAGCTGGCTGTGCCTCTGTGCAAGGTGTAATGTGGGTAATTCACTGTGAAACACTGGCAGTGAGTGGGTCATTTTCTAGGAGGCTTCTTTGCTCACTAGCAAAGAGAAAATAATTCCTTCACACCCCCACACATGCTCTCTCAGAGGAACACAGAACAGAGCAGTGCCTTCTCCAGACATGCACTTGCCAGGTCTGTTCTTTAAAGGGCCTGCAAGTCCCTGGGAGCACCAGGAGCACAGCCTAGAATGCCATATAGATCCTACAAGATGCATTAATTCATGGGTATGCCATCTTCCTACCTAGACTGTGCCTGCAGCCTCTTCTGAGACTTTCCCTGAGAGAAGCTGCTCCTGGCTGCATGTCCAACAGGAGGGTGACATCACCCAGGAGCACTGACAATGTCAGTGTCACTGACTGGCTGGAAACTGTGACACTGGGAAGCACAGTCCCTTTCTCCACATCAGCACTTCCACCCCTGGCTCTGCCCATGGTGTCATCTGCTCAGCAGTAGGTCTGGGGAACTCTGCAAAACAGAGCTCTGCCTCTCACAGCAGGGGCTGAGCTCTGCATTAAGCATGTTTAGGAAGGTTAAAGAGTAAGGAATATTAGTATCTTTTGTATCCTACCTCCCTTTGTGCAAGTAAATGTCTCCTAAGAAGAGACAGAAGACATCACCCTAAGCACTTTCCAGAAAGTAAGCAAGCAAGCCCCCCTACCCAAGTCTGCCTGTTAATGTAAATTGTCAGGAATTATCCTTTTAAGAGATAAAGGAGAGAGAAGGAACAGAGAATATGATTGTGCCTTGCAGCCAATTTTAAAGGGAAGCTGATCTGGTTTGGCATAATGCTGGCTCAAATTTCACCTGTAAAAGCCCTGTAGACATTAAAAAAGCATTCATTATCCACCCAGACACAAAAAACTCATTATGCACTATTTTTCCAATCTTGCTAACTATGTTCCTGCTGAAGGAGAGCATTAACTGCTTCCTTCAAATTGCTTGCAGCTCATAGGGGTTTGTTTTTAATGACACACAAGGTTCTTGGCTGGGCTTCTCCCAAATGACTATGGACCATATGTCGATATCCTGGTATCCATATATGGATTCCTGGTTCCTCTTTAAAGTGTTCAGGTACAACATGATCTCAAGACCTGCCCATCTTTGCCATTTCTTGGGATATTCACACATAACAATCAAGTGACTTGTTGCTCATAGCCGAAAGTGTTCAACTAGAATCTGATAGCCCAAGGGAGGCATTTTCCACATTGCTGAATATAAAAAAATCCTGTGCTGTCTAACAAATAGGATCAAATCAAATGTCTTCCATGATCTATTTAGCCATTTTTCTACCATTTCCCTTCTGCGTGGTAGAGAAAGGTCTATCTTGAATTTAATGATAAATGTAGACATCCCTATTAAAGGCTTAGCTGGACCCTATAATTAGGTATTATTTCAACTGTGCTTAAACCTTTATTAGCGTTTTGGCTTCAGGAGGAAATGTGTTGTAGCTGCCTTTAACCATGACATCACAGCTGTTAGCACAGCAATAACCTTCAGGAATCACAGACTGTTTTTTCTTGAGCAAAGGCAGCAATTGTACCTCATGGTCAGATGTTAAGAGAAGTTTTGTCACTTAATTACACTGCAGGGCACAGGAACCACCCTGGGTGTGCTGCCTGCCAGTCATTTCCAGGCTGAAACCAGGGTCCTGCCCCTCTGAAGGCACCAAGTCTCTCTGCCTACCCTGGCCACAAGAACCCCCTGCAGCTCCAGGCTGGGGACAGAGTGGTTGGAAAGTGCCTGGTGGGAAAGGCCCTGGGATGCTGGTTAACAGTGGCTGAAGGTGAGCCAGGTGTGGTCAGATGGCCAAGAAGGTCAATGGCACATAGCTTGGATCAGCAGTCATGTGGCCAGCAGGATCAAAGAAGTGATTGTCCCCCTGTACTTGGCGCCTGTGAGGCCACACCTCAAATCCTGTGTCCAGTTCTGGGCCTGTCACTGCAAGGTGGACATTGAGGGGCTGGAGCGTGTCCAGGGAAGGGAACAGAGCTGGGCAATGATTTGGAGCACAAACCTGATGAGGATTGGCTGAGGGAACTGGGGGGGCTCAGCCTGGAGAAAAGGAGGCGCAGGAGCAACCTTCTCACTCTCCTGGACATCAGGGGATTTTTTTCCTGGAATGGGTTGTCAAATATTGGTACAGGCTGCCCAGGGAGGTGGTAAAGAACCCACCCATGGAGGTGCTCAAGAAATGACTGGACTCAGTGCTTTGGTCCTAGTTGATGTGGTGGTGTTTGGCCAGAGGTTGAACTCAACCTTTGAGGTCTTTTCAAACCTAAATGATTCTGTGATTCTATGGCTGTGTGGACAGGACCTTATTAAGGTAACACCTGGCTTTTTTTTGTTTGCATGTCTAGTCAGAAATTTCTACCCAAGTTACACTGTCACAGAATGTCCCCAACTGCTCTGGGGCTGCTCTTCAAAGACCTATATCAGAGCCATGATGGTAGGAAGGAGGAACTGTGTGGCACATGGCAGGGAGTTTGCTCTGGAGCTGAGCTTCCCAAAGGTGTGGCATGTCCTTATCCTGTGAGCAGGTAAAGTTGTCCTTTGGCTCGTGCATATGTGTGACAGCTGCTGCCTGTTTTATCAGAGCTGAGTGCTTTTGGGAACCTTCACTCTAAGGATGTTGTAGCTTTTTTGTCAAGACCCAAAGGTAACTTGGAACTACATATTTTTTCTAAGCAACATAACTCTAGCTTGAATATGTTCTTCTGTGGAGCTCTAATTTAGCAAAAGCAGGCACTGGCTGTAAGCAATGCTTAATAAAACAGTTTAACACTACCCAGGTTCCCACAATGTGAAGGCACAACAGAAAGAGAGTTGTAGGGGGAGATTTTCTTGCCATGGCCAAAGGCATCCTGCACTGAAAGGGTTTTTCCCTGTGCAGATTCCTCAGAAGAAAATAGGACGGTAGACTCAGTGGGACACAGTAGATTAATCAATCACCTCTTATCTGGAAACCCGGGTCCCACAGTGGATGGGTGGCAGACAATTTGGTGCCATGCAGTATGAGATGGTCCCAGAACCAGGGAGAAGCTGTGATGTGATGCCAAGTGAAGTGCCAGCCCCGCACTGATGGACTGTGAGACAGGAGACAGCTGAGGGAATTTTCAGCCAGAGATTGTGAGACTTGGCAAGTCTGGGACTGGCACTGCAAAGCTGTTACAAAACTAGCTTAAGGTGACAGTGTTGCGTTTAAAGAATCTTGTATTTTTTGTACTTAAAAAGACAACGGAAAAATCAGCAACCTCAGGCTTTCTTCGACTCTACAGTCACCTGTAAACTCTAGCAAAGCTGTGTTTCAAGGTAAGAGCAAAAACCTAAGCAAGTGAATGAAGGATATTTGATTGTTTTCCTGCAGCTTTTGGTCTGTGCCTCTCCCACTAGGTGGCTGAATTCCTGTTAAAGAAGTAGCATGGCAAACCTTTGCACATACATGCATCATCTGTGAGGATTAAAACAAATGTTCTTCAAGCCCATGTTTATTTTTCCAAAGGGCAAGGAGGGAAGCAGCAAGAAAAGCCTTAAATGCTGAGAAGTATTTGGAGGTGGATCCCCTGCACACTCTACCAAAGGTTCTTTCCCTCCATATCGTTCTTCTCCCACGCTTGGTCTTTATCTGTTTTTCCTCTTGAACCCTAGAAATTTTCTTTTCCCACAAGTTCCTATGCTGTATACTTACAATGCTACAGTTTAAGAGTAGGAGAGGAGAATTCCTATTTTTAGTTCCAGCATATAAAATGTTATCTGGGGACAGGTCATTTTGTTCTAAGTGATCAAGCAGAAAAAGGATATGGCAAGAAATCAAACCTTAGAAAGGATATTCATGTGGTTAAGGCATTAGCCTGTTAATTCTTAAGATTTGTGTTCCTTTTCTGGCTCTCTGACAGCCTCCTTATGCCCCTCATGGGTTAATTTCTGTTTCTCACTTCTCATCCTGCAGTATGGGGATAATGCTAACTTATCCAACAGCTTGGTGCAATGAGGATAAATTAATTACTCTGTGACAGATTTTCAAACACATTAGTGCTTGCTGCCACAACAAAGACTATTTTGTAAACAAATACCCCTGGGAAAACAAGAGGCTGGATTTAAAGATTGCTTTTGACATAAATTCCTATACCAGCACTCCCACCATGGGCACACACCCACACTAAAGGGAGAAAAAAGGGGACAAATGTATGGTGTCATGCTTGAAAGATCTTGAAAATCAGCCAAATCTGTGAAATGTTGAGGAGACTTAATGCAATACTTATATATCCTGGGGCTAGTTCTCAGGAATGCTGAGTACCCTCTGCTCCCCACTGACTATGAGTTGTTGGCATTCAGCAAACTGAGATGGAAAAAATAATTTAGTGAACAAATGGCATTTGAATAAAGCTTTCCTTCTCAACCTGTGAATTTTCACATATGCAAAAGCCCTTAACCAAAAGAAGTTTCACAAAGCTTACCTGCTGTATCATCTGCATGCTTGGCCATCTGTATCTTAAAATACTAAACAGGTACTGATTATCTCTTTTCCCCCTCTCTGATTGTTTCCCCAACCCATGAAAATGTCCTTGTGTGGTTCCCAAGAAGGCAGCCAGGGAAGAAAATAGGGTGAGGATTTTGCCATTATTTTCTCAAGATGGCCTTGAGTCTCCCCTTCCCTCTCATATGCATCCTGGAGTCCTAAAGCTTCAGCAGCCTGTAAGCACACCCCAAAACCCACTGGCTGATTGGAATCCTTCTCCCTTGCACCCATTTTCCGTCACAAGATATGGGGAGAAGAATGTGATTTTCCGCTTGGTCAAAACCAATGTGACACCTTCGAATTTCTTGGAAAAGCAGCTGGCTTATTTCTACCTGAAAATGGAGTTTAATTTCTTTCTGATCTGAGACAGCTTTTAAAACTCAATTAACAGTAGCACCTGGCTTTTGAGGATGTGTTTGAACCAACGCTTCCCTGTCTCAAAACACATTGCCTTTGAGGAGGTTTACACCCAGACCCGAGCTCGGTGCGGAACCGTGGATGAAATCTTTCCTTTGAGTGCATGAGGGATTTTATAGGTGCGGAGTGTGATTTTATAGGTGCAGAGCACCGAGGTGGTGGGATGGTGGGGTGGTGGGAGCTGCTGCTGGGGAAGCAGCGTGTGACCGGACGGGGCCTCACCGAGGCCGGACAGGCCTGGAGGCCGGCGTGGCGCTCCCCTCGCTGGCAGAGTGTCCGGCCAGGCCCGGGTGGATCAAAACCCCAAAAACAAACCAAAGCCAAGCCCGGGCTGAAAGGCACACAAAGCTCATGCCCAGAGCGCAAGGCCTCATCCCTCATCCACGCCTCACGGAACATTTGCTGGGAGCAGCGCATGCCGAGTGCAGGGCGCGCGGGAAGGGAAATGCCGCGGGGGCCGTCAATAGTGCGGGCCCTGTTTACCAAGCAGGGCACGCTCCCTCAGCTTGGCCACATCACCGCTCCTCGCTGGTGACCAGCTCTGCCTCAGACCCACCTCAGAGCTCTGTTGTTTTTGGCGGGGCCCGCGACCCCGGGCAACCCAGCCCGGTGTTCGAGCCTTGCCCGGCGCATTGCAGAACGGAGAACACACGGGTTTTTGTTTCAAAGATATTGCTTAAAATAACTCCATCTCTAGAAAGTTGAAGTTGGACACCACCCCCTTCCACCTCTTTCGCCTTGCTCTCCCCTCTTTGCACAGCTGTGGCTCCCATAGGGACATAAAGACAGATGTGCCATGAGGATCTGGTTATCATTGCTTGTTCCCACCCTCACCAAAAAAAAAAAAAAAGAAAAAAGTATTTCTTTCTCTGGGCTGTTGGACAACAGCAAGTGTCTGTGAGAAGAAAGGGGGAAGTAAAGCATTGGCTGAAAAACATCCCCTGCTCCCTTTCCACCCCCCACCCCCCCGTCATCCTGTGCTCTCTTCAAACACGTTTTTAAACATACCAGTTTTGGTCTGGTTTCCTGGATGGCACATCTTCGTGTCTAGCTGGGCTCCATCCATTTCCTCATGAGACAGGGTAGAACCAAGGTGACAGGATTGATGAAACATTTTGAACGAGGGGAATGGGTGAGGAAACCCTCCCAGGAAATCAGTGGAAGTGGGGCGAGGGAGTACTTTTATTGAAAGGCATTGAGCAAATCTGTTTCGGGAGAGAAAAGGTAATTTATATTCTAGAGACATAATTTGGCATTTCCTCTTGTTTGTCCTACCAAAATGATGAACTGACTAGTTTCATTTTATTTTATTTGTTTTTTATTTTAAATTCAGTACCTGAATTTGCCCATGTTTCATTTTCTTTTGCGGTTTCAAGGTGGGTGAGTTGAAATGCCTGCCTCACCTAGAGTTCAGAAGCAACCAAGTTACTTCCACTTCTGGAGGGTCCTATATTTTATTCCAAATTGGCACAAGATCTGTTCAGTTATTCTTAGCCTTCCTGACACCTTTTTGCTTTTGTTACATTAATGCATGGATGTGAAGAGGGAAGGGACTCTGGCTTCTGGATCCTGTTCCACTGAGCTGCTAATTCACATTAAGAAAGGTCAAGTCTAATAGAGCACTGCCTTATGCTGAGGCCAAGAGGAAAAGGAGTTCATTTGCAAACTCACTTTCCAGGTGTATTAACCCCTTCAAGTGCCATTAGGCTGTGTATCTGTCACAGCAGCAGCTCTTTTATGGAGGAGCCCAGATAAACTGGCTTATTTCTCAGCTTTCAACTCCAATTCTCTCTAGCTCAGATCATCTGCTACGTTCCTCCTGCTGCTTAATCTCACCTTGTATCGGGCTGTTGCCTGCCAGGAGTAAAGACTCTCCTCCCTACTAGGGTGTGGAGTCTGTACATGTCTGTTTATTTATCAGGGCTCTCTATGCAGAGTGAAAATAGGCAGCAAAACCAACTAAACAGGATCACTNTTTTTTTTTTTTTTTTGATAGGCAAATGCAAAGGTACCTTCGTGGGTGCTGTTGGAAGAATTTTGCTTCCATGCACAGGGGAATTGATCTTTGCTACTTGTATTCCAGCTGTGAAATAAAGAACATTAGTAGCTTGGAGGTGCTGGCTTCTGCCTGACACCCTATATATGTGATTGTAAAATATGATGACAAAAGAGAGGAAGGGTGGATGGCTGCTCAGAAGGTGCTTAGGGAAATGGAAACAAAGTTCATCAGCTGACGGACAGAAATACATCTGTTTATCTTGAGCAGAAGTGAGAGCTATGAGGAGTGAAAGAAAATTTGCTTTTGTTGAAAAAGAGAAATACAGATCATGGATTTGGCCACAACACAAAACCTGAAGCTGATTTGAACACTTTAAGAAAACAGAACTCTGGGCTCAGCCTCAAGGGAAAGAACAAACAATTTACTTTTCACTCTGTCTCAGTTCAGACCAAGTTAAGAAATGCTTTTCTGTGACAGGGACAGTGCATGATGAACAAAACAAAGCAAAACTGCCATTCTGGGGTTATGGGTGGTTCTGCACAGGGCTAGGTACTGACCTGACTTCTGTAAGGGGAGAGCCCCAGGCAGTCTAGTGAACATAGATGCACAGCCAGCATTGGCTCGCAGTGCCCAAATGAACTTGTTAAAATACAAAAAGGCTGCAAAAGGAAATGAAAATAAAACAAGAGAGATATCCCAGCTGTGTATATTCTACTCTTACAGGATGTCTACTTCTACAGGGAACCTTTCTCCTTAACCTCAAAACAGTTCATTTTCAAATCTCTTTTTTGAAGAGGAGCTACTTTAGTGGTGGGTTTTTCTTCTAAACATACGGTGTTTAGTTTATGTCTTGCAGTGAGACAGTGTGATTTTTTTAATCTATATTTCTATGCACATGGGGACATAATGGTTCTTGAACCATTTAATGGAAGCTGTGTATGATGACCTTTGCAAAGCTTCTCTGGATGGTGGGATTCTCAAAACCTGGAGGTAGCACTAGCATTGGCCCAATACACCAGATCTCCCTTTCCTCACAAAAAAGGACTGGTGAGAAGCCACACTGACCAGGTGACACAATGGGGAACAGCGGTGACATTTGCTGGAGAGCAAAGGGATGAATCCTGAGTTGATGGCACACAGTGCTCCTGGTCAGTGCTGCCCTTTTCCAGGCACTCTGACGCCCCACGAGGCTGGCAGGCACCCTCCCTCCAGGAGGGGAACTCCCTCAGTGTTGGCTGGGAGAAGAAATTCTAGTCTTTGCCCAGTGTCCTTCGAGAAAACAAGAATCTCTCAGTTTGCGTTTATGAGAAGATTTCACATTTGATTCCAGCTGGAGAGAAATAGAGAAAAAACACACCCTTTCCTTAGCCAGGCTGGAGGTTGTCTGCACACACAGACTGGGACTGTAGGTTATTCCACAATGCTTTGAGTATGCCCCACTTCCCAGCCCTGCCAAGAAAGTCTTGATCCCAGGGGAAAGCAGCACATCCTCGGGTGTGAAGGCCTCGGAGGTGGGCAAAGCATGAGGTGTGGCTGAGAGAGGCTTTGTGCCACTCCATTTGGCACAGTTAATGACAAGGTTCCCCTCTGGCTTGCCAGGAGGGGCTGCTGCCTGCAGAGCACCTTCAGTGTGTAGCTCAGCTGTGTGAATATGCATGTTGGGAAAGTCTGCTCAGGGCTTTCGTCGCCGGTTATTGGTTTCATGAAGGCCAAGGCATTTTTGCGCAGAATCAGAAATCCTAGAAGGAGTCCCAAAGCACAAAGTTGTTCAAAATCTGAACTATTTCGGAGGGAAGAGGCTGAGTTCAGGCTGTTATAGACAGAGGATGCCAAGTCTGGATCCAGACACAGATTTCTTGAGAAAAGCTCACATGTGAGAGTGCGATCTCTTCCCCAAAGGAAATAAGAGTGAGATATGCAGTTCAAATTTTGCCACACCTTATGTGTTCATAAATGTGAAGCTCCAGGTGAGACATCTCTGCTTTAATCAACCAGGGACTCCCCAGGTGCAGGCATAGGACAAGAGCCAGCAGTCCAGCTGGCCTTGCAGCCCTCTCCAGCTTTGAAGGACAGGATCTGCTCTGGAGAGGAATGGGAACCCAGATGGGGAAAAAGATGGGAACCAAAATGAGCACAAACTGTGCAGGAGTGGGAGAAAACAGGAGGATCAACCTGCTGTCACCCTGAAGTCCCAGTTCTCACTAGTTGTCTTTAACATCCTGCTGTGAGTAAAATACCTGGAAAATGTCATTTTGTGTCACCTCTGTCCTGCTTACCTTTCTGCTGCTCAAGAAGGGAGCATCTGTTACAGCGTCTGGTCTGCACTAGTGGGTGTGGTAAACAGTTTCATATAGCACCAGCTGTGGGCTCCAGCAGGATTATATTTAAACACATCCATGCTGTTTTCTTTACCTTCTGTTGTTGTCCCACATTCTGCCATGGCCTGCAGCAAGGCCATGAAGGAGGGCAGGACAATTAGATGCAGAGCATTAATGACCATGATAATAATAAGAAGAACTTATGCTGAATTCAATTCCCATTTCTCATTACTATGCTACTGTAGCTATGGTTTGGCTGTCCTCCTGGCCTTGGCAAACACGATCCACTTCATCTCCTGCTTCTCCTGTTGGCTGGGCTCCCATCCTCCTCTTGGCTCCTGCAGCCAAACTCCTGGCTGGCTGCAGTAATCCCACATAATATTTCACGCAAATTTATATGAAGCCCGTTACAAAGCTCAGCAAGGAGACACTGTTTCTTTTTCTTGATACAATTAATCACTTGTAGCTCTGCTCCAAGGACCAGCCTGTCTCCTGTGAAACTGCTCCTTTCTGTCAACTGGGCTGAGAAAGTGCAGTACCACCGAGGGCAGGGAGAAACCCGTCTCTTGCTCCCCCTCCCACAAAACCCCAGGTGAAATAGCTCTCCTGAAAAGGCTCCCTGCATCCCTCCTACCTGTCTCACACTGTGCTGGAGTGAGTGCTGGCAGAGACCCCCACCTTGCCCTGCAGCCCACCCTCCCTCCCTGCAGCCTGGGCTGCCCTCCTGCCTGCTCAACACCTTGGTGAACACACTCCAGCTGCTCCCCTTTCTCATCCTGTTGCTGGGAATATTGCATGGGATTGCTCTTCCCTCCTTTGGTTTCCATGACTTCATGTTGTCTAGTTAAACTTTTGGTGCACAACTCCTTCTTCGCCCATCCTTTCACCCCCACACCCCTACTCCCCAAGTCTTTTCAAGTATTTCAAGTTGTGGCTGTTTTTTTTTTTTTTTTTTTTTTTTTTTTTTTTTTTTTTTTTTTAAAAATACCCCAGAAAGTTAACCCACAGTCTAATGTTTCTGTGGCTAAACAGAAGACTCAAGTCTCTGGGCTCCTCAATCCAGGACCTCACACTAGTACTGAAATTCAGAGAAACAGGAAAAAATATTGGATCTCTTTTTGGCTTGTAATTGTGGGTGTCCACTTCTTCACTCGATACTTCCTTGTTTGGGTCCATGTGGCACAGCTCCCACTTTCTCATCTTCCTACTTGTCTCAAGTATAGCATCAAGAAAGTAATTAACAAACATATGCTTAACAAAAACCTGTATCTCCCTTTTTAGCACCAGGCCCAGAAAGCAGTTGAAAGATGTAATCTGTTTTCTGCTATTCCTACAAAATTTGGGGTGGTCTTTGGGTACAATAAGAGAGAGTAAAGGAAGAAGTAGTTTAATTATGTGTTTAGGAATTCATAAGACAGATGCTAGTAGAACTGGCTGTATTTATTTTTCAAGCTAAGTACCCAGAATGTCCCATTTTCCCTCCCAGAATAAACTCAGGCCATGTGTGGTAAAAGAAGGAAACTAAATTAGAAGTTGGCCTTTTTCTCATTTCACACTCCATGGATTCATTATGGGAATGTTCTGTATTGTCTGAAGCACAACCACTGATTGCTGTTAAGTGAAATACTCTTGCCCAATAGCTGTGGTTCCTGTGTTCAAAACATATTTACAAGTTCCCAAGGAATTTGGGGAACAAATCTATTATACTCCAGAAATATTTTCCAGTTGTCACTGGCTTACCTGCCAGAGAAGTATTTCCTCTCAGCAGAGAGTTATCACTGGCTCTCCAGGTAGATGCATTTCAGGAACCTATTTGCAACCTGAGATTAGAACAATAACCAAACCAGCGGGAAGGGAGGTTGCAGTCACATCTATCAGGCAAAACCATTTCTGGAGGTCAAATTTGCATGACAGAGTTCTCACACCT